>CM049823.1:34586203-34619308 GCA_027422435.1 Schizopygopsis pylzovi | reverse complement strand
TTTCAAAATATTCACAAATTTGCTTACCATGTCATCAACTATCTGATATTCCGATTCTCAAAAATGTGTAAGTGAGTGTGTTTGGTCGTTTAAAAACCTTTATAAATAATCTTGATCTATAACGTGAGATGGGCGCCACCATGTTTCTTTGCGACTCAGTTCAGAGAGTCCTGTCTGTCATCAGTTTCACCTGAAATACATGCAAGAAAGTGGCCGGTGAACTCCGAGAAGAATAGAGTACACACACACACACTGCGCAGTCACTCTCTAGTCTAGTGCGTGGTCTTGCTCCAGATTCCGGAAGATTTGATCTCACGTTACCATATAAGGCATAAAAAGGAAAATTTCCTCCCGTTTGGCACGCCCCACCTGTCATGTCTCTATTCCCCACCAGTGGGGCGCGCCCCACAGTTTGAGAAACGCTGCATAAACTAAATACCCAAATTTAGCTTTTCACTGTTTTGTCTTGCTTTTCAAAGGAAATAATCAATTACAAAACTATTTTTACATATTTAAATGACACCGAACACTTTTTTTACTTTCTAGCAGACATTATACCAACAAAGCGTCTCGGGTTACTCGCGTAACCCTTGTTCTCTGAATAGGGAACGAGACACTGCGTTGAACGCTTCGGGAACGCCTTCCACGTGACCGAGTCTGAGCCCATATAGAATCACGCCAATTCATTGGCTGATGGCGCGACGCCGTCTCTGACGCAATGACGTCGTCAGGTCATACTGGCGAACGCGCCATCCACTCCTCAGATTTCTCTGCCGAAAAGAACCCTGTCGGCAGCGTGAGGAGCTTGGCAGCAAACGCAGTGTCTCGTTCCCTATTCAGAGAACAAGGGTTACGCGAGTAACCCGAGACGTTCTCTTTCATAGGTAACTCAACACTGCGTTGAACGCTTCGGGAACGATATACCAAACACGCCAAGCTGGAAGCGCTGCCTATCTGGCCCAATAATGAACCAACAACATACGGTCGGTTCAAACAGACACGACCTGAGAACCTGGAGCCGTATCAACGTCAAGGTTGTAAAACCTGACAAAGGTGTGCGGAGAGGACCATCCTGCCGCAACACAAATATCATCCAGGGGTACCCCTCTAAAAAGAGCTTGAGAGGAGGCTACGCCTCTAGTAGAATGCGCTCGAAGACTAAGAGGTGAAGGGAGTTCCCGCGCCTCATAAGCCAGCGAAATGGCGTCTCTCACCCAGTGAGAAATCCTCTGCTTTGACGTGGCAAGCCCGCGGCGACCAGCACCAAAACAGATCAATAACTGGGGAGATTTTCTCCAAACCTTGGAGCGATCCACATACAGCTTCAATGCCCTGACCGGGCAGAGCATGTGGAGTCTCTCATCCTCACTTGAAGCAAAGGGAGGGGGATGGAAAAAGTGAAGAGTGACCACTTGAGAACGGAACGACGTGGACAAGACCTTGGGAATGTAACCCGGCCTAGGCCGCAGGGTAACTTTGACTAGACCCGGGGCAAAGTCCATACACGTTTCACTGACAGAAAAAGCCTGCAGATCTCCAACTCTTTTCAGTGACGTAAGCGCCAGTAAAAGAACAACCTTAAGAGTCAGTATCCGATCCGAAGCTGACTCTAAGGGCTCAAAAGGGGCCGTCACTAGTCCTTCGAGGACGACTGACAAGTCCCAAGAAGGAACTGCCGTGGGGCGAACAGGCCTAAGGCGTCTGGCCCCACGCATGAAAGCGGAGACCAACCGATGCCTCCCCAAGGGGATCTCATCCAGCTCTCTCTGAGCTGCAATGGCCGCTACATAAACCCTAAGGGTGGTAGCAGCCGCCCCCGCTGTCAGCCTTTCTTGCAAAAACTCCAGCACTGGACCAACAGGGCAGTTAACTGGGTCGATTGCACGAGTCAAACACCACGATTCAAAGACGCCCCACTTGGAAGAGTATAGCTTCCTGGTAGCGGGGGCTCTGGCACTGGCTATGGTTTCCTGAACTTCGGCAGGCAAACCATCAATCACAGCCCTTGGCCCTGTATGGGCCATACCCACAACTTCCAGAGCTCCGGCTGAGGATGCCAGATCTTGCCCTGAAGCTGGGACAGTAAGTCCTGCCTGATCGGAATCTCCCAAGGAGGTCGATACAAGAGGGGAGTTAGCTCCGAGAACCAGGTCTGGGAGGGCCAGAATGGGGCTATGAGAAGGAGACGGGCACCGCTCACCTTCACTCTGCATAGTACTGCCGGAATCAGCTTTATTGGCGGAAACGCGTACAGACTGACATTCGGCCATGGGTAGGCATCTATGCCTAGAGTCGTCGGGAAACTCAGGGAGAACCAGAGCGGGCACTGGGATGACTCTTGAGAAGCAAAGAGGTCCACCTCCGCTTTGCCAAACAGATCCCAGATCTGGGATACCGTAATTCTCTTCTGGCTCTCAACGGAGGCGGTCGCTTTCTCTCCCCGTCCTCACCCTTATCTTCCCTGCTTTGCTCCCTTGTCTCGTGAGAGACTCTCTCTGCACTGCTCTCCAAACTAAAATATTATGGATTAACTGGTCTCTTAATGCAATTGACACCATCGAAACTTGGGTTTCGGGGAACCTGACTGCCCTGACGGAACGTTCGCAGCCGGCTATACGATGGCGCGTGGGAGAGATGGCGAATCGTGTGTCTTGCGGCTCTTTCCGTGGAGGACATTGATATCTACCTTTTTGGCACCATGATAACAGGTATTTTGCTGATTGGATTAGGCTTTTCCCTGGGTTATCGAAGAATTCAGAAAACGGGAACAGCTGTCCAAAGCCCCACAAGGCTGCCCGTATGATTGAAGCTGTGGGAAGAGCGGTCAGCATTGAGACTGAACTATAATCGCAATATGGATTCTACCAAGGAGAAGTTCACGGCTTTACAAAGGAAAATTGATTAAAATGAGACCAAAATGGACAAAAACGGACAGAGAGTAGCCTGCAAAAATTGGAATGTTTACTCGCCCCAAAGACAAAACAATCTTATCTTTTTCTGGCTCCCCTACAGTGGCCTTGGCAAGGCTGTTGCAGGAAAAAACCCCAGAAGTGCAATGCAGTTAGACACTCTCGCGTTCCTCCCCCACCCTACAGACATTACAGACATTGCCCCCCCCCCTCGACCATTCGCCTCTGTTCGCTTCTATCCGCTGGCCTGGTCAAGCGGGTCTGACCAGCGCCGGATCAGTGGCTGCGGGATCAGACGGCTGCTTGCTGGGCCGGATTCACTTCCCCTGTGGCTATGTCGTGTATGTGCTTTTGTGTTGCTGAGGTGTTTTTTCCTGTTCTCACACTGTACTCCCCAAGGAGCATAGTCTGGGGATAATTTTTTTCTCCTCCCTTTCCTCATGTAAATGCTGTATTTTTCTTCAATTCTACTTGCATTTCACTACTGATTATACTTGTATGATTGTGTATGTGACGAATAATTAAGAACCTTGAACCTTGAACCTTGAGAACCTTGGACGGTTCAACATCCATTCCCCCGGCTTGAGCTTCTGTCTCGACAGAAAATCGGCCGCCAGGTTCAGTACTCCCGGAACGTGAACCGCCCTCAAAGAGAGGAACTTGTCTTGGGACCAAAGGAGAAGATGGCGCGCAAGCCTGTCCAGGGTGCGCGACCTTGAACCTCCTTGGCGGTTTATGTGGGACACAACCGCCATATTGTCCGTCCTGACTATGACATGATGCTCCCCGAGAACGGGGAGAAAATACTTCAAAGCCAGGAAGACAGCCCTGAGTTCCAGGCAGTTTATATGCCAAAAGAGGAACTCTTCCTTCCACTCTCCACTCGCCGGCCTTCCTTCGAAGACCGCGCCCCAGCCTGTCATTGATGCGTCCGTCGTGATCATATGGCAACGGTGGATCGCACCCATTCTCACCCCGCTCCGGAGAAAGACGGGGTCTCGCCACATTAACAGGTGTCGACAGCAACTGCGCGACACTCTGACAAGGCGAGTAGCTGGTACAGTGGGGTGTAACCTCAGCTCCTTCATCCACCAAAGGAATGGCCTCATGTGAAGCAGCCCTAGGGGCAACACAGGGGAGGCTGCTGCAACGAAGGGCAATGTAACCGCTTCGTGAAGGCAGAGAAATCTGAGGAGTGGATGGCGCGTTCGCCAGTATGACCTGACGACGTCATTGCGTCATATACGGCGTCGCGCCATCAGCCAATGAATTGGCGTGATTCTATATGGGCTCAGACTCGGTCACGCGGAAGGCGTTCCCGAAGCGTTCAACGCAGTGTTGAGTTACCTATGAAAGAGAACACAAATTAACGTAAAATTAATAAGTTTTTTTATTAATACAATTTTAATAAGAGTAATTACAGACACCCTTCTTGAATCAGGCATGTATTTTTTACTGGACAAATAAATGCAGCCTTGCTGAGCAGAAGAGACTTCTTTTTTTAAAACATTAGAAAATATTTCAGATCCCAATTTGAACACTGTGTGATTGTTATAATAAATGTATTTATATTGCTGTTGTAATTATGATCATTATTATTGTCTTTTTTTATTTTATTTTACAGAGCAACAGTAAAATTACAACACTAACATGTATGAATGTTAAAGGAGCTTTTATTTTGGCGGAAACCCCCAGGAAGACCTCAGTGCTTCCTTTTGTTGACAGCAGCAGATTTATAAATGTTTGTATCGTATATTTGTCACATGTCTTGTAAAAAGTGAAATTTTCCTCGCACTTTGGACTTTGAACCCTGGCACCGCGAGCTTGTGCATCACTGTCAGAATACACACAATCCGTGCATTTATTAAAAACGGTTCTGCAGTTTATTTACTAATCGTTTACAGCCATTTCGTGATTTTAATCTTCATGCAGTAACCAGCAACAACCACTCCTTCCTCTTCTCATCGGAGACTTGAGATGCAGACGCAGCACTAAGCTGTATCCCGCTGTCGGTGCTTGTAATGATCTTTGCATCTTTCTCGGACGGTTTTAAATGCTTTCACACTGCTGAAATGTTTGGTGCATTAGCGCGTGCCTGTATTTGATCACGTCATCGTTCGGTATAATTTATTCAGCCTTTGCACTTATTCGGCCAAACACCGAAAGAGCTTTTTTTTGTGCTATTTTCGGCTGAATAATTTCGGTTGCCAAACATTCGGTGCATCCCTTGTTGTAATATTACCCGTAAATTGCCAGAATTCAGCTGTGTGTGATCACAGAATGAAGATTACCGGTATGAGCACGTACGAACGCGCTGATGTAAGACGTCTACTCCGGGCCAATCCAGAGCCATTGAAATTCAATCTTCAGCGGCTCTGGGCCAATCATAACATTCTGATGCAGATGATGCATTTACACACTGTGTAGTTTGGATTGAAGTCGTCTAATATGAAGTCTCTGGGCCAAAAGAAGCTGCATGAATGAAAACATCAACAATGACATTTCCGTTTAATGTCACCGAATTTACCGGTAATTTGAAACCGATGCGTGAATGTCGCTTTACCGTTAAAGTCAATTCGGCAATTTACTGGTATTACGGTGTGAAAGGGGTTATTGAGTCTTCACATATAAACAGTTGTCTGCCTTTTCAAATTCCATGTTTTGTGAAATTATTTTCCAGGTGAGAATTTCTTGTTGTTCTAATGAACTTTGGAAGTAGTTCCTGATTCCTAGGTTCTTGTTGTTTTCTTCTGTTGTCCTGTGGCAGGATCCAGTCCTGTGTGGAAAAAGTTCTTCAGTGCTGTTATCTGCTGATTTCCCTTGTTTTTTCAGTGTATTTGGCCAAATTTCTTCTCCGTTTACAGTGAAAATGTTATTTTTTTAGGTTTATCTTATTTAATCAAAAGTTCAGAAGCTCATGTGCGCGCGCACAAACACACACACACACACACACACACTGATATTCCTTTTATTATGGTGACTCTTCATATGAATTAAAATATAATTTTGATAGTTGTATTAAAAATTATTGATCTGACACTACATTAGAAACTAAATAGTTGATGTCCATCAGCACATACAGAGTTTGAGAAACGCACAGAAACACATGGTCACTCAGCAGGACTCACACAAAGTCTATATGAGGATTTATCACACAATTTTATTCTGACATGTTATTTCACTGACAGAAGTTCTGCTGCAGTATTAATGTAATGAAGAGAAAAGACATCTCACTGTTACCGATTCGTCATGCAGCTCAAAGCATTATGGGTAGAATCTCTCATCAGGTCTTTTCTGATTCATCAACACAGTTTCACTGATGATCCTCTGAGATAAACCCAAAACCCAGGACAGAGCGGCTGAGTGAATGTGGTCTGGACTGTGTGGATGAGGCTCATTGTGTCAGAGACACTGTAGAAGGACAGAGTTCCTGCTCCGTGATCCACAAACACTCCTATTCTCCTGCTGGTGGACTTTACAGAGAGATCAGTCTGTATGTTATTGTGTCTGAAGGAGTAACTGGAGGAAGAGCAGATCAAACTCCAGGACTGATCATTATATCCAAACACACACTCATTACCCGATCCCTTCCTGCTGATGCTCTTATATGACACTGATATATACACACAGGGCTCGAAATTGCGACCATTTTGGTCGCATATGCTCCCGAAATGTAATCTCTGCGACTCCAAAATATATTTGGGAGCATTTGTGCGAGTGCAAATAATTTCTGTGGTGCGACCTCTACAGTTCTCTGCTAAACGTTCAAGAATTACTGCACAGCATGTGCCACGTGACCGGGAGCTAAAGCAGGTTAAGCTTTCATTCGCGCGCTGGTCTAAAGTGTGTTTTTCTGACCCCGCGCACCTGAAACGCGCGAACTAAAAAGCCTGTCTAACAGCGCCTGATTACTCAACTAAGTTATCTTTTGAGCCAATACTGTCAAAACACACAAGGTTTACATATAGACTCAGTTGGTTATGTTTAAAATGAAATTAAACCGGTGAGTGGAACCGAAGCGTGCCTGTATATTAGATGCGTGCAGCTCTTAAAGGGACAGTATTAAACATGCAGCCGACTGTCATTAAAGGGATAGTTCACCCTACAATTTGATTTCTGTCATTATTTACTCACTCACATGTTGTCCCAAACCTGTATTAATTTATTTCTTGTGGTGAACACAAAAGAAGATATTTCAAAGAAGGTGGGTAACCAAACAGTTGCTGGTCCACTTGATAGTAGGATATAAAAAATACTATGAACTCACTGAGGACCAGCAACTGTTTGGTTTTCCACATTCTTCAAAATAGCATGTATGTTCAGCAGAAGAAAGAAACTCACTCAGGTTTAAAACTAATTTTGAGTGAGTAAATGATGGTATTAATATAAAACACTATGACAGAATCGACAGACAGATGACCGAATTTATTCTTTAATGTTAAAACAACAAAACCATAGAGAAAAACATAACTCGCTACTCTTGACTGAAAAAAACAATACAGTTACTTTAATAGGAATCAATCTATAGTGTTTTATTTGTATTAATTGTTCATTCAATTTCTTGAATGCTCCTACTAAATATGCCTATTGTACCTGATAATTAAACACTGTTTGTATATTATGTGTAGTTGTAATGTGTATCTTTGTTCTTATTTTTTCATAACAAAGACAAAATAATGACAAAGATTTTTTTATCTTCGCCCACTTTGGCCTAAATATCCACCATTCTGATTTATATTGTGTTTCCTTGAAAGGCTTTGTCTTTATAATAGGGACATTAGTTTGGCAGTACTGCTCAGACAAACTGGTAAAACTAACATGACAAAGAACTGTGATAAAATCGTGAAATGTCTAAAAAATAAAAATTGATACGATATTTTTGCCAGATCGCCCACCCCTGCTTGGAACTGACCGGTTTTGTGACCGCACTTGCACAAACCGCATTGAAATCATTTTCCAAATTTTCATTTGTGTGGAAATATTACCAAGTCTGTAAACAGCCATTAACAGAAGCCAGAGACGCTGAAGACGGACACAAAGAACATAAAATACTGTCTCAGCCTGAGCAAGCTCAACGTTCACTATGTGAAATATAGAAAGGAAATCCTAAATATTGAATTGGGAGCGGGGGTCTATATGAATGTATTTCTGAGGGGAACTGTTTTGAGAAAAGCTTAAATGACATTTTCTTCTCATCTTGCATGTATAAAAAACAAAGCACTGCAGCTTAAGGATCAGGTTCAATTGATGAAGCTTTTAATCATCAGGAAGGATGTTGCCCGCCCTTGTGTTGCTCCTTAATATTCAGTGGGTGCTCCAAAAATAATTGTGGTGCTCCTAACTTCTTGAAGTTGGGAGCACCAGTGCTACCAGGTAAAAAAGTTAATTTCGAGCCCTGCTCACACCTCATTGGTCCATCAGCTCATGCAAGACATGAGGAATGAACCAGTTTTCCCACAGATCCAAGCATTTCAGAGGAAGACCTGGTTTAAATGCAGCATTTTACATCTGTTGTGCTAAAGATTCTCCTCTAGAGTCTATTATGTTCAATATTAACCTGTATAATATTTGTGGCTCTAGCAGCTCTAAACTAAATGACAGCAATAATGACTGCTTCATTGTTCAACAAACAGTCCTGCCTCAAACTAATGCTGTTCATTGAGACACTGCACAGTAACACACTGAGAAACGTCTAATCAGCTCATTATAAACTCATTATCAGCTCGTATAAACCTGACAACATGGCGTGAGATTTAAAAAGACTGCATTTTTCTCTGGTTGTGTTGTTAAAACATTGAATAAACGGGACATAACTTTTATTTTCTTTATCAAGAAATTGGAGTAATGAGTAAAAATCAGTGTTTTAATTTTCTAGTACATACAATGCATTACAGAGCTATTCATGATGCACTTTATAATGCATTATAATGTTTCCTAGTGATTGTAATCATATTTAAAGTGCATTATAATATTAAATATAAGATTTTATATCTGTGATGCATTACACTTTCTAAAGGTGTTCTACTTTCTAAACTGCGTACAATTATTTATGAGATCATAAATCTTAAGGCATAATTAATGCATTAAGAAACGTGCATTATAAAGCTTCAAGTAAACAAGTTACCGTTGTTTTCTGCTTAAGCAGTTTGACATTTTCTAGATTTAAAACGGTTGTTAAGCACAGTAAGATTACGCATGTAACCTCACTGAATGTCATTATCTCGTATATAATAGAATTATATAGTGCGGCTAGTTTGAGTTAATTGTAGGGATTTTTATTTTATTATGTAGGGAAGTAAGTCCATTCTTCACTTTGGTTTTTCCTTCTTTCAGTCGTCTTAACAACAACAAACAACTGTTGAAAATTAACATTTTCATGTCAAATTAAATCTTCGAATTACAACAATAAAAACATTGTATTTATAGAAAGCATCATCAGCAACACTGATATTAACAATAAGCTAAATAATGTTTTCAAATGGAGAAAATAAAGGACAGAAGTCATATAAATTCATTTTAAACTACAGTTTTAGGTTTAAACGCTGTTTAATAGACTAAAGAGTGAAGAATAATTCACTGAATAATATTCTCTGGAATATTGAAATAAGCTATAACAAACAAAACATCGTATTTTATTGCATTTCTTAACTGTTTTATCAGAATTATTACAATGTTTTTGTCATTCTAGATTATGAAAACTGCTGACAGCGCGGTTCATCTGTGCTTTAGACATGTGTTCTGTTGAATCTTTTAAAAAACACCTAAAGACGTATCTTTTTGGACAGGCTTTTAACTAGCAATATGATCTGGAAGCATTTTTTTGTGATATCTGGAGGTATTTGTACAGCAGGTATTTCATCTTGTTTTGTTTTTATCTTAATTTTTGATTGTGCAGCACTTTGTGACTCTTTGTCTGTGAAAGATGCTATATGCTATATAGACGCAGGGCATTTCTCATGTCTTTGTTTCTGAAGGAGGTCAGAGAAAACTCAAATATAGAGCAGAACGACAGAACTGAACAGTATGGCAACTCAAACACTATTCAAACATTTATTGATTTAATTCAATATTAACACAACATTAATTACATGTACATGTTTAGTGCTGTCAGCACTATTTTTTGTGAGGGGTAGGGTAAGGGGATAGAAAATACAGTTTGTACAGTAGAAAATAAACATTATGCTTATGGAATATCCCAACAAAAAATGGAAACCTGTGTGTGTGTGTGTGTGTGTGTGTGTGTGTGTGTGTGTGTGTGTGTGTGTGCGTGTGTGTGTGTTATCATGGTTCACGTATGATAGATGCTGCTGGTAGTCGTGTTTGTTTGGTTGCTGACATTTAATGTATTTAAATACTATTAAGCTGTTTTGCATTCTGAACAAACTGAATTATTACTCATTAAGATTCTAAAACGGCACAAACATAATTAATTTACTTGTGCAATAATTAACTTGTGGGCAGCTGATATTCAGCATACAATTATTTCATGATTTAATTTTTTACTTTGCATAAAAGTTCAGATTTATGCTTTATCAAACTGAGCATAATTCAACACTGCCCCCTGCTGGACAGACTGTCACTTTAGTAGTGCTGTTTATTAGGTCAATCGTCATTACTAGTGCTTATGGTAACACTAAACATTGAGTCTGTGCATCGTCCTGCAGCGTTTGAATGATTGCTGTTACTGTACTACGTGATCAGATGTGACACTACATTAAAAAACTAAATGACTGATTTCAGTCAACACCAACCGAGATTGAGAGAAGCATAGAAACTGTCTATATGAGGATTTACACACTTTTTATTCTGACATGTTATTTCATTGACAGAAATTCAGCTTCAGTATTAATGTCATGAAGAGAAAAGACATCTCACTGTTACTGATTCGTCAAAGCTCAAAGCATTATGGGTAGAATCTCTCATCAGGTCTATTCTGATTCATCAGCACAGTTTTACTGATGATCCAAGATAATAAACCCAAAACCCAGGATAGAGCGGCTGAGTGAATGTGGTCTGGACTGTGTGGATGAGGTTCATTGTGTCAGAGACGCCGTAGAAGGACAGAGTTCCTGCTCCGTGATCCACAAACACTCCTATTCTCCTGCTGGTGGACTCTACAGAGAGATCAGTCTCTATGTTATTGTGTATGAATGAGTATCTGGAGGGAAAGCAGATCAAACTCCAGGACTGATCATTATATCCAAACCCACACTCATTACCCCATCCCTTCCTGCTGATGCTCTTATATGACACTGATATACGCACACCATAATCTCCACTCCACTCCAGCTCCCAGTAACAGCGTCCACTCACACTCTCTCTACACAACACCTGACGATACGCATCAAATCTGTCTGGATGATCAGGATACGACTGATCTGTGTTAGTGACAGTAATCACTCTGTTGTTCTCAGACAGACGGAGGCGTTTATTCACTGTGTTCAGATCCAGAGTGAACTGATGGGAATCTGATGGAGATAAAACACATCAGAATCAGGAATTATGAATCTGTTTGATCTTTTCATGTATCTGAACTCTTCATGTTCAGTGTATCATCAGTTTATCAGTACAGATGAGCAGATATCCTGCAAATCATCATTTATATCATCAATTATAAAACTCTTTAATCTTCTACAGGAGAACATGAACACACTCAGTGAGCCTCATTCATTAAACTTTCTCGAAAACTCTCCTCTGGATTCACAAATGCTTCGTAAACGTCCGATTTGATAGTTAAACGTGTATATTAATGAATTCCAATCATTCGTAAATAGTGTGCTCGTGCACGCTCATTCATAATTAGCATAATCCTCACCTACAGCTACACAAATGAGGTGTTCAGGAACGCAGTGGAATATTCTGGTTTACTTTCTCAGGCTTGGCTCCAGTATATTGCATAAAAGACTAATAGGCCATATGTCTAACAATAAATATTCAATAACGTGTGTCCACCAAAGAGTTTTTAGCCAGTTGAAACAAATGTCAGGCGCTCTTCTTAAAATGACCAGCTGGTGGCGCTTGAGAACGCTTTGGTGGCACAGCGTTTTTCCAGCTGAGACGCTTTAGGTGCTATGGTTTGGAATATCCATGGCAGCAATGTATTACTATCTCATTTTTAAGAATTATACTAAATGTAAAAAAGCAGTAATATTGACTTCTCCATTGTTGTAGGCAGTCATACAAGTATGATGGTATTTGTTCCACCCGTCCTCTATTTACGGCTGGGTAAATGGTGACAGTGATGAGCAACTGCTCAAGCTGCAAAAACAATAAAACATTCTTAAAAAGGGCAAATTAACTTACAATTAAAATTGGCAACGCACCAAAATTCAGTGTCATCAGTTTGCCAAAACAAAACACAGAACGTTTTACGCACCATTTACACGTGGTAGGGAACAGGTTCACATTTATAAACAAATTCAAAAGTTTACGTTAGAACGGCTTTACGAACGATTTACATAAAAATGAGTTCTGCTCGTGTTTCATGAATGAGGCCCAGGTAGTTTTTCTGCTTGTTTTCTTACTGACTTACATCGTAGGAAGTCGTTCCTGGTTCTGGGAACAATGTTGGGGATCGTGACTGTGGAAATCAACAGACATGAACAGTGTGATTCTCATGATGCTGCATACATTTCTAATATGATGTTCTCCATGATATGAGATGATGATGAACTGGTTTCTGAGAGCAGATGAATCTCCAGGGCCCTCATTTATCAACAGTGCCTATGCACAGATGTGTGCGTAATGTATGCGTAAGAACAGTTTCATGTAAAGTATAGGATTTACCAACTTGTACTTATGTAGAAATGTGTGTAAATATAAGCACACCTCTGAACATGCCTACGCAGAGAATCTAGTGGTAGAATAGCGACACTACACATAAATAGCATTTAAGGGTGTCACAGTATGCATTAAGCAATCCACATATGTCCTGTGTTTCCTTTTATTATAAAAAAAAATACATTTATCATTTTTTGGTTTTAAACAGACAAGTTGCATAATTGGTGTCAAACCATTTAAAAGACAGCTGTGACAAATGTTTGTCTCAGTGCAATGGCTTATCTTGCGTCATTCGAAGACTTGGCAAACAATGTGCTCCACAGGGAGCTTATTTTCAGAAATTGTACTGATCTGCTTGGCGAGAGCACAGAGTAGCTTCTAAGTAGGGGTTATGGTTTGAATCACGTGATTTTTAAAGGGAAGTGTTGTCACCATATATGGTTCAATTGGAGGCGTTTCCAAATGCAAATGACCACGAACATGAACCAGCATGGTACTTACACACATGTGGGATTTATCAACAATGATCACTTACTGGTGTGTGTAAGAACTGCGTGCGCACGTTTGATAAATATGGATTTTCTTGTACTTAGGCACGTTCTAAATTTCATTCATAGAACAAAATATAGAACCTTTTCTACACATTGTTGATAAATGAGGGCCCAGGACTTTACCTCTGTCTGAGATCTTCTTGAGCTCCTCTTTGCAGAAATCCTCCAGTTTGTCTCTCAGCTGACAGACAGATTCTCTCAGACCATCAGAAGAGAAGAGAGAACTGAAGAGATCATCATTTCCATCTGTAGATTCAGGAGGTGCTGAGAGAGACTGGAAACTCTACAGAAATCAAAACTCATCAGCTCCACACTTCACCCAATAACCTGCTCCAACATCAGATTTGACTGATCTTTAGTCATTCACCTCAATCCAACATTTTTCAAGTCCACTATGATCCTGTTCTTGTAGATCGGTGTTACCTGCAGGAACTGGATGTGATCCTGTGTGTGTGAAAGCTGCTCCAGCTCAGTGTTTCTCCTCATTAGATCATTGATCTCCTGCTCCAGTTGCTCCAGTCGTTCTTCAGCTCGACTCACTGCTTGCTTTTCCTGATCTCTGATCAGCTGTATCAGCTCAGAGCGGCTTCTCTCAATGGAGCGGATGAGCTCAGTAAAGATCCTCTCTCTGTCCTCCACTGCTGTCTGTGCAGAGCGCTGTTAGGACACACAATGATTCAGGCTTCAGTGAGTCTGAACTGAGACTGAGACAAACTTCTCTTCTTCTCCAGACTCACCTTATGAGACTTCACCGTCTCTCTCAGCTTCTGAAGATCTTTCTCTCTCTGCTGGATTCTCTGCTGGAACGTCTTCTGCGTCTCCTTCAGCTGATTCTGCAGGACAAAGAGATGAAAGTGAATATCACAGAAAACTACTGCCACTAAATCATCATGTGAACAGATGAATCCAGTAAACGTAGGGTGAGGCAGTTTAAAGGTCACTTAACTCAATTTATAACCAATGGCTGTAAGTTCAAACTCCAGAAGTGATGGTTATAATCATCGTACATGAATTATCATGAAGAATATGGACTGTTTCAAATCTTAAGAGTAAGTATAATAAAAGTGAAACTGACACAGAGCTTCAGCAGTGTCTCTGCTGCGTAATGAAGCTGTGGCGCTACACAGAAAAGAAATGAAGCTATACGTGACTGAAATCATCTGGGCCCGTACTTATCAAGCTTTACAAAGTACCATTTTAGTCTGAAGTGTTGAGAATTCGTGAAATGTACTCCTACTTCAGTTAAGTATAAAAGCAAGTTATCAAATGTCTTAAAGCTAAGAATCACATTTACTCTCTCCGTAAGAAAAATGTTCTTGAAATGTTTGACGACGAGCAGTTAATCAACTGAAGAGTGTCATGAATCATCTCTAAGACTGACACTTAAGATTGAGTCCTACACTTCACTTAAATTAAGACTGAGATGCTTGATAACTAACCTTCAAGTGCAGCTTTGAACCAAGATTTTTTTTACACTTAAGTCCATTTTTAGCAGTGATTTTGAGAGTAATTCTTAGAGGCTTGATAAATACGGGTCCTGGATTCAGTCAGATTTACTGAATAGAAACTCCCCTGTTACTGCATTTAACTTGCATATTGACTGATAGAAGTATATATTTTGTCAAAGCGAGGGTAAATAGTTCACTCCATTATTGTATGTTGCTCAAAGCCTGTTTTATGGAAGATTGTGTTGATTGTGTAAGGTTTACGGTGTGTTTTCAGTGAACAGTGAAACTTCTTCTTGTTCATTACTGCTGTCGTGTGCAGTGTGAACGCTGTAAGCTGTTAATATGGGTTTTAATATAAACACATTAAACCAGAGGTCTTCAACCCTGCTCCTGGTGACCCACTCTCCTCTAAAGTTTATTTCCAACCGGCTTCAGCACACCTGCCTGCTATTTTCAAGCAGTCTTGAGGAGTGTCACGAATCCGGTTCATGAGCTCACGCCCACTCACCACTTTGTCTCTTGCACCACACTACAGCTGCACATCACTCACGGACTGCATTTCCCATCCACCATTGCACTAATCACACAGCTGTCACCAATCACTCATTTGCGCTAATTACACAGCTGCACTCCGTCAGGCAGGCTTTATATGCCTTGGACTTCATCTCTTTCATTGCGAAGTCTTGTTTAGCCCCGTCTGACATTTCCGAGTGTTTACCCTAAGTGTGTTTCCCTGTTTGTTACCTGGGGTCCGTTCTTCGTACGTCGCTCATTACATCCGAGATCAAATGACAGATCCAAGATGATATCATCGCGCTAATCAGGATCTGGCTAATTCGGTTCTTCGAACGCACCTGCTGTTGATGATTAGTATGGCTGGATTGAGTTATCTGATGGTTTAAAAGGGGCTATGCATCGATACTCGAAACCACGATCAGCAATGTAGCGATTGGCTGTTGGCAATACAGCAATGTAATGACATCATATCATTAAAAAAGTCACCTGACGAAAAACTTGACGACAAGATTTCTGGACTTTTATAAGGAAACAGCCAAACGAACAAACTACATAAATGTTATAATAGATAAATGAAATATGCACTGTTTTTAATTTATTTTAATTGTGTTACATGATTCCCAATTATTTATATTCATGATTTCTAGTATTTCTTGTACAGGCTTTACATTTTTATTTCAATGTAGTAATTAACAATTCATTTAATTTTATCTTTGAAATGGATTTGTTACTTGACAGTAACAAGTAACATTAATTAAAGTTTCTTAAGGGTCAAAATCAAGTTACCCGCATCTCCTGCGCTCCATTAAGCCACTCCCATAATATCTGTCACCCCTCACATTAATTAACTGTAAAGCATGTCTGTAAGACTCTAATACAATTATTTAGTAATTATTTTATGACGACTACATCTTTCAGTGAGTAAAAACTGGCTGTGTCTATAGTATTATAGACGACACAACATTATTATAATATTTTTAAAGGATTATTATTTTTAATTATTGTCCCTGGATCAGTAGGGTACACTTGTAATAAAGTAGCAGTGGCTGGGACATATTTTAAGTATCAAGTCTGCTTAAAAGGATGCGATCTAATCCTGCTTACATGAAATAAGCCTGCTCCCGAGCAGGTTTAAGCTTACGGACCCGTTGCTATGACAGCAACTCCGGGATGAGCTTCGAAGAACCAAACAATCCAAGATCAAGTGAAATCGTCAACAATCAAATCCAGCTAACTGAGTTAGCGGCGTACGAAGAACGGACCCCTGGACTGTTCTTACAACTCTGACCATTTGCTGCCTGCCCTTTTGATCCTGCCTGCCCTTCGGATACTCTCTCTGTCTGCCGCCTGCCCCGACCTTAGCATTGCCACTGTTGATGAGTCTGCCTTGCCTACGTTACACCTGTTACTGTCACTGAACTTTGCCTGGCTGACCTCCTCTTGTTTGTTAATAAAGCTGCACTTGGATCTCAATGTCCTTGACCCCTCTCATTACAAGGAGCTTGATTGGCCACGTCAGGTGTGTTTGAATAGGGTTGTAACTAAACTCTTCAGGATAGTGGGTCCCCAGGAACAGGGTTGAAGACCTCTGCATTAAAAACTGTTCTAAGTATCAGCAATATTTTATTAGTGTGTTGTTATAAATACCTGTTTCTCTGTCATCTGTGCTGCAGCTGATACAATGTCGTGGTTTTTATGATCATCCGTTGTACACAGCACACATATACATTTCTGATCAGTGCGACAGAAAACCTCAAGAAGCTTCTCATGTTTCTGGCAGATCATCTCCTGCAGTCGTCCAGTGGCTTCAATCACTTTGTGTGGCTTACGTGAATTAAATTCTTCATGACGGTCCAAATGAGTTTGACAGTAAGAGTTGAGACACACCAGACAGGACTTGACGGCTTTGTATTTTCTTCCAGTACAGACGTCACACTGCACATCTCCAGCTCCAGCGTCACAGTCATCAGATAGTTTGGTCTCCTTCAGTTTCTCCACCATTTCAGCCAGAATGGTGTTTTTCCCTAAAGCAGGTCTTGGACTGAAGGTCTGTCTGCACTGAGGGCAGCTGTAGACTCTCATCTGATCCTCTTGATCCCAGCAGCCTGTAATACAGATCTTACAGTAACTGTGTCCACACTGGATGGTCACTGGATCCTTCAGGAGATCCAGACACACCGGACACGTGAACTCATCCACTGAAATTCTGGCTTCTGCCATGTTTCTCCTTGAATACAGAGACACAAACACACAACAGCTCTTCAGTTTCTCTTTCCCTGAACTCATGTGACTTCTGTTTCCTGGTTCTGTGTTCGAGTGACGTGTGTAAAACAGGCGTGTCTGTGAGTCTGTAAAGCAGGTTCCTCATTCCTGCTCCTGTAGAGATTAGTAAAGATGTACTTGAATGCTATTAAAGTAAATGCACAGACTTGAATAGTTGATTTAGGTGCGTTTAATTCAGATCAAATCTAAACTCTGTATGAAAGTGACACTCCTGGACTAGAAATGGGGAACACTGATAATGAAATATCTACATTTCAGTCTCAGACAAGATCACTCACGGTCCCTCGTGTTGTGACAGACTCATACTGTGCTGCTAGAATACAGCAGTCTGCACGTTCTCCTAGTAAGATCCGCAGTTTCTCGTAGTTTGACAAAGACTCGAGTTTTGATGCATGTTACATTTTTGATCAAACTTTTCCTGAATTTGTGAGCGGTTGTGTGTTTTGGCTAGTTGTTGTTTTCTTGTTCTCCTCTCTGCTGTTTTCACCATTGCATTAACTCAGTGGTTCTCAAACTTTTTTGGTCATTCCCCACTTTAGACAAGGGGGAATTTTAAAGCCCCACCTACCCCCATCGCCCCAACAATGCTAATGAAATGCGCAACAAGCTTAACATGTTCCAATTTATTGAACTAACAAGTAGTATCAGAGTAACAAGTTGTATCTAAAATACAAACTATATACATAAAATAACAGAAAGTTCAAAAATAAAAGTGCAGCTGTGTCATAATAACTTGCATGAAATTAAAAAAAATTGAGAAAATAAAAGTGCAGCTGTCAATTTTTACTAATTTCAAAAATAGAAAAGATATAAAAGTGCCACTTTGCAATCTGTAAAAAGAAAAGAAGAGAAATCCATTCGGCAGGTTATCCCTGCATTAGTGGCTGCAATGGGCCTGTTTTGCATTGCACAATTTCTCAAAGCGGGGTTGCAGGCTTGATACTGCCACTCTCAAGTCATGCTCAATGTTCAGCTGAGATCTGTACTTTGTTTTCAGTGAAGCAACAGCTGAAAATCCCATCTCACAGAGATATGATGTGGCAAATATTGTCACGTGACACACCGCAGCCACAATAACACTGTATGACAGATCGGCTTAATTTCCTTTTTCCTTTTTTATTTCAAAATATTCACAAACTTGCTTACCATGTCATCAACTATCTGATATTCCGATTCTCAAAAATGTGTAAGTGAGTGTGTTTGGTCGTTTAAAAACCTTTATAAATAATCTTGATCTATAACGTGAGATGGGCGCCACCATGTTTCTTTGCGACTCAGTTCAGAGAGTCCTGTCTGTCATCAGTTTCACCCGAAATACATGCAAGAAAGTGGCCGGTGAACTCCGAGAACAATAGAGTACACACACACACACCGCGCAGTCACTCTCTAGTCTAGTGCGTGGTCTTGCTCCAGATTCCGGAAGATTTGATCTCACGTTACCATATAAGGCATAAAAAGGAAAATTTCCTCCCGTTTGGCACGCCCCACAGTTTGAGAAACGCTGCATAAACTAAATACCCAAATTTAGCTTTTCACTGTTTTGTCTTGCTTTTCAAAGGAAATAATCAATTACAAAAATATTTTTACATATTTAAATGACACCGAAACTTTTTTTACTTTCTAGCAGACATTATACCAACAAAGCGTCTCGGGTTACTCGCGTAACCCTTGTTCTCTGAATAGGGAACGAGACACTGCGTTGAACGCTTCGGGAACGCTTTCCGTGTGACCGAGTCTGAGCCCATATAGAATCACGCCAATTCATTGGCTGATGGCACGACGCCGTCTCTGACGCAATGACGTCGTCAGGTCATACTGGCGAACGCGCCATCCACTCCTCAGATTTCTCTGCCGAAAAGAACCCTGTCGGCAGCGTGAGGAGCTTGGCAGCAAACGCAGTGTCTCGTTCCCTATTCAGAGAACAAGGGTTACGCAAGTAACCCGAGACGTTCTCTTTCATAGGTAACTCAACACTGCGCTGAACGCTTCGGGAACGATATACCAAACACGCCAAGCTGGAAGCGCTGCCTATCTGGCCCAATAATGAACCAACAACATATGGTCGGTTCAAACAGACAGGACCTGAGAACCTGGAGCCGTATCAACGTCAAGGTTGTAAAACCTGACAAAGGTGTGCGGAGAGGACCATCCTGCCGCAACACAAATATCCTCCAGGGGTACCCCTCTAAAAAGAGCTTGAGAGGAGGCTACGCCTCTAGTAGAATGCGCCCGAAGACTAAGAGGTGAAGGGAGTTCCCGCGCCTCATAAGCCAGCGAAATGGCGTCTCTCACCCAGTGAGAAATCCTCTGCTTTGACGTGGCAAGCCCGCGGCGACCAGCACCAAAACAGATCAATAACTGGGGAGATTTTCTCCAAACCTTGGAGCGATCCACATACAGCTTCAATGCCCTGACCGGGCAGAGCATGTGGAGTCTCTCATCCTCACTTGAAGCAAAGGGAGGGGGATGGAAAGAGTGAAGAGTGACCACTTGAGAACAGAACGACGTGGACAAGACCTTGGGAATGTAACCCGGCCTAGGCCGCAGGGTAACTTTGACTAGACCCGGGGCAAAGTCCATACACGTTTCACTGACAGAAAAAGCCTGCAGATCTCCAACTCTTTTCAGTGACGTAAGCGCCAGTAAAAGAACAACCTTAAGAGTCAGTATGCGATCCGAAGCTGAATCTAAGGGCTCAAAAGGGGCCGTCACTAGTCCTTCGAGGACGACTGACAAGTCCCAAGAAGGAACTGCCGTGGGGCGAACAGGCCTAAGGCGTCTGGCCCCACGCATGAAAGCGGAGCCCAACCGATGCCTCCCCAAGGGGATCTCATCCAGCTCTCTCTGAGCTGCAATGGCGGCTACATAAACCCTAAGGGTGGTAGCAGCCGCCCCCGCTGTCAGCCTTTCTTGCAAAAACTCCAGCACTGGACCAACAGGGCAGTTAACTGGGTCGATTGCACGAGTCAAACACCACGATTCAAAGACGCCCCACTTGGAAGAGTATAGCTTCCTGGTAGCGGGGGCTCTGGCACTGGCTATGGTTTCCTGAACTTCGGCAGGCAAACCATCAATCACAGCCCTTGGCCCTGTATGGGCCATACCCACAACTTCCAGAGCTCCGGCTGAGGATGCCAGATCTTGCCCTGAAGCTGGGACAGTAAGTCCTGCCTGATCGGAATCTCCCAAGGAGGTCGATACAAGAGAGGGAGTTAGCTCCGAGAACCAGGTCTGGGAGGGCCAGAATGGGGCTATGAGAAGGAGACGGGCACCGCTCACCTTCACTCTGCATAGTACTGCCGGAATCAGCTTTATTGGCGGAAATGCGTACAGACTGACATTCGGCCATGGGTGGGCGAACGCATCTATGCCTAGAGTCGTCGGGAAACTCAGGGAGAACCAGAGCGGGCACTGGGATGACTCTTGAGAAGCAAAGAGGTCCACCTCCGCTTTGCCAAACAGATCCCAGATCTGGGATACCGTCTGACGGTTCAACATCCATTCCCCCGGCTTGAGCTTCTGTCTCGACAGAAAATCGGCCGCCAGGTTCAGTACTCCCGGAACGTGAACCGCCCTCAAAGAGAGGAACTTGTCTTGGGACCAAAGGAGAAGATGGCGTGCAAGCCTGTCCAGGGTGTGCGACCTTGAACCTCCTTGGCGGTTTATGTGGGACACAACCGCCATATTGTCCGTCCTGACTATGACATGATGCTCCCCGAGAACGGGGAGAAAATACTTCAAAGCCAGGAAGACAGCCCTGAGTTCCAGGCAGTTTATATGCCAAAAGAGGAACTCTTCCTTCCACTCTCCACTCGCCGGCCTTCCTTCGAAGACCGCGCCCCAGCCTGTCATTGATGCGTCCGTCGTGATCATATGGCGACGGTGGATCGCACCCATTCTCACCCCGCTCCGGAGAAAGACGGGGTCTCGCCACATTAACAGGCGTCGACAGCAACTGCGCGACACTCTGACAAGGCGAGTAGCTGGTACAGTGGGGTGTAACCTCAGCTCCTTCATCCACCAAAGGAATGGCCTCATGTGAAGCACCCCTAGGGGCAACACAGGGGAGGCTGCTGCAACGAAGGGCAATGTAACCGCTTCGTGAAGGCAGAGAAATCTGAGGAGTGGATGGCGCGTTCGCCAGTATGACCTGACGACGTCATTGCGTCAGATACGGCGTCGCGCCATCAGCCAATGAATTGGCGTGATTCTATATGGGCTCAGACTCGGTCACGCGGAAGGCGTTCCCGAAGCGTTCAACGCAGTGTTGAGTTACCTATGAAAGAGAGCACAAATTAACGTAAAATTAATACGTTTTTTTATTAATACAATTTTAATAAGAGTAATTTGAGACACCCTTCTTGAATCAGGCATGTATTTTTTACTGGACAAATAAATGCAGCCTTGCTGAGCAGAAGAGACTTCTTTTTTTAAAACATTAGAAAATATTTCAGATCCCAATTTGAACACTGTGTGATTGTTATAATAAATTTATTTATATTGCTGTTGTAATTATGATCATTATTATTGTCTTTTTTAATTTTATTTTACAGAGCAACAGTAAAATTGCAACACTAACATGTATGAATGTTAAAGGAGCTTTTATTTTGGCGGAAACCCCCAGGAAGACCTCAGTGCTTCCTTTTGTTGACAGCAGCAGATTTATAAATGTTTGTATCGTATATTTGTCACATGTCTTGTAAAAAGTGAAATTTTTCTCTCACTTTGGACTTTGAACCCTGGCACCTCGAGCTTGTGCATCGCTGTCAGAATACACACAATCCGTGCATTTATTAAAAACGGTTCTGCAGTTTATTTACTAATCGTTTACAGCCATTTCGTGATTTTAATCTTCATGCAGTAACCAGCAACAACCACCCCTTCCTCTTCTCATCAGAGACATGAGATGCAGACGCAGCACTAAGCAGTATCCCGCTGTCGGTGCTTGTAATGATCTTTGCATCTTTCTCGGACGGTTTTAAATGCTTTCACACTGCTGAAATGTTTGGTGCATTAGCGCGTGCCTGTATTTGATCACGTCATCGTTCGGTATAATTTATTCGGCCTTTGCACTTATTCGGCCAAACACCGAAATAGCTTTTTTTTTTGCTATTTTCGGCTGAATCATTTCGGTTGCCAAACATTCGGTGCATCCCTTGTTGTAACGTTACCCGTAAATTTCCAGAATTCAGCTGTGTGTGATCTCAGAATGAAGATTAGCGGTATGAGCACGTAAGAAACGCGCTGATGTAAGACGTCTACTCCGGGCCAATCCAGAGCCATTGAAATGCAATCTTCAGCGGCTCTGGGCCAATCATAACATTCTGATGCAGATGATGCATTTCCACACTGTGTAGTTTGGATTGAAGTCGTCTAATATGAAGTCTCTGGGCCAAAAGAAGCTGCATGAATGAAAACATCAACACTGACATTTCCGTTTAATGTCACCGAATTTACCGGTAATTTGAAACCGATGTGTGAATGTCGCTTTACCGTTAAAGTCAATTCGGCAATTTACTGGTATTACGATGTGAAAGGGGCTATTGAGTCTTCACATATAAACAGTTGTCTGCCTTTTCAAATTCCATGTTTTGTGAAATTATTTTCCAGGTGAGAATTTTTTGTTGTTCTAATGAACTTTGGAAGTAGTTCCTGATTCCTAGGTTCTTGTTGTTTTCTTCTGTTGTCCTGTGGCAGGATCCAGTCCTGTGTCGAAAAAGTATCTGCTGATTTCCCTTGTTTTTTCAGTGTATTTTTCCAAATTTCTTCTCCGTTTACAGTGAAAATGTTCTTTTTTTAGGTTTATCTTATTTAATCAAAAGTTCAGAAGCTCATGTGCGCGCACACACACACACACACTGATATTCCTATTACTATGGTGTCTCTTCATATTAATTAAAATATAATTTTGATAGTTGTAATAAAAATTATTGATCTGACACTAATCTGAAACTAAATAGTTGATGTCCATCAGCACATACGGAGTTTGAGAAAAGCACAGAAACACATGGTCACTCAGAGGACTCACACAAAGTCTATATGAGGATTTATTACACAATTTTATTCTGACATGTTATTTCACTGACAGAAGTTCTGCTGCAGTATTAATGTAATGAAGAGAAAAGAAGAGACTCCATAACATCTCACTGTTACTGATTTATCATGCAGCTCAAAGCATTATGGGTAGAATCTCTCATCAGGTCTTTTCTGATTCATCAGCACAGTTTTACTGATGATCTGTTATAAACCCAAAACCCAGGATAGAGCGTCTGAGTGAATGTGGTCTGGACTGTGTGGATGAGGTTCATTGTGTCAGAGACGCTGTAGAAGGACAGAGTTCCTGCTCCGTGATCCACAAACACTCCTATTCTCCTGCTGGTGGACTCTACAGAGAGAACAGTCTTTGTGTTATTGTGTCTGAATGAGTAACTGGAGGAAGAGCAGAACAAACTCCAGGACTGATCATTATTTCCAAACCCACACTCATTACCCCGTCCCTTCCTGCTGATGCTCTTATATGACACTGATATACGCACACCATAATCTCCACTCCACTCCAGCTCCCAGTAACAGCGTCCACTCACACTCTCTCTACACAACACCTGATGATACTCATCAAATCTGTCTGGATGATCAGGATACGACTGATCTGTGCGAGTGTAAGTAATCACTCTGTTGTTCTCAGACAGAAGGAGCCAATTATTCACTGTGTTCAGATCCAGAGTGAACTGATGGGAATCTGAAGGAGATAAAACACATCAGAATCAGGAATTATGAATCTGTTTGATCTTTTCATGTATCTGAACTCTTCATGTTCAGTGTATCAGTACAGATGAGCAGATATCCTGCAAATCATCATTTATATCATCAATTATAAAACTCTTTAATCTTCTACAGGAGAACATGAACACACTCAGTGAGCCTCATTCATTAAACTTGTGTAAATATGAGAAAGTCATTTGTGCGTAAAACAGACCTTCTCGAAAACTGCTATGTAAATGCATCATTCATTCATTCATTCATTCATGATCGTGCATTAGGTGTGCGTTATGTCCGTTATAAATGATGCGCAAACAAGCCGTGTATGTGCGCTCTCGGCGCACTCATATGTCTGCTTGAATACAGCTCAGTATATTCACGTAGTTGTTTTATAACAGATGCTCGTGTGTGTTGGAGAAGTTTATAGGATCAGTGGTGTTCATACGGGCACCAGACACTGCAAACAGCTTTTTCTTACAGAGGAACTACTGATGGCTAGGGGTGTGTGATATATATCGTCTGCGATAATACGCACCATTTTTCTTTTTTTTTACGTTTTACGCACCATTTACACATGGTAGGGAGCAGGTGCACATTTATTTTGTACCAACTAACATTTTGAAAATACGAAACACAAGTTTACGTCAGAATGGCTTTACGAACGATTTACATAAAAATGAGTTCTGCTCGTGTTTCATGAATGAGGCCCAGGTAGTTTTTCTGCTTGTTTTCTTACTGACTTACATCGTAGGAAGTCGTTCCTGGTTCTGGGAACAATGTTGGTGAACGTGACTGTGGAAATCAACAGAGATGAACAGTGTGATTCTCATGATGCTGCATACATTTCTAATATGATGTTCTCCATGATATGAGATGATGATGAACTGGTTTCTGAGAGCAGATGAATCTCCAGGGCCCTCATTTATCAACAGTGCCTATGCACAGATGTGTGCGTAATGAATGCGTAAGAACAGTTTCACGTAAAGTATAGGATTTACCAACTTGTACTTATGTGTAGAAATGTGTGTAAATATAAGCACACCTCTGAGCATGCCTACGCAGAGAATCTAGTGGTAGAATAGCGACACTACACATAAAAAGCATTTAAGGGTGTCACAGTATGCATTAAGCAATCCACAAATGTCCTGTGTTTCATTTTATTAGGAATACAATTCCTACAGGGAGCGCATTTTCAGAAATTGTACTGATCTGCTTGGCGAGAGCACAGAGTTGCTTCTAAGTAGGGGTTATGGTTTGAATCACGTGATTTTTAAAGGGAAGTGTTGTCACCATATATGGTTCAATTGGAGGCGTTTCCAAATGCAAATGACCACGAACGTGAACCAGCATGGTACTTACACACATGTGGGATTTATCAACAATGATCACTTACTGGTGTGCGTAAGAACTGCGTGCGCACGTTTGATAAATATGGATTTTCTTGTACTTAGGCACATTCTAAATTTATTCTATTTCATAGAGCAAAATATAGAACCTTTTCTACACATTGTTGATAAATGAGGGCCCAGGACTTTACCTCTGTCTGAGATCTTCTTGAGCTCCTCTTTGCAGAAATCCTCCAGTTTGTCTCTCAGCTGACAGACAGATTCTCTCAGACCATCAGAAGAGAAGAGAGAACTGAAGAGATCATCATTTCCATCTGTAGATTCAGGAGGTGCTGAGAGAGACTGGAAACTCTACAGAAATCAAAACTCATCAGCTCCACACTTCACCCAATAACCTGCTCCAACATCAGATTTGACTGCTCTTTAGTAATTCACCTCAATCCAGCACTTTCACAGCATCAGCTCATATTCATTATATCACATTAAGAGCTGCAGATTCTAGTATTTGCCACTTACACACTATATGTGAACTTTCTTAGAGATCGTTTGTATGATGAAACATTTGCTAAGAGCATAAATGTCCATCTAACCGCTCAAGCACATCAATGGAGTCTTATTGTAGAGTTGAGTAGATTTGCTCAAGAAAAGCAGCTCAAAGGCTATGATTAGACTGATAGAGTGGTTAGAGACATTGAAACTTTACAAGGATCCTTAAGACACACTAAGGTTTGGTTGGGTTTCAATACGCTGATGCATTGCTGATATACAGCTTCACTTCATGTTTGGGGTCTCCATGGTCAAATTCATCAATGTGTTACAGGAAATCAAGTTTGAGGATCAAGCGATCCAATTTTGATTAATGTTCCAGACTTCGAATCAGTACTAAATGATTCCTAAGAGATTTCCAGAGCTGGAAGCCTTTTGTAAGCAGCGTCTCTTTCAAATGAAATGATCAGATGAGAGTCTGACTGATGATTATATAATAAGACACGCATGAAATGTTTCTCTGTGAGTCTCCTGTCACAGCAGGATCTGCTCAAGTCCACTATGACCCTGTTCTTCTAGATCTGTGTTACCTGCAGGAACTGCTCAAGTCCACTATGATCCTGTTCTTCTAGATCTGTGTTACCTGCAGGATCTGGCTCAAGTCCACTATGACCCTGTTCTACTAGATCTGTGTTACCTGCAGGATCTGCTCAAGTCCACTATGACCCTGTTCTTCTAGATCTGTGTTACCTATAGAATCTGCTCAAGTCCACTATGACCCTGTTCTACTAGATCTGTGTTACCTGCAGGATCTGGCTCAAGTCCACTATGACCCTGTTCTTCTAGATCTGTGTTACCTGCAGGATCTGGCTCAAGTCCACTATGACCCTGTTCTACTAGATCTGTGTTACCTGCACGATCTGCTCAAGTCCACTTTGATCTGTTCTTCTAGATCTGTGTTACCTGCAGGATCTGCTCAAGTCCACTATGACCCTGATCTTCTAGATCTGTGTTACCTGCAGGATCTGCTCAAGTCCACTATGACCCTGTTCTTCTAGATCTGTGTTACCTATAGAATCTGCTCAAGTCCACTATGACCCTGTTCTACTAGATCTGTGTTACCTGCAGGATCTGGCTCAAGTCCACTATGACCCTGTTCTTCTAGATCTGTGTTACCTGCAGGATCTGGCTCAAGTCCACTATGACCCTGTTCTACTAGATCTGTGTTACCTGCACGATCTGCTCAAGTCCACTATGACCCTGATCTTCTAGATCTGTGTTACCTGCAGGATCTGCTCAAGTCCACTTTGATCTGTTCTTCTAGATCTGTGTTACCTGCAGGATCTGCTCAAGTCCACTATGACCCTGATCTTCTAGATCTGTGTTACCTGCAGGATCTGCTCAAGTCCACTATGACCCTGTTCTTCTAGATCTGTGTTACCTGCACGATCTGCTCAAGTCCACTATGACCCTGATCTTCTAGATCTGTGTTACCTGCAGGATCAGCTCAAGTCCACTTTGATCTGGTCTTCTAGATCTGTGTTACCTGCAGGATCTGCTCAAGTCCACTATGACCCTGTTCTTCTAGATCTATGTTACCTGCAGGATCTGCTCAAGTCCACTATGATCCTGTTCTTCTAGATCTGTGTTACCTGCAGGAACTGGATGTGATCCTGTGTGTGTGAAAGCTGCTCCAGCTCAGCGTTTCTCCTCCTCAGATCATTGATCTCCTGCTCCAGTCGCTTCAGTCGTCCTTCAGCTCGACTCACTGCTTGCTTTTCCTGATCTCTGATCAGCCGTATCAGCTCAGAGCGGGTTCTCTCAATGGAGCGGATGAGCTCAGTAAATATCCTCTCTCTGTCCTCCACTGCTGTCTGTGCAGAGCGCTGTTAGGACACACAGTGATTCAGGCTTCAGTGAGTCTGAACTGAGACTGAGACAAACTTCTCTTCTCCAGACTCACCTTATGAGACTTCACCGTCTCTCTCAGCTTCTGAAGATCTTTCTCTCTCTGCTGGATTCTCTGCTGGAACGTCTTCTGCGTCTCCTTCAGCTGATTCTGCAGAACAAAGATATGAAAGTGAATGTCACAGAAAACTACTGCCACTAAATCATCATGTGAACAGATGAATCCAGTAAACGTAGGGTGAGGCAGTTTAAAGGTCACTTAACTCAATTTATAACCAATGGCTGTAAGTTCAAACTCCAGAAGTGATGGTTGTAATCATCGTACATGAATTATCATGAAGAATATGGACTGTTTCACATCTTAAGCGTAAGTATTATAAAATTGGAACTGATATAGAGCTTCAGCAGTGTTTCTGCTGCGTAATGAAGCTGTGGCGCTACACAGAAAAGAAATGAAGCTATACGTGACTGAAATCATCTGGCCCTGTACTTATCAAGCTTCATAAAGTACCATTTTAGTCTCAAGTGTTGAGAATTCATGAAATGTACTCCTACTTCAGTTAAGTATAAAAGCAAGTTATCAAATTTCTTAAAGCTAAGAATCACATTTACTCTCTCTGTAAGAAAAATGTTCTTGAAATGTTTAACGACGAGCAGTTAATCAACTGAAGTGTGTCATGAATCATCTCTAAGACTGACACTTAAGATTTAGTCCTAAAGTTCACTTAAATTACGACTGAGATGCCTGATAACTAACCTTCAAGTGCAGCTTTGAACCAAGATTTTTTTTCACTTAAGTCAATTTTTAGCAGTGATTTTGAGAGTAATTCTTAGAGGCTTGATAAATACGGGCCCTGGATTCAGTCAGATTTACTGAATAAAAACTCACATGTTACTGCATTTAACTTGCATATTGACTGATAGAAGTATATATTTTGTCAAAGCGAGGGTAAATAGTTCACTCCATGATTTTATGTTGCTTAAAACCTGTTTTATGGAAGATTGTGTTGATTGTGTAAGGTTTACGCTGCGTTTTCAGTGAACAGTGAAACTTCTTCTTGTTCATTACTGCTGTCGTGTGCAGTGTGAACGCTGTAAGCTGTTAATATGGGTTTTAATATAAACACTTTAAACCAGAGGTCTTCAATCCTGCTCCTGGAGACCCACTCTCTTGGAAAGTTTATTTCCAACCGGCTTCAGCACACCTGCCTGCTATTTTCATGCAGTCTTGAGGAGCTTGATTGGCCGCGTCAGGTGTGTTTGAATAGGGTTGTAACTAAACTCTTCAGGATAGTGGGTCCCCAGGAACAGGGTTGAAGACCTCTGCATTAAAAACTGTTCTAAGTATCAGCAATATTTTATTAGTGTGTTGTTATAAATACCTGTTTCTCTGTCATCTGTGCTGCAGCTGATACAATGTCGTGGTTTTTATGATCATCCGTCGTACACAGCACACATATACATTTCTGATCAGTGCGACAGAAAACCTCAAGAAGCTTCTCGTGTTTCTGGCAGATCATCTCCTGCAGTCGTCCAGTGGCTTCAATCACTTTGTGTTTCTTTCCTTTAAACCAGCTCTCGTGTTGTTCGAGGTGATTCAGACAGTAAGAGTTGAGACACACCAGACAGGACTTGACGGCTTTGTATTTTCTTCCAGTACAGACGTCACACTGCACATCTCCAGCTCCAGCGTCACAGTCATCAGAGAGTTTGGTCTTCTTCAGTTTCTCCACCATTTCAGCCAGAATGGTGTTTTTCCCTAAAGCAGGTCTTGGACTGAAGGTCTGTCTGCACTGAGGGCAGCTGTAGACTCTCATCTGATCCTCCTGATCCCAGCAGCCTGTAATACAGATCTTACAGTAACTGTGTCCACACTGGATGGTCACTGGATCCTTCAGGAGATCCAGACACACTGGACACGTGAACTCATCCACTGAAATTCTGGCTTCTGCCATGTTTCTCCTTGAATACAGAGACACAAACACACAACAGCTCTTCAGTTTTTCTTTCCCTGAACTCGTGTGACTTCTGTTTCCTGGTTCTGTGTTCGAGTGACGTGTGTAAAACAGGCGTGTCTGTGAGTCTGTAAAGCAGGTTCCTCATTCCTGCTCCTGTAGAGATTAGTAAAGACGTACTTGAATGCTATTAAAGTAAATGCAAAGACCTTGAGTAGTTGATTTAGGTGCGTTTAATTCAGATCAAAACTAAACTCTGTATGAAAGTGACACTCCTGGACTAGAAATGAGGAACACTGATTATGAAATATCTACATTTCAGTCTCAGACAAACACTCAATGAATACAAGTTACAGAGAAGCAGGACAACAGCCTTAAAAACTGCTGTAATGCTGCATACTAAGTACTACATTTGAACTGCAGGACCGCGTGATCACACTGAAGGATCTGTTTTGTAAAAGGAGTTCATTCTTCACACACGCACTCACTGACATGCACTCACTCTTTGTTTTCAGTTTTAGTTACTTTATTGGCATGATCAATATTTCTACATTCGTATTGCCAAAGCGTTGCTGCATACAATCAAAACAGTGCAAAATGTGAACAATGCAAAACAACAAAGGAAAAAACTGTAATTGAAATGCAAAAAAATTAAATAGGTGGCATTAAAGAGTAGAATAACTTCACAAATAAAATAATTAAAAGAACCGTATGAAAGAGCATTAATAGTGCTGGAGACACACTGGAGTTGGATCACTCACGGTCCCTCATGTTGTGACAGACTCATACTGTGCTGCTAGAATACAGCAGTCTGCACGTTCTCCTAGTAAGATCGACAGTTTCTCGTAGTTTGACAAAGACTCGAGTTTTGATGCATGTTACATTTTTGATCAAACTTTTCCTGAATTTGTGAGCGGTTGTATGTTTTGACTAGTTGTTGTTTTCTGGTTCTTCTCTGCTGTTTTCACCATTACATAAACTAAATACCCAAATATAGCTTTTCACTGTTTTGTCTTGCTTTTCAAAGAAAATAATCAATTACAAAACTATTTTTAAATATTTACCTGACACTTTTTTAACTTTCTAGCAGACATTATACCAACAAAGCACAAATTAACTTAAAATTTATACTTTTTTTTATTAATACAATTTTAATTAGGGTAATTTGCGACACCCTTCTTGAATCAGGCATGTATTTTTTACTGGACAAATAAATGCAGCCTTGCTGAGCAGAAGAGACTTCTTTTTTTAAAACATTAGAAAATATATCAGATCCCAATTTGAACACTGTGTGATTGTTATAATAAATGTATTAATATTTCTGTTGTAATTATTATCATTATTATTGTCTTTTTTAATTTATTTTACAGAGCAACAGTAAAATTACAACACTAACATGTATGAATGTTGATGGAGCTTTTATTTTGGCGGAAACCCCCAGGAAGACCTCAGTGCTTCCTTTTGTTGACAGCAGCAGATTAATAAATGTTTGTATCGTGTATTTGTCACATGTCTTGTAAAAAGTGAAATTTTCCTCTCTCTTTGGACTTTGAACCCTGGCACCTCGAGCTTGTGCATCGCTGTCAGAATACACACAATCCGTGCATTTATTAAAAACGGTTCTGCAGTTTATTTACTAATTGTTTACAGCCATTTCGTGATTTTTAATCTTCATGCAGTAACCAGCAACAACCACCCCTTCCTCTTCTCATCAGAGACATGAGATGCAGACGCAGCACTAAGCAGTATCCCGCTGTCGGTGCTTGTAATGATCTTTGCATCTTTCTCGGACGGTTTTAAATGCTTTCACACTGCTGACATGTAGGATTGTCAAATTGGCTGAAAAACTAAATTAGAATTTTTTACTAAAATATTATCAAAATTCGAATTTAAAAGGCATAAATTCAGTTAGTAAAAAAAAAAAAGTTTTTGTCTTCTCTCCATCGAGCTAAATATTACCAAATGCACATTTCTTCAAAGTAGGGCAATATGAGCAAAAATTAATATCTCTGTATTTTCGTCCTGATTTGCGGTATACGATACATATCTCTGTATTTGGATTAAACAAATAAATAAAGTGAATGTAACCATGTAGGCATATATAATGTACAAAAAGGGTTAAAATCACATTACATTCTAACATTGTAACATTACTAAAAACTAAAATAATGCTTTTAAAGCAAAGTTAAATTTACTAAACTTAAAAAGCACAGATAGGCTAATTGAGTAAAAAGGCTATTTTGATTACATTACATTCACTTTACAGTTAGTGCTATCATACAAATACACTTACTTGTAGGTTTAAAATGTCCAACTACAAACATTTCAGCAAAATGTATATTTTAGTCGGAGTTATTGCGTTCATATTTCATTGAGCTCTGTCTGTTTGGCGCGCATGCGTTCAGAACCAAGTCTGTGGAGTTTAGCGGAGAATCTCAAAATGGAAATATGTCCATGGCTTTCTAACATTTACAGACGGAGAATATGCTGTGAAATGTAAGTCATGCATTTAGGAAAAGAGCACATAGCTCAAAACAGCACGCAGCCTTTCTGTCAGAGCCGCTTTAAACTCACAGATTCATCATTACTGATGCACCTCATTTATTAACATTTAATCATATGATCATGTTTACGCTGTTAATATGCACGTTCGCTAGCAAGCTAGTTTCTTAATCTAGTAATTACATGTTTTTTTTAAGTTGAACTTCCATTAATTTGACATGTCTTTGGGCTCTCTTGTGTGAGACGCGAGTGCAACGATGATAGAAAATGCATTAAATATGCGTTCTGTGTGAACGGCTTGGTTTCAGTTTTGAGGTAAACAACATCTCCACATTGATGATCTCTTTATCCGCTATATTGTGAATGTGCTGCACCGCATCGAGTGGGTTCAACTGGACAGGCAAAAAAAAAAAGCATTAAAATGCAACGACGCCTCGTCATCAGCCTGACGCACACCTCAAATTCGAATGCAGCGTTTTGCATCCGAATGCGGATTTTTATTTTAAATTCGACTAATATTCGAAATTCGATTTTTTTTTTGACAGCCCTAGTACTTTCAGATATTTAAAAAGCTGTACCATTTTACAAACATGTAGAGTAGGCTATATATATATATATTAGGCCTAGTATTATCAGTCTGGCGAGTAAACAAATCAATTTAC
>CM049823.1:34566203-34576203 GCA_027422435.1 Schizopygopsis pylzovi | reverse complement strand
ATCTAGAAGTTTTCCTAAGCACTATGTTTTTCTAAGAATTAGGATTAATCTAAATGTACTTTTTACAGTTATATCTTATTTTTATCAGAAGTTTAAATCTCGCAATTTTGACATTTTGTTCATTCTAAATTTCATTTTGACATTTTCTCTCGCAATTCAAATATATTTTAAGTTTATCTTGCAATACTGTTTTTTTTGTTTTTTGACATGGAATTAGAAAATAAATAGCAAATAAAAAAAAGTAACTGTGACTCTTTTTCTCACAATTCTGCCTTTTTTTGCACATATTATGAGTTTATGGATTGCAACTTTTTTTTCTCTGAATTCAGATTTTGTCTCAGTTATTTTCCGGCACAGAAGCAACGTTCAATCTCACTATTTAGGCTTTTTTGCACAATTGCATGTTTATATCTCACAATACTGAGTGTTTGTGAGGAAAATAAACTGAATTGTGCGAGAGAAATTGAAATATTTTTTTTATTGTTTCATTCCATTATAGAAATGATTTCACACATTTGATGATTCAGGTCATTCAGGCTGATTGTGGTCTTTAGAGCAGTCTAGTCGTGTCTAATATGACGTGTATCTATAATCCAGACGTCAGACCCCCCCGCTGACGGTAAGGCCTCCATTAGCAGGCAACACAGCTGTAGCACAGACATCAGAAAACATGAGTCCCGAATGAGGTTTTTAATTTGCCAGATTAGGAGCGGCAGCTGAATTAATCCTGTTATCAGCTCACAGCAGGCCGTGAGGGAGGGGGCGGGGCTCCGGCGAGGAGGCGGAGCTCTGACACACAGCACAGAGCTGCTTTTGAAGCAGAAGAATGAAGGGAAATTAATTCTGTTGTTTCATATTCGCTGTCTCAAACGAGAGCGGCTGCTGCTGGGGGAGGACGCGCCGTAATTAACATTTCAGCTCGGGCTTTGATTGATACGGCAAATACTGCAGGATTTATGGCATTTATTAAAGGAAATGTAATGCAAGGGCTGATGCGTTTCTTTATTATGGTTTTATTCGAGCTGTTTAAGTCCAGCGTCATTTTTACTGTTGCTCATATTTCTTGGTAAGAAACCACTTAGCAAACACGAAGCTCATTCCTCCATAATTAATATTAGTTCATATATTTTCCTTCTACATACTCAACATTTCTCTATATATTTATTTTCTATATTACTTATGTTTATATTCAGTATATTTTTTCTATTATATAATATAGAAATATTTTTTTTTCTATTATTTGTTTATATTCAGTATATTTATTTTCTATTATATAATATTGAAATATATATATATATACATACACACACACACACACACACATACATACACAATATGAGTACAATGTGCTGTGTGTGTATATTTATATATATATATAAAGTGTATTAATTAATATATTTTTCTTCATTATCTCTCTATTATTTGATATATTGTGTATACACACACACACACACATATATACACATATATACATATATATATATATATATATACAATTTATTTTTATATTTTTCTTCAAAATACTCTACATCCATTTATATATTTATAAAAAAAATATTAAACCCCATATTATTTTTTATAATAACATAAACTTAAAATGTTTCTTCTGTAGACATATATCAATGACTAATCTAGTTATTATTTGAAATCCCCACAGATAAAAACATGAATCGTTCATTATTAGAGTTTTGTTTTGAAAACATTCTAAAAGTGCATCATATATTTCTGGAATTCTGTATTCATTTTCCACTGTATTTATAGAAGTGAATGGTTTTCTCTCCTTGTCTTTCACATGATGATGTTGTGTTTTTGATGCAGACTGACTGTGTTCTCTGTTTTTCAGTGTCTTCAGTCTCCACCGTTCCCTCCGTGAAGTTCCAGTCTGAGTCTGGCGACAGCATCCAGGTGTGCAGTAAGACCAACACTCAGGGCAAAGCCACGGCTAACAGCAAACACTGACAGGTACGACCCGTCTGAGCGTCTCTGCTGGGGTTTATCATGTGCTTTACTGTATACTCTTGATTTAACACGGTGTGCAACAGATGCTTCTACATAGTCCTCACTTGTCCTTTTATAATAGCATTCCTTATTTTGCTTTTCAATCAATTTAATCACAATTATCTTGTTGTAGTCCAATCATGAATGAATCAAGAATCAGAGTTTTGAGAAAGAGATTTAGTTTTGTTTTTCAAATATTTAAGTGAATTCTGAGTACACATATGAAAATAAGTCTCTTCATGGCTGCATTTATGTGATTAAAAATACAGTAAATACCCCAAAAATGTGAAATATTATTATAATTTAAAACAGCTGTTTTCTATGTGAACATGTGTTAAACTCTAATTTATTTCTGTGATAAAATCTGTATTTTCAGCATCATTACTGCACTCTTCAGTGTCACATGATCTTCAGAAATCATTATAATATGCTCAAGAAACATTTCTGATTATTATCAATATTGAAAACAGTTTTGGAATTTATTTTGATAAAACAATTCATAAATATAATTTCCTTTCAAATCAGCACATTAGAGTGATTTCTGAGAACTGAGTAATGTGCTAAAAATGCAGCTGTGCATCCCCGGAATAAACTGCACTTTAAAATATAGTCACATAGAAACCACTTATTTTACATTCTAATAATATTTCAATTTTTTTTACTGTATTTACATCAAACAAATGAAGTATTGGTGAGCAAAAGAGCCTCATTACAAAAGTGTAATTATTCCAGACTTTTAACCAGCAGTGTAAGTGTGAAGAGTGCTGACTTTCAGTGTATAAGTGTTCATTTCCATTGCTATTATGAAATATAGCATTGGTCCATATCGCATATACATTGAGTTAATATTAGTTTTTTTCATCTGCTTACACATAAAATCTTTCCTTGTCACAGTTTCTGAAAGCTGGCCCTCAAACAGCAGAAACACACCAAATCTACAAACCCAGACCCTAATTCTGAGCCTTTGACTATGTGTGTAACAGGAATTAATATTATGGCAAAGGTGTTTGCTTTGTGAGATTTGGAATGCAGTGCTTCATTTTGCAAGAGATGTGAGGGATTTTGCATTTTGTGTGTAATTCTTGGATTTGTGTGTAAAGTTTTGAAAAAAGAGGCAAAGTTTTGAACGTGTGAAGCAGCTGAAAAAAATGAGCCGCTGCGTTCTTTACATATATCAGTATTGGTCATTACCAGTGTCGGGGAAAGATACTTTAAAAGTACTGCGTTACAATATTGCGTTACTCACTAAAAGAGTAACTAATTACATTACTTAGTTACTTTTTATGGAAAGTAATGCGTTACAATATTGCGTTACTCACTAAAAGAGTAACTAATTACGTTACTTAGTTACTTTTTATGGAAAGTAATGCGTTACAATATTGCGTTACTCACTAAAAGAGTAACTAATCACGTTACTTAGTTACTTTTTATGGAAAGTAATGCGTTACAATATTGCGTTACTCACTAAAAGAGTAATTATTACGTTACTTAGTTACTTTTTATGGAAAGTAATGCGTTACGTTACTTTCGCGTTACTTTTTAATTATGAGCAGCGCTTGATTGTTTGTTTTTAATATAATAAGTTATATTTATAGCAAATATAAAAGCCTTTCACACCATAAAGTGTAATGAATAAACCTCAGACTGAAGGACGAGTAAATCACGTCTGTACAGAAGAACACAGGAGAAGTTCAACACTCTTCAGTGATTAAAACACAATGTTAGTTTATCTAAAGTAATTTTTGTTTATTAATATGGTTGAACTGATCATCAAAGGTCAGCAGCAAACACATCGTTAATAAAATGAGATTAGATATATTTGTGATGTTTAACATATTTAATTATTGCAGGATTGCGTCATATTCTGAGTTTGTATTTCACTGTTTTAATTCATTTTGATGAATACTGAATCTGTTTTTTGCGAGTGTGATGAATTAATACACATTCATATTTAGTCTAGATTAGATCTACAGTAAGATCATGTTCACACGGCGCACTCAGTCAATAAATGGAGAAAAAAATAAACTCAGATTATTTTCTAGTAAATTAAAAAGTAATGCGTTACTTTACTAGTTACATGAAAAAAGTAATATTATTACGTAACTCGCGTTACTTGTAATGCGTTACTTTAGTAACTTGAAAAGAAAAAAGTGCTATTATTACGTAACTGGCGTTACTTGTAATGCGCCCCCCCCCCGACACTGGTCATCGGTAAAGCGCTGCACTAGTCTGCTGCTCCAGACACCCAGCGTGACTGGATTCACTCCTGCGGGTCAGCGGAGGCCGTGTTCATTGTCCAGAAAGAGCTTGTATTTGCATGTAATATGTCTGGATGAAGCTCATAATGGAGGGAGATTAGCAGCCCAATTACAGGCAGGTGCGGCGGGAGATTTACGTCTGACCTCTGAACCCCAAACACCAGCAGCTCATCCGAGTCATCTCAGCAGCTGGACCGAACCAGAGCCGTGCTTTGAGTCTGGAATAAATCTGATATTTATGAGTCTCTTCTGCTCACAAGGCTGCTGTTATTTGATCAAAAATACAGTACAAATTATGAAATATTATTGTGATTTAAAACAGCTGTTTTCTATGTGATTTATATGATGAACTGTAATTTATTTCTGTGATCAAATCTGTATTTTCAGCATCATTACTGCAGTCTTCAGTGTCACATGATCTTCAGAAATCATAATAATACTCTGATTTGCTGCTCGGTTATCATTAATGAGTACTGGTGATCAAATATTCATAATGGCTCTTGTTATAATTGATGAACATTTCAAATTTCAAGCAAAAAATGGAGTAAAATGATAGAAAAAATATTTTGAGTCTATTTTTAGGACCATTTAAAAGGACTATTTTAGGCTTAATTTTCAATATACTAAATATAATGTCTTTAATTTGGGGGAAAATCACTCTTAAAGATGAATCTCGTTATATTACACACAGAATATCCAAGCAAGTGCGGTTTCATTTTGAGTTTATTCATGTTTCAATTGTCAAATTTCAAATAAAAAGAATGTAATGAAAAGATGTTGCTTTGATGAATAGAAAGTTCAAAAGAACATTCTTTGAAATATAACTCTTTTGTAACATTCTAAATATCATCACTGTCACTTATGATCAATTTTAATGCTAAATAATAAAAAACAAGAGTAGTATATCATGGTTTCCTCAAAAATATTGTGCAGCAAAACTGTTTTCAACATTGATAATAATCAGAAATATTTCTCAGTGTATTATTATGATTTCTGAAGATCATGTGACACTGAAGACTGGAGTAATGATGCTGAAAATACAGATTTGATCACAGAAATAAATTACAGTTTAACAGATATTCACATAGAAAACTGATATTTTAAATTATAATATAAAAAAAATAAATCAGTATTTTTAACCAAATAAATGCAGCCTTGGTGAGCAAAAGACACTTCTTTAGAAAAACAAATTAATATCTTAATTATTTGAAACTTCTGAGTGGTAGTGTAATGGTGTAACGCATTTCACTGGGTACATATTAAATATGATTGGTATTTTTTCTCAGATTGTAATTCACCTTTTATTTGTTCAATAAGTTTCCTGTCATTAGACTGGTTTAAAAATCATAGTTTCCACTTAAAACAAGTCGTCTCAGCATTGATCGCTCTTTAACACGTTCATGAAGTGCAGGAATGAAAGTGAACTGTTTTTGTGTGTGTGTGTGTGTGTGTGTGTGTGTGTGTGTGTGTGTGTGTGTGTGTGTGTGTGTGTGTGTGCATCTGTGTGTGTGTGTGTGTGTGTGTGTGTGTGCATCTGCGTGTGTGCATCTGCGTGTGTGTGTGCATCTGCATGTGTGTGTGTGTGAGTGTGTGTGTGTGTGTGTGTGTGTGTGAGTGTGTGAATGTGTGTGTGTGTGTGTGTGTGTGTGTGTGTGTGTGTGTGTGTGTGTGTGTGTGCGTGTGTGTGCGCCTGCCTGCGTGCGTGTGTGCGTGCGTGTGTGTGTGTGTCTGTGTGTGTCTGTGTCTGTGTGAGTGTGTGTGTGTGTCTCGTGCTGCTCAGAAGGGAAGTCGCCCGCTGTGAGAGCGTGTCCTTCCCTCCACTGCATTCATATTGAAATCAGAGCTTTGTGCTCGGCCGTCTCAACCTGACAGGCTCCTGGAGCTCCGAGACGCTCCTCTAATCCACACACGTCTGATTGAGCAGCGATGCACGACTCAAACACATTAGACGGAAGAGGCTCACACTGAAGTCTGAATTTCATTGTATTACATGCAAAATATCAACGAAAGTGGGACTCATTTAGAGTCCATTTTTGAGATTGAAATATGTATATATACCTATTTTGGGACCATTTAAATTGTTTTACACGTTTTTTCAATTTTTTTAATAATATAATTTATTTGATTTTGGGGAAAATATAACTCTTAAAAATGTCTAAATGTCATTATATTACTTGTAAAATATTAAAGCACATTTCAAGCAAAACATTTTATTAAATATATATATATTAAGCCTATTATAGGACCATTTAAAAAAAAATACTCATTTTGTTTATGCAAAATATATAATGGGTTTGATTTTGGGGGAAAAAATCACCCTTAAAAATAAAACCTATTATATTAAATACAAAATATCAAAGCAAGCAGTATTTTTTTTTATTTTTTTTCAAATGTCAAGCAAAACATTTTGAGAAAAGATTGTTTGAAGTAAAAGATGAGATGTAGTTTAAAGTGCCTATTTTAGCACCATTTACATTTTTTATGCCAAACATAACTTCTTCGGGAAAAGTTTTTTTTATCATATTTTTTTCAGTTTTCAAAATTCAAACAAAATATGCAACGAAAAGTTTGTTTAGAGCAAAAAAATACATATACTTTAAAATAAAACAAGAGATATTTAGAAACTATTTCAGGACCATTCGTAGGCTTAATTTTCTATATTTGATCTTTTGATCTCGGGTCGTGTTTCTGACAGGCTTCATCCGTTAGTATGAGGAGTATCTTCTTCAGACCGCTGTATGTTTGAGAGGAGAAGAGTCCAGCACGAGCTGCGGGTGTGTATCTGCTTCTCAGGAAATCCCCAGCAGGCCTTTGTGCCGCTTTGAGAGCCGCTGTTGAGCAGAGATGAAGCTTCGGCCGTCACAGACGGAGCGATACGCCTCTCTCACACAAACCACACAATGGGGTCAGAAGAGACCTGATGATCTATAGCTCTCTCTCTCTCTCTCTCTCTCTCTCTCTCTCTCTCTCTCTCTCTCTCTCTCTCTCTCTCTCTCTCTCTCTCTCTTCTGTCTCTGTCTCTGTCTCTGTCTCTCTCTCTCTCCTCTCTATCTGCTCTCTCTCTCTCTCTATCTCTCTCTCTCTCTCTCTCTCTCTCTCTCTCTCTCTCTCTATCTCTCTCTCTCTCTCTCTTCTCTCTCTCTCTCTCTCTCTCTCTCTCTCTCTCTCTCTCTCTCTCTCTCTCTCTCTCTCTCTCTCTCTCTCTCTCTCTTGATATAGTGAAGGCTGTGCTGTCTGAGAGGTAGATGTATTCATAAAGTTGAAGTTTCTGAGTTCTGGCAGTCGTGCTGCTGATGCAAGAAGCCACCGATCAGCTGCAATGGCTTTGCATATCATTAGCATAAATTAAGAGCCCAAGGGTGATTGATATGGATTGTGTAGTGTGCAGAGTCTGTCTTTGTTACCGGATGATTGTACATTATTCATGTGGTTCATCAGTGTTATGAATGTATATATGTGTGAAGTGTGGATGTGAGTGGACACGGCTGATTTACAGAGTTTACATGCAAGAATGCATTCCATTCATAAAACATGGGGGGGGGCATGTTTTATGTATGGTGTCTCTTTCTCTCTTTGTGTGTGTGTGAGTGTGTGTGTGTGTGTGTGTGTGTGTCTGTCTGTCTGTCTGTATGTCTGTCTGTCTGTCTGTCTGTCTGTCTGTCTGTGTGTGTGTGTGTGTGTGTGCGTGCGCGTGTGCGTGTCTCTAGCGGTTCGCGCGTCTCTTTGGGTCCAGGTTGGCAGTGGTTCGACTGGGTCAGTTGGTGCGAATCGCAGGCCTGCAGCTCCACTGACTCTTTGAAGATAAACACCACAGACAGACGACCGGTGTGTACAGCAGCCAGCTGTTTATCACACACACACACACACACACACACGACTGGCACAGTCAACACCTTAAAGTGTGTGTGTGTGTGCGTGCGTGCGTGCGTGTGTGCGTGTGCGTGCGCGTGTGTCTGTGTGTGTGTGCGTGTGTCTGTGCGTGTGTGCGTGCGTGCGTGCGTGCGTGCGTGTGTGTGTGGCACAGCAGCAGCACGACACACATCAGAAGGTCACAGACTGATGGACGGCAGCAGATTGATTCTGATTGGCTTTCAGAGAGTCAGTTAACATCTGAAAACACTCTTTCTTCATGTGGAGGATGATAGTGAGTCCTGCAGAGGAGCAGCTCATCACGTTTGAGAGATTCGTCTGTCAAATATCTGAGAGTGTAGTGAGTCTGGACGTTTGTATACACTCATTTCACTCTGGTACATTATAAACTCAGCTTTGTTTCATAGTTATATTTAATGGTTTGGCAGTAGTGTGGGGCGGAGCTAGATTTGATCCGTCTGGGTTTGATTGGATGATGTAAATGATCTGTTATATCATTGGTTCTTCTGGACTCTGAATCAAGAGTTTGATCCCTCGAGGGAGTGTTAAAGTGATTTATCCGGAGACTGACCTCAGCGCAGTGAAAACACTTCAGAGCGGCCTTTAAAGGAAACACATGAATGATTTATCATGAGAAAGCTCTTTCTTAACTCACTCTGGGCATTTAGAGTCCTGTTTTATGCTGCACACAGATGCACGCCAACATGCGATCAAAATAATGAGTAATGATGAAAGCTTTCTTGCAGTGTCTGCTTTTCAACAACACACGGTGTAGGGCGGAGCAATCAAATCAAATTCACCATGTATTTATGATTTATTATTGCTGGTAAATAAAATTAATAATTGCACAAAAATGCTTTTTTTTTGCATAATAAGTATACTAAATAAATACCGAATCAAGAGACATTTAAAAATATATATTTAAATATGAAAGAATTAGTGCTGTCGAATGATTAATCGCATCCAAAATAAAAGTTTTTGTTTATGTAATATGTGTGTACTGTGTATATTTCTGTATATATAAATACTCAGAGATACAGTATATGTTTAAGAAAAATGTTGTGTGTATATATAATATAAATTATATGAATTTAAATATATATATAAGTAAGTAATATTTTGAAAATATACAGGATACTGTATATGTGTGTAGTTATACATAATAAATATACACAGTACACACATATATTACATAAACAAAACTGTTATTTTGGATGCGATTAATCGTTTGACACTAGAAAAAATATAAATATTAATTATATAAATAATATGAAATAAATATATACAAATAGTTTTAGAAGTAAATAATAAATACATGAAATAATAGATAAAATAAATGTATACATTTAATTTAATCAATCAATTATATATTTAAAACACAATAAAACGTGTGTGCGCAGCCTCCAGTATCAGTGTGTGTTTCTGAGCCTAGAAGAACAGCTTGATAACATGTGCGTGCGTGCGTGTGTGCGTGCGTGCGTGCGTGCGTGCGTGCGTGCGTGCGTGTAAACCTTTAAAACATATTTTATCTTTTATGTAAAATTATTTAAAATGTTTGTTTGAAGTACAAAATTAACTAAAACTGAATAAACTAAAACTTTAATAAAAGCTATATATTATATATTTTACAATTTTTTTTACAAAAACACATTAAAATGACTAAAACTGCAATTAGAAATAAATAGAAAATAAAATCCAATTACAAATATTATACATGCATATATATGTATGTTTATAATAATTATTTTATTAAAAATACTATACAAATGAAAATGTATTATGTAAAAGATTATTTGTATATGTATATAGATATGGAGAGTTTATTTGCAAAAACAGACGTTTTTTTCTGTTTGTTAAATGTTCAAAAATCATGT
>CM049823.1:34541203-34561203 GCA_027422435.1 Schizopygopsis pylzovi | reverse complement strand
AGATCTAGCGACTTTTCAGACCCCTTTAGCGACTTTTTTTTTAAAAAGCGCCTAGCGACAAATCTAGCGACTTTTGGAAAAACCTTAGCAACTTTCCAAATGTGGCCAGTACTGTCCTGCGAGCGCGAGATCTTGAGTTACACCTCTCCCTGTGTCTGCTCTGATCAGTGACCGCACGGCAGCTGACATAGATGTGAATCAGCTGCGCATGTGCACACGGTGTTGCCACGGACCAATCACTTGCCTGCTTCTCCTTTGTTTGAAATAAAACTTTAATTTGACCGTTTTTTCATCTTTCTTTTTTTTTTTTTATCTCATGCACTTATATTACTCACTGTCACTCAGAGAGCTTTAGTTCATTCCAGTTTCTGAACTCCTCTGAGATCGTGTACTGGGCTACGTGTGAGAGACTGTACGTGATTGTACTTACTCATACACAACAATACATTTAATTAAACTTATTAAACTCATATACACATATAAAAAGCTTATATAACTTTAAATACCACTTTATTAAAGATATACACAAATATAAATACATAATACAAATATTAAAAACCTATACATAAAACAAATATATATACAAATACACAAAGCTAGAATATTACACGTTTAAAATAGCTAAAATGTCAAACTCTAAAATATATAATAGGACGTGATTACGTCATTGATATGCAAATTTACGCATGACGTCATCTAGCAACATTAAGCGACTTTTCGAGCAGACTTTAGCTACTTTCCATTGAAAATAGTTGGCAACACTGTGCACCGCTGTTTAATAACCGCCAGCGCCAGCAGAAGAACGTCGAATGCTTGAGACAGTGACCATGTGCTGATTCTGAACGCGTCTGTCACATGGACTGACAAGAGCTTTGTGCTCGTGTATCATACCTCTCTCATTCGGCACGAATCCAAATATTCCCTCATATTTCCATGTTTGCGATGTAACTTATCTGAATGCTAAACTATTATTTATTATGTGAATTATAGGCTTTGTAAGTCGCGTTCCAGCGGTGACACCGAGGCGGGTGCGCTGATGTTTGTATTTGATAAAGCCAACTTTAGCAGTGCTGGAACTGATGTGTTTTGTGTGTGTTAGGAAACGTGATCATGTTTGTAATCATTTTGAATCTTAGTTAAATGTTCAATATATACAATTAATTTGTAAAAAGTGCGCGATCACTTCAACTGTTTCCTTACACCAGCAGAATCAACTTTAAACACTTATTGTCTTATTAATAATCACTGGATACAGGTCTGCTTTCATGTGTGCACACTCACAATGAAAACAAAACTGATTTCATGCATAATATAACAATGGAAAAATAGTATTAGTATTTTCGCATCTAAGTGGAATTTTGTTTTATTTGCACTACTGTCTGTTCAAAATAAATGAAAAGAAACCGAGCATAGTAGATGTATTTATTTTTTCTGTTGTACCGAAATCGTATTGAACCGTGACCGAGGTACTCACCGAACCGTGACATCTGTGTCCCGTGATAATAGATAGACATTGTTTATATATAAACATCTATAGTGACATATATTTATTCATTCTCTCTATCTATAATTCGTTCTGTCATTCTCTGTATTGTTCGTTCAGTTCTACTTCAGTTTTGAGAACCAGCGACCCCAACACTCAACAACAAAAACCCAAACAAGGTCCTTATATGACACAGCTGTCCGTTACAGAGGCATTAACACTCCTCCAGAAATATCCTGAATCTGCGTCTCACAGATGCAGCAAACGTGCCTGAAATATGAATAATCTCCGCAGGACTTCTCCGAGCTCCCTGAACGCTGAAGCCGGATCGCTGCAGAATAAATCAAACGCGTTACAGTGTGTCAGATTGTAAATATGCAACAAATTTCCCAAGCAGATTTCCTCCTTTCCGACTCCTCCCTCATTTTTATGCATGACCTGTAATTCATTAAACCGTGTGCATCGTTAAGCACACACAAAATAGGCTAATTAATACACTTGACGATAAGCCGGTGCAGCATGGGGTCGGTGCTGAACTACATTTTCATCACTAGAGCTCTAAGAGACTCTGACACACTAAACTACAGCCAGACTTACTGTTTGTGCTACATTTTAAAAGAGATTCTGGCCTTTAGAGGCTGTTAAGACTTATCACTACATGCTGATTTATAACAATTGAAGATACATGTACCTAATGTTGTTTATGAGTGGATAAACTACTCATCCCATGATGCATTGCAAATGATGTACTCAAAACATGATGCCATCATGACATTTCCAGGCATCTGAGAGCTGATTCTCACCGATTCAGATCCATCGAGCTGCTGCGCGACCATCTGCTGTGTGTGTGTGTGTGTGTGTGTGTGTGTGTGTGTGTGTGTGTGTGTGTGTGTGTGTGTGTTGTGTGTGTGACTGTGTGTGTGTGTGTGTGAGACAGAGTGTGTGTGTGTGTGTGTGTGTGACAGAGAGAGAAAGAGAGTGTGTGTGTGTGTGTGTGTGTGTGTGTGTGTGTGTGTGACTGTGTGTGTGTGTGTGTGTGTGTGTGTGTGTGTGTGTGTGTCCGTATCAGGTCTGGATTACTCTCTTCTGCCACGCTCATGCCCCATTAGTCTGCACACACATATGGCTGAGGGTTCAATTAACGGCTGATTATGCAAAGTAGCGCTGCAGTTTCTCCCTGTAATTTCCATCTATTAATTCATCCTTCAGCTGAAATATGATCTGTCTGCCTCATACAGGACTGTAGCATGTGGCTAGCACAGTGTTAGCATAGCCTCAGTCTAAAGACGACTAGAAATCAAGATTGACAAATGAGTGAATCTAATCTCAGACATTTACTTTTTTATATTACATGCAATATTTAGCTTCTTGAATTGATGTTTAGGGTAATTTTTTTGTGATGAATCAGTGTTTTTATTTTTATTTACATAAATAATAATTTGGTTTTAAGTGTATTTTAATTAAATATATATTTAATTAATCTTATATAAATATATATATATATATATCTTATATCATTTATTAGTCTTAAATATAAAATATCAATATATTTGTAAATATAAAATATCTGTGAAATAATGCAACCATTCTCGTGTGTGTGTGTTATTTTTGTTTTTATTTTTTTATTTAGTGTATTTTTAATAACAAATATTTTAGTTTTAAGAATATTTCTTATTAAAAAATATTTTGTAGTTTTTATATAAAAATGTATTATGCTATATTATATAAAGATATGTATTTGTCAAAATATAATAAAAAATAATACAAATACAACAAAGTCTCATATATATATATTGTATTTTATAATTTATACAGTGCAATATGATATATTTAAAGAATTGTAGAATAAAAAAAATCCAACAAAATCACATTAGTTAATAAAATTCTTTAAAATAAATGGATGTTAATCTTTGAAATCAAATGCAGTAGTAGCTGAAAACTGGCTTTATTTTTGTCACATTTGAGTAATTTTTCATCCCTGAGCGCTGAATCATTTCTGACCCGGGACCAAATGCAGTTTGTAGTATGATTAGATCGGCTGTACTCAGTACACATGTCCTCTGACAGCAGTATTAGTGCATCTTGTTGATGGAATGACTTTTGTTTTTATCTGGCGACGTCTTCGTTTAGTTCAGTTGTATGAGAGTCTCTCTGATATCATTACAGTGAAATACAACAGCATCTTCTGCTTCATTTCTTAACTAAATTCAACCGTTTAGGACACAATAAGTGCTCTTCAGTCGCATTCCTGCTTCGGTTTGCGGTCGTCTTCAAGCATTCCTTCCATTCGGTGTGGTTAAGATGCATTAAACGGCCAAGCAGCTCTCTCTCTCTCTCTCTCTCTCTCTGTGTGTGTGTGTCTGTCTCTCTCTCTCTCTCTCTCTCTCTCTCTCTCTCTCTCTCTCTGTGTGTGTGTGTCTGTCTCTCTCTCTCTCTCTCTCTCTCTCTCTCTCTCTCTGTGTGTGTGTGTCTCTCTCTCTCTCTCTCTCTCTCTCTCTCTCTCTGTGTGTGTGTGTCTGTCTCTCTCTCTCTCTCTCTCTCTCTCTCTCTCTCTCTCTCTCTCTCTCTCTCTCTCTCTGTGTGTGTGTGTGTGTGTCTGTCAATTCAATTCAAATGAGCTTTATTGGCATGACTGTGTAACATATCACAATGTTGCCAAAGCATTAATATATATACAGTATATACAACAACAACATAGGTAAATAAATAACAACATAAATAATAAATACAATCAGAATCATTCTAAATAAATGAAAAGATCAAGTTGGTCAGTATCAAGTGAATCATGTTGAACATCTAACATTATGAATGGTTAACACATATTTAGCAGCGAGTGCAGCGGTGTTCTCATCTTCTCCGAGTAAGAAGGGCATTATCTCAGAATCACTGAGCTCTGTAAATGAAGGGATCAGGGCTTTAAATCTGGGGAGAAATGTTTCCCTCACATGGAGATATTTGGGACACATCATCAGAAAGTGTTTCTCATCCTCTATTTGCTGTAGATCACAGTGTCTACAGATCCTCTGCTCTCGCTCGCTCCATGTTTGTCTATGTCTTCCTCTCTCTATCTCTAGATCATGGTCACTTAATCTGTATTTGGAGAGGATTTGTCTTTCTTTAAATGGTTTAATCAATAAATAATTGGCAAATGTAGTGGTTCTGTTTAGGATTGAGTAGCATTGGAGCTTATGTTGAAGGTCAAATTGTATTTGTAGAGATTCATCATGAGTGTCTTTTAGATTGGTGTCAATTTCTTTGATTATGGTTCTGGGGGTGAAGCTGTAGTCGGTGAGGAGCTGGGTTTTGTGGACGAGCTGATGAGCGAGTGTGTTTAGAGGATGAGATTCTGCTGAGGTTTCATTGGCGAGGAGGGCTTTATATTGGATTGAATCAGGATCAGATTGATGGAGGTGATGCCAGAACTGAACACATCTCTTCTGGATCTCAATCTTCAGTGGGTATAAGCCTAATTCAGCTCTGCAGGCATCATTGGATGTAGATCTATGGACCCCTAAAATGTTTTTGATAATTTCTAGTTGTAGTTTTTCTATTGAAGTTTTATCCCAATTTTTAAAATTGATTACTGGTCCCCAAATTTCACTCCCGTACAGTAGAATTTGTTTAATGATTGCGTGGTATAATTTAACCCATGTTTTAATTGGTAGTTTTAATTGGCCAAACCGTGATTTGATGGCATAAAATGCCCTCCGGGCCTTCTCATACAAGGCCTTCACAGCCAGACTGAAGCCCCCCGATGCAGAGATCTGGATGCCCAGGTAAGAGTAGCTGGTGCTGTGCTCCAGAACTTCTCCTCCGTAACTGAACTGGTATCTGCTTCCCTGAGACCTGGCCTTCTTCTGGAACACCATGACTCTGGTTTTGTCCAGGTTGACCGTCAGAGCCCATTCCTCACAGTACTGTTCCAGCAGGGCCAGGCTGTGCTGGAGACCCTCGGCTGTGGGGGACATCAGAACCAGGTCGTCCGCATACAGCAGGCATTTGACTTCGGAGTCGTGTAGAGCGATGCCCGGGATGTTGCCGGAGCGGTCCAGAGCTTCTGCCAGCTCGTTGATGTAGATGTTGAACAGGGTTGGGCTCAGACTGCATCCCTGCCTCACTCCACGACCCTGCTGGAAGAACGCAGTCCTGCAATTACCAATTTTGACTGCACATCGACTGTTTCTATACATGGACTGTATAACCTCAAATGTTTTTCCACCAATGCCAATTTGTAATAATTTGTATAGTAACCCATCATGCCAAACAGAGTCGAAAGCTTTTTTTAAATCAACAAAACATGTAAATATTTTTCTTTGTTTGCCCTTTAGATTTTTGTTAATTAGAGTGTGGAGAGAATAGATGTGGTCGGATGTGCGTTGTTTCGGTAAAAAGCCAATTTGTGATTTATGTAGGATGCTGCGTCTTGTAAGGAATGTCACTATGCGGTTGTTCATTATAGTGCAGAAAGCTTTGCTAGGTTACTGCCCACACAGATACCACGGTAATTATTGGGATCGAATTTATCTCCTTTTTTATATATTGGAGTGATGAGTCCTTCAGCCCAGGTCTCAGGGAAGTCCCCCGAGGATAAGATCAGGTTGAATAAGTTTGCCAGAGCTTGAATTATGTAAGGACTGCTGAGTTTGAGCATTTCATTACTGATGTTGTCTTGTCCACATGCCTTCTTTAATTTGAGTTTTTTAATGTGCTCTGTTATTTCTGATGTTGTTATAATCATGTCCAGTGGGTTTTGGTAATTTTTGATCGTTTTCTGTAACTCTTCTAGTTTTCTCTTTGTGTTAGTTTGGGGCTGGTTGAGTTCTGGTTCAAGTTGTTGGTAAAGGGTTTTAAAGTAAGACCTCCAGATTGTGCCGCACTGGAGAAATGGCCTTGATTTGGGGCTTTCAGATTTTTTAAAGAGATTCCAGAAATTGTTTTGGTCTATTGATTCACTGCATTTACCGTTTAGGCACAATAAGTGCTCTTCGTCGCATCCTGCTTCTTTTGCGGTCGTCTTCAAGCATTCCTTCCATTCGGTTTGGTTAAGATGCATTAAACGGCAAGCAGCTCTCTCTCTCTCTGGCTCTGCTTCTTTGTGTTTTGTGGTCAGGCGTCTCAGTTTGCCTCCCCAGCAGACGGCCTGTCGTTTCCACTAATGAAGTGACACCACACTGCCCACAAACATGCAGGCGTGCTTCAAGCCAAGTCCTAATCATAAGAGTCCAGAGGCCGGAGAACAAGCGTGCATTCACGAAACCCAGAGGAAGGCGTTGGAGATTGACCGCTGTGTTTGTAGTCTTTCTGATGCGTAAAACATGCACTTGTGCTTTTATAGTTTCAGTCTTTGGTTTATGAATGTGAGAAATGAAATCTATAAAGTAAGTTCCCCTTCATGGGAACTTCGAACTGCGTCCCCTAGGGGTCACTATGGGGAACGCCCTCAGCGTGACTCGTGTCTGAAGATACATATGTACAATTCGGTACCCACCGCTGCCGAGGCACGGAGGCGATTGAAATCCCGGGGTTCGCAGTTGGATATGGCCGATGAGTTAGAGAGGGACCGACCCTTTTCGCGCGCGTCGGCCGAGAACGAGAGTGAGCTGCTGGATTGTGACGATGCGATCTTTCTGACATCATCAGATTCAGCGGTTAGTGCTCTGCTGGGTTATGCCCAGGAAGAGCAGGAGATGTTTGAGGGCGAGGAAGTTGAGACTGAACCCTCTCAATCCTCCTGCACTGCATATGACGAGTTATTGGTGGTTATGGATCATAAAAATAAATCTTAATCCATAAATCCCCAGCTCGAGCGAGCCTTCCTTTCTTCATAAATCTCGATGTGGAGGTTGAGAAGGAGTGGAAAAAGCAATTTTTTCTCATATTCATAGGTTTCAGCATACTAGTTATGCTGACATTGAGGGGATGCATGAAAATGGCTATGAGGGGATGCCCTCTGTGCAAGAGATGATAGCCAGCTTATCTCGCTGTGGGCGAGACATCCTCTCTCAAGGCTCCCTCCTTGCCATCTAAGCCCCTGAATCTTGCTTAAATGGCAGGGCATATGCAGCAGCAGGTCAGATCGTCGCTTCGTTGCACACTATGGCGGTGCTTCAGACATACCAGACTGATCTGCTGAAAGACCTGGATAAGGCTTTCTATAAAGTCCAGGTCTGAGCCCGAACAACCAGGGGTCCTAGCCCATCTCGGTCTGGGGATCAGAGATGGGCTCAGAAGGCTAGTCTCGCGACTCATGCCCCTCCCCCGCCTGCGGGTAGGGCTAAAGAGAGGCGTGGGTCAGAGAGAGGCAAAACCTGAGGGAGGTGTTCCGGATGAAGCGTCCTATATGACACTTTCGTCCGGACCAGAGTAAGACATCTACTCCTTTCCCTTAGTGGGGCATCTGCCCTCTTATTCCTCTCTAATTCCCCTGAAACCAATGGATGAGTACGATCCATTTCTAAAGGCTATCGGCTATCGCAGTGATTACATCACTCGTCGATACTAGATCCAGGCTAGTAGCGCTCCCTGTTGGTTGAGCTAGCATCGCTCCCCTCACCATAGAGGGTCACCTATGAGCATGCCGCTCCCTTCTGAGCGTCTAAGTTCTCCACTCTCCAGAGCTCGTTGTTGGTCGAGCTAGCATTGCTCCCCTCATCTAGAGGGTCACCTATGAGCATGCCGCTCCCTTCTGAGCGTCTGAGTTCTCCTCTTATTCTGAAGAATGTGTTCTCCGCTCCCCAGAGCTCTGTGATTGGTCGCTCTCCTGTTGGTTGAGCTAGCCTTGCTCCCCTCACCTTAGAGGGTCACCTATGAGCATGCCGCTCCCTTCTGAGCGTCTAAATTTCCCTCTCATTCTGAGGAGTGAGTTCTCCACTCTCCAGAGCTCAGTCTGTTGGTAGAGCTAGCATTGCTCCCCTCACCTAGAGGGTCACCTATGAGCATGCCGCTCCCTTCTGAGCGTCTGAGTTTCCCTCTCATTCTGACGAATGAGTTCTCCACGCTCCAGAGCTCTGTGATAGGTCGCTCTCCATGTTGGTCGAGCTAGCATGGCTCCCCTCACCATAGAGGGTCACCTATGAGAATGCCGCTCCCTTCTGAGCATCTAAGTTTCCTCTCATCTGAGGAATGAGTTCTCCGCTCTCCAGAGCTCGGCCTTGTTGGTAGAGCTAGCGTTGCTCCCCTTACCTAGAGGGTTATTTATGAGCATGCCGCTCCCTTCGGAGCGTCTGATTTCCCTCTCATTTCTGAGGAATGAGTTCTCCGCTCCCCAGAGCTCTGTGATAGATGGCTCTCCTTGATTGGTCGAGCTAGCCTTGCTCCCCTCACCATAGAGGGTCACCTATGAGCATGCCGCTCCCTTCTGAGCGTCTAAGTTTCCTCTCATCTGAGGAAGGAGTCCTCCGCTCTCCAGAGCTCGCTGTCGGTAAGAGCTAGCGTTGCTCCCCTCTCCTAGAGGGTCATTTATGAGCATGCTGCTCCCTTCTGAGCGTCTGAGTTCCCTCTCATCTGAGTGCTGAGTTTTCCTCCCCAGAGCTCTGTGATCGGTCGCTCTACTTGTTGGTCGAGCTAGCATTGCTCCCCTTACCTAGAGGGTCATTTATGAGCATGCTGCTCCCTTCTGAGCGTCTGAGTTCCCTCTCATTCTGAGTGTCTGAGTTTATTCCGCTCCCCAGAGCTCTGTGATCGGTCGCTCTACTTGTTGGTCGAGCTAGCATTGCTCCCTTACCTAGAGGGTCATTTATGAGCATACCGCTCCCTTCTGGGCATTTGAGTTCCCTCACTCTGAGGAATGGTTTCTCCACTCTCCAGAGCTCCTCATGGGTAGAGCTAGCACTGCTCCCCTCACCACAGAGGGTCACCTATGAGCATGCCGCTCCCTTATGGGCATCTGAGTTCCCTCTCATTCTGGGGAATGAGTGTTCCGTCCTCCAGAGCTTGCTGTCAGTAGAGCTAGCTTTGCTCCCCTCACCATAGAGGGTCATCCATGAGCATACCGCTCCCGTCTGAGCGTCTGAGTTTCCTCTCATTCTGACGAATGAGTTCTCCACGCTCCAGAGCTCTGTGATAGGTCGCTCTCCGTGTTGGTCGAGCTAGCATGGCTCCCCTCACCATAGAGGGTCACCTATGAGCATGCCGCTCCCTTCTGAGCATCTAAGTTTCCTCTCATCTGAGGAATGAGTTCTCCGCTCTCCAGAGCTCGCTGTTGGTAGAGCTAGCATTGCTCCCCTTACCTAGAGGGTTATTTATGAGCATGCCGCTCCCTTCGGAGCGTCTGATTTCCCTCTCATTTCTGAGGAATGAGTTCTCCGCTCCCCAGAGCTCTGTGATAGATGGCTCTCCTTGATTGGTCGAGCTAGCCTTGCTCCCCTCACCATAGAGGGTCACCTATGAGCATGCCGCTCCCTTCTGAGCGTCTAAGTTTCCTCTCATCTGAGGAAGGAGTCCTCCGCTCTCCAGAGCTCGCTGTCGGTAAGAGCTAGCGTTGCTCCCCTCTCCTAGAGGGTCATTTATGAGCATGCTGCTCCCTTCTGAGCGTCTGAGTTCCCTCTCATTCTGAGTGTCTGAGTTTATCCGCTCCCCAGAGCTCTGTGATCGGTCGCTCTACTTGTTGGTCGAGCTAGCATTGCTCCCCTTACCTAGAGGGTCATTTATGAGCATGCTGCTCCCTTCTGAGCGTCTGAGTTCCCTCTCATTCTGAGTGTCTGAGTTTATCCGCTCCCCAGAGCTCTGTGATCGGTCGCTCTACTTGTTGGTCGAGCTAGCATTGCTCCCCTTACCTAGAGGGTCATTTATGAGCATACCGCTCCCTTCTGGGCATTTGAGTTCCCTCACTCTGAGGAATGGTTTCTCCACTCTCCAGAGCTCCTCATGGGTAGAGCTAGCACTGCTCCCCTCACCACAGAGGGTCACCTATGAGCATGCCGCTCCCTTATGGGCGTCTGAGTTCCCTCTCATTCTGGGGAATGAGTGTTCCGTCCTCCAGAGCTTGCTGTCAGTAGAGCTAGCTTTGCTCCCCTCACCTAGAGGGTCATCCATGAGCATACCGCTCCCGTCTGAGCGTCTGAGTTTCCTCTCATTCTGAGGAATGAGTTCTCCGCCCTCCAGAGCTCTGTGATAGGTCGCTCTCCGTGTTGGTCGAGCTAGAATGGCTCCCCTCACCATAGAGGGTCACTTATGAGCATGCCGCTCCCTTCTGGGCGTCTGAGTCCCCTCACTCTGAGGGATGAGTTCTCCGCTCTTAGAGCTCCTCATTGGTAGAGCTAGCACGGCTCCCCTCACCAACGAGGGTCACCTATGAGCGTGCCGCTCCCTTCTGAGCGTCTGAGTTCCCTCTCATTCTGAGGGTTGATTTCTCCGCTCTCCAGAGCTCGCTGTCGGTAGAGCTAGCATTGCTCCCCTCACCTAGAGGGTCGCTTATGAGCATGCCGCTCCCTTCTGAGCATCTGAGTTCCCTCTCACTCTGAAGAGTGAATAGTTCTCCGCCCCGGAGCCATAGAACGTTACCCATCTAGATAAGTGCACACGCTAAGATCTTTGGGCACTTCTAAAAAAATCCACTCAGTGGTAAGATCGCACATCAAGTGTTCTGCATTCTTTTCTAAAAATCCATGTTATGGTAAGTGCGCACACTAGACTTTGGGCACTTTTTTAAAATCCACTCAAGTGGTAAGTTCGCACATCAAGGTTCTGCGTTCTTTCTAAAAATCCTGTACGGTAGGGTTACGCGCACAGCTTCGTGCCCTTTTTTGAGTTGGTCAAAGCCCCGGCTTGTGCCTTGGGCCCTGCCGGTCCCAAAAAAAAAAAAAAAAAAGGGTGTCGCTACCAAAGGGTCTGTTGAGACAGTCCCTCAGCAAGCTTGTGCAGAGCAAGCGGTAGCTTCTGAGTGACCGGTCAGGACCGAGTTATTACCACTAGGTACTTGGCCATATCCCCTTAAAGGAATCATTCTGATTCCAGACCTTTGAGCTCTACCCTGGGTCCGGTAGTCCCGGCACCCAGCAGGTAAGGATTTAGGGTATGCAGCTCAGGCTTTCTGGCCGTAGGGGATAATGTCACTGACAGCCATCAACCGTCCCGGGGGCAACTCCCTTGGCCTGGTAGAGTTGGCTTAGTGCTCGCCTTTTTCTCGAAATTGGCTTGCACTCCCCTCAGCATGGTGGCGTGGGTATAGCGTTCCCCATAGCGACCCCTAGGGGATGCAGTTCGAAATTCCCATGAAGGGGAACGTCTCAGGTTGCGTATGTAACCGTGGTTCCCCGAGTGGAGAACGAGACACTGCGTCCCCTAGGCTTTGGGCCATGCTTCGGACGCAAGCTTCAGACGAAGAAGCGGATGATGTATTCTCCCGGCGGTCCTTATATTATGGTCGCGCCGGTAGTGATGTCATGGGCTGTCGTAATTTAATTCATCGTAAGTCACTTTGCATAAAGCATCGGCCAAATACATAAATGCAGATGCAATTGAAAGAACGTCAGACTTTCAGCATTATTTCAAGAAAAGTGAACATATTCAGCTGAGCCATGTGAGCTTGACATAAAGCAGTGTAATGTACAGCGCAGTTCAGAACTAGGCAAAGGAGAGTTTTGGATAATATTAGCATAAATGATAACTTAATGCAAGGATGAAGGACTGGACACACTATGATGTCTATGAACTTATTATTAAATAATTAATTTAGAACATAAATACTAGATCTACTTAACCCTGTAAAGCCTTACGTGCATATATTTTTATTTATATTTTTATTATACAAGCATAAACTTTTTCTTAAATATATACATGCATGTGTAACATAATAAATATAAACAGTACACTCATATGTTATGTAAACAAAAATGTTTATTTTGTATGCGATTGATTGTTTGACAGCACTACTTATAATGTAATCAAAAATAAATCATCATTGCTGTTCTGTGGAATCAGTGGAAGTTATTTTAATGCATTCGCATAAGAAATGATTCGTGCTGTATTGTTTTAAACTCCTCTTGAAATCTGCGTTTACAGCGGTTTGTATAGGTTATGCATGATAACGCATGTTTCTGTAGAAGGCCGTGCACAGATGAATGGATCCCAATCAGAGCAGGCGTGTGTTGAAGAAGCGGAGCCTGTCTTTGTGTTCGACTGACAGGAGTGTGTTTGATGTGGAGTCCAGGAGAGACGCCCGAGGCTGGGCTGAGCGTCTGATCCTGCAGCCGCTTGATCTGCTTCAGTCGGGCGTCTCTGACCGGAACGACGTGTTTGTTTACCGTGCGGCTGGAGGGAATGTACAGAACTCGTCTATCGATCGATCAAACCGTCCCGAGTCAACAGAGCAATGCATCTTTCAGCCTGTGGTCTCAAATAGTCTTTATATTTATACATGTTATTTCTATTAGCTTTAAGACTTGTGCCTCTAGAAGCTGAACAGCGCTTTATTGTTCATCCCAAAAATCACTTTCACAGACTTTTACATTAACTGTTCCCTCCTGCCAAACGCAATCTAAGCAGCTGAGTCCTTCACCATCTTCAAGAATCGGCTAAAACACATCTCTTCCATCTTTATTTGACCCTCTAGCACGCTCTATTATAATTCTATTCTTTAAAAAATTGCCCGTTTTAGGCTTGCACTCTATTCATTTACTAACTGCTTTGTTTTCTTTAAAAAAACTAACACTAGCTTCTCTATTCTTTTTGTATTATATCTATCTGTTTTCTTTTTATTATTATACAAATTAACAACAAGCAAAGAAGGTCTCTAACACTAGCTTACTCTATTCTTTTTATATTCTGTTTTCTTTTTATTTAAGCTAACTGAGACTTGTTATAGCACTTGCTCTTTTGTTGATTTTGATTGTCCTATTGTCCTCATTTATTTCACTTTAGATAAACGCGTCTGCTAAATGACTAAATGTAAATGTGGTTTAATAGCTTCTTCAGTCTAACGAATATATATATATATATATATAATTTGTCTGCTTCTGTAGAGCATAAAACATAACACAGACTACATCATACACACAAAGTTGTAAATAAAATTAATTATGAGTGCATTTTACAAGAAAATATTATTTCAGTCTTCATACTTAATTTCATGTTCGGGGTGTCACTTGAAATGACTTTTTAATTATTTCTGAAGTCTAGCGATTTCTATGAAGAAATATTCAGTATTTTAGTATCACTGAGAAACTATTATTTAGTAAATATTTTATTGTCACCAAGATATAAATATAGTTTTGCTAATAATTTGAATTAGATTTTATTTTTATATTTTCTGCTTTCATGTTAATTTTAGTCCCAAGTTTTAGTAATTTTTTGTGTTTTTGAAATTGTATTGTCTATAAAATGTTTATATCTATTAAAACTAAATTAAAAAATTAGAAGTATTGTCTTGAAAACTTGCTGTAATAAAATAAATTTTACAAATTATACACTTTTCATTTTTTTATTTCAGTTAACATTTATTTATTTCAAGTAACAGATTTTTTAACGATTTAGTTTTTAGTTTTAGTTAACTATAATAACCCTGGATCTTACAACAATTTTTATTTTATTTTTTTTACGTGTAAAGCAACATGAACCTCATTTCTTGGTGTTTTGAATAAACAAGGTTTGTGGTTAATAGATGTCACCATATTTGATTTTTTGGTTTGATTTGAAAGAATAAAGCTTTAAATTTGGCTTCAAAATGTATTTTTTGGGGGGCTTGAACATTTTAGGTCCCATTGATTTTATAATACGGACAGCCGAAACATTGTTGAAAGAAAGTCATACAGGTTTGGGATGATTTAAGACTGATGATTGACCTTTAATCTTGGTTGAAATATCCCTTTAAACATCTCTATTTTATTAAGTCTAGGTTGGAAAAGCCCTCATTCGTTATCCATGTCAAATCATTGGATCCTTTATTATTTCAAAACCGCTGCAGCCTAAAGCAAACACAATTTGGCACTGAATATGCATTTCCAGAGTCAAATATACACAGATTTAATGGTTTTGATACGAGTTCTCATTATTGATCACCCCCCCCGCTGTGGAACAGCCCTTTCTAGGGTTGCCAGCGCAGCATTAATGATCACCTTCTGCTCCAGAAGACCTCAGCATGTGCTTCACCAAACCACATCCATGTCTGAATATATTAAAGGTACAGTTCACCCAAAAACTACTGACCTGCTGTTTACTCATTCTCAGCTTATGGTAAATGCATCTCAAAAGGGCCTTATTTACTGCTAAAGCTCTGAATTCAGATTCAAATCATGGCTCGGTGATGCATCAGTCTTGGTTTGATGTCACCGAGTGCAAAACATCATCATGTGTCAGAACTCAGTGTGACATCTGCTGAATATTCTGGGTGCAAAATGAGATTTCAGAGCTTCAGTGAACTTACATTTGAGTCTGTTCGTCACTTAAAGCATCATAGGTCTTCAGAAGACCTGCAGTGGTGGGTATGAGTCTAATGTGCTTTCATCTTTGCTGATATATGTAAATTGATTTTGAAAATTAGTTTGGGATCCACATAGAAACTGCATGTTTGTGTGTTGGAGTCTTTGGCTCTATGATCGAGTGATTTGTGAGTTCTAAGGTCCGTGTGTAGAGAGCATGATTGTTGGTAATGAAGGAGACTGTATTGTCAGCGGGGGTCCTGATGGATGGATCGCTCCGTGGGAATTTCCCAGACTTTCCCAGAAACAGGGAACTTTTATAGATCTATAGGCAGCTTAAGTGTTGGGCTTGGATCGTGTTCCCTGGAATTTCAGCGTTTCACAGCAGTGACTTTTATAATATGTGTTCAGCTTGTGTGTAGGTTGATACTGTTCCTGATAGTTCGCTGTGTTCAACATGTGTATATATATATTGTGTGTGAGTTATGTATAGTGTTATTATATATGTTGTATGTAGTTTATTATTATATTATGTGTTGTATTATATATATATATATGTGTGTGTATGTATAGTATTATATATTGTGTATGTATATATATATATTGTGTATGTGTATGTTATATATATATATATATGTGTGTGTATGTTATGTTATATATATATATGATGTATATATATATATATATGTGTGTGTAGTGTTGTTATATTATATATATGTGTGTGTGTGTGTATAGTATATATGTTGTGATATATATATATATATATGTGTATATTTTGGTGTGTATGTTATATATATGGTGATATGTATGTTGTGTAAGTGTATGTTATAATAAGTGTGTGTTGTGTTGTGTAGTGTGTGTGTAGTATATGTGTGTGTTGTTTGTGTATATATATTTGTGTGTGTGTGTGTGTATATATATATATATATATGTGTGTGTGTATGTATATATATATATTGTGTGTGTATGTGTATATGTGTGGATATGTGTGTGTGATGATATGTATATATATATTGTGTGTGTGATTATTATTATATATGTGTGTGTGTGTATGTATATATATATATATATATATTAATATATATATATATATGTATTGTGTGTTATGTATATATATATATATTGTGTGTATGATTATATATATGTGTGTGTGTGTGTGTTGTATGTATATATATGTGTGTGTATGTTATATATATATATATATATATGTGTGTGTGTATGTGGATATATATATTATATGTGTGTATGTGATTAAATATATTATTTTATTCCGGTTTGTTGCCAAGGCAGCATTTCTAGTGTTCATTTTTTATTTTAAATTTCATCCAGTGTTTATATTTTATTTCAGCTCTATTTAGAATTCTTAGCTAAATTATATTGTTTGTGATATAGTGCTTTTTATTATATTATAGTATTTATTAATATTTTTAAATAGTGTTTTTTTATATTTTCAGTTTTGTAAAGTAATGTGCTTTTGATACCTTTATTAGTTGTTTTTATTTTAAGCTTTATTTTTTTATTTTCTTATCTTAAGTAATTGTAGTACTTCAACTTAAACCTATTTTAATCCAGTTAGTTGCCAAGGTAGTTTCTAATTTTAGTTTTTTTTATGTTCACGTTTATAATCCAGTGTTTATATTTGATTTTATTTCAGCTTTATATCAATTAACGAAAACCCTAGAATTCATAGCTTGTCATGAACATGTGCAATGCAAAAAATAGTTTTTTCCTCATGCAAAATATATTTTTGTTGGAGTGACGTATGGACAGAGATCTTCTTCACACTTAAGCCATGAGCACAGAGCTAAAACAACTTTCCCAGAGTGCATCTGTGTGCGGCTCAGCGGCCAATCACTGTGTGTCATCTGCAGATCTCTTACACAGAAAAACAGCAGGAACCTCGGAAAGGGATTTATACTGTCAAGCTCCAAACATATCATATCCGCTCTATAATCTGAAGTCATGTTTGTGTAAGAAACAGACTGAAATATTCATATATGTGATGTGAAACTGCATCACGTCAGTGCAGAGTTTGACTGGAGCCGAGTCTGTTGTATTTCTGCTTAAATATTCAACAACAGCATTTTTTCTCTATTTCCCCCAAAGGAACCCATGTTAAGTGCAAAAGGGCTTAAAACGAGCTGATTTGAATTATAGTATAGTATCTATTCATCTCTTGAATCAGGTTTATTTTTATGCTTTTAGTGTTAGTTCTGTTGTGTATGTTTTTTGCCTCTTTTTTCTTATGCCAATTAATTTTTTACTTCAGTTTTAGTTTGTCATTTTTATACTTCAAGTTAAACACATTTATTTCAGTTAGTTACCAAGACAACGTTTCTCATTTTTATTCAAATTTATTTTATTTTACTTTAAGTAATAATTTGTGGTTTTGTCATTTTTATTAGTTTTTGTTTCTTAAAAATTTATTTTGATTTAATTTCAGTTAATATAAATCTATTAATATATTTAATTATATTTATATTTATTTATTATAAATATAAATTCAGTTTTTTATATTTAAGTTTTTCATCTAATATTTGAATGTTATTTTATTTGACTTTTTCAGTAATAATTTTTGCTTTTGTCATTTTTATTAGTATTTTATTAGTTTCTTACTTAAACATTTATTTAGATTTTATTTCAGTTAGATTTTATTTTTATATTTTTAGTTTCAGTTTGATTAATTTGTATGTGCTTTTATTTCATAATTTTTATTTGTAAACAATTTTTTTTATTTGTATTGTAAAAAAACATTGATTTCAGTTAGTTACCAAGACAACATTTCTCATTTTTATTCAAATTTATTTTATTTTACTTTAAGTAATAATTTTGTGCTTTTGTAATTTTTATTAGTTTTTGTTTCTTAAAAATGTATTTTGATTTAATTTCAGTTAGATTTTATTTGAATATTTTCAGTTATAGTTTCAGTTTGATTCATTTTTGTGCTTTTATTTCATTTTTTATTTTTTTACATTTGTTTTTTTCTTTTTATTGTTTATTTCAGTTTTCGAGAACTTCACTTTAAACTTTATATATATATATATAATTTAAAATCTGAATATTTGATTTCGCTGAAGACTGTTTTTATTAGTTTGTATCGGCCGTGATGGATGAGAACGTGATGTTTATTATAGAGTAAATTGACGAGCCGTTAATCCTCACGTTTATAACGATGAAGCCAGGACATTTATGTAACGTCTGCTGTGTGCGGCTTTATTATGATTGATCCAAAATCATGTTTAACCCGAGAGCAAGTCAAACAACCTGCTCTGAGACGAGAGAAATCACCACCAATGACTCCCCAAAACATCCATAAACGACTAATAATGATAATCTGATCCTCACATATGACTTAAATATAGTGCTCTAGTCATATTAATAAGCAGTGTGAATGTGATTTTGTGTTGAATATGAAACATATGTATAATGTATTTTTATTTCAGTTTTACTTTGAGTAAATTTAGTACTCCGACTTATTTCAGGAAGTTACGAAGACATTTTTAGGGACATTTTGCCGTATTTCTGCCTAAATATTGAATAACTGGGATGCAAGCATTTTTTTTCTTTCAAAAAAATTTGTTTAATGCAATTTAAGTTTTTCATTTAATATTAATATTGTATTTAATTTGCTTTATCTGAGATTTTGAAATTGATTTGATTTATTTTTTATATTTTTAGCTTTAGTAATATGTGCTTTTGTCATTTTTATTAGATTTTATATGTTTATATTTAGCTTTAATTTACTTTAATTTTTAAATGTAATTGTATTTCAGTTTTCGTTTTAGTCATTTTGGTACTTCAACATTTTTCACTTTTTATTTATTTAACTTTATTTCAGCTTTAGATTTTTTTTATTATTATTTTTCTTTATTTTTAGTAACTTAAGTTGCTTTTGTGATTTTATTTCTTAGTTTTGTTTTTTTTAAATATATTTAGCTTTTAATTTCTGTTTTTAAATGTATTTTTGTTTTGTACTTAAACGTATTTATTTCAAGTGCCTGGGCAAAATTTCACACTTTTATTAGTTGTTGTTGTTGTTTTTGTTGTTTTTTGTGTCCATCTCTATTCACTTTCATATTAAAGAAAAGAGCAGCATTATTTATTTTTTTATGTTCAACTGGAAAAATTTTGAACATTAAATGAGTATTTTCATTCCTGGAAAAAATGTAAGTTGATATGATTTCAAGTCACAGACATGTCAACTTCTGACAACCAATCACGTGAGTTTGGGGCGGGGCTTTGTCTTCTTGGCCAATAGCAGTGGAGTTAGTGAAACTGATTATTTTTCAGTGGTGTTTGGTGAAGTAGATTTTAACGAGCGGTTTAGTTGAAAGGTTTAATCCACTGTCTTCTCTATGAAGCTGTCACTAGTGAGGAGCACTTTATTGGCTTTCATTGCGGTGATGAAGGTCATTCAAATGAAAATGAACAGCGCTGATGTGCTGGAGTCGCGTCCTGAACCCAAACACAGCATTCCTGCGCATTTAATGACTGGAAACTTTTCAGTGCACTTTTAATTACATTTGCACTTTTAAGAAAATGGAAAGTAATCCAAGTGTGTTCATTAAAGCGATTGGAAATATTTTGAGATGTGAAAACACTCCATATTAAACCGTCAGCTCCGTGTGTGTGTGTGTGTGCGTTGTGTGTGTGTGTGTGTGTGTGTGGTGTGAGAGAAGAGATATGTGTGTTGTGTTTGAGATGTGAAAGATTATTAAAAAGTAGTGTGTGTGTGTGTGTGTGTGTGTGTGTGTGTGTGTGTGTGTGTGTGTGTGTGTGAGAGAGAGAGATTGTGTGTGTGTGTGTGTGATGGTAGTGTGTGTGGAGAGAGAGAGTGTGTGTGTGTGTGTGTGTGTGTGAGAGAGAGAGAGAGAGTGTGTGTGTGTGTGTGTGTGTGTGTGATGAGAGAGAGAGAGAGTGTGTGTGTGTGTGTGTGTGTGTGTGTGTGTGTGTGTGTGTGTGTGTGTGTGTGTGTGTGTGTGTTGTGGTGTGTGTGTGTGTGTGTGTGTGTGTGTGTGAGAGAGAGAGATGTGTGTGTGTGTGTAGGGGTGTGTGTGTGTGTGTGTGTGTGTGTGTGTGTGAGGAGAGAGAGGTGTGTGTGTGTGTGTGTGTGTGTTTGAGAGAGAGTGTGAGTGTGTGTGTGTGGGTGGGAGAGAGAGTTG
>CM049823.1:34506203-34536203 GCA_027422435.1 Schizopygopsis pylzovi | reverse complement strand
TCTTGTCAATCAAAAGGCGGTAAAAACATGTTTGTCTTGTGTTAAATTAAGGGCTGTCAATGTTAAAGCAATAATAAGCCAGGGTTGCCAGATCCAGTTTCCATTTCAAGACAATATTTGTATTGTGCCTCCTATCCAACAATCGCAAAGATATTTATTACTTCTGATAAAAAAACTAAGTCTCAGCTTTCAAATCATGTACATTTTATTACTAAATTCAAACTATAAATGTCATTTTGACGCTCTTAAATGTGTGACGTGCTCCAGTTTAAGGAGTCTTTCCGTGTGAAATTAAAATTAATAAACATCTGACGGTGTTGAAAGATACAGTACATGTATCATGTAACCTCTCAATCAGCGTTTTAACCGAAAGAAAAACAACAAATAAAACCGGTTATGAACACTGTCACTTAACGTTGCATTTACCTCTGGAAAGATCAACACTAGATTGAGCTTATTTACTGTTAATTATGTTTGAATAAGTTTTTATGAAAATTACCTTACATTGTATACAAGCGTTTTTAATTTGAGAGTGGTTATTATATCTGAAAATAATTGGCATTGAATATAGTTTTGTTGTTCATTTTAAGCTCTATGATGTACCAAATGAAAGGCTCCCTGTATAGTTTATAGCATTAGTTTTTTCCTTAAGAAAATTCAACTATCGGTATCGGCATATATTCTGAATAATCGGCTATCAATTTCAGCAGATATCATTCTGAATAAACCGTACCGGCAGATATCATTCCGAATAATCGGTTATCGATATCAGCGGATATCATTCTGAATAATCGTATCGCTATCGGCAGACATCATCCTTAATAATCGGTTATTGATATCGGCAGATATCATTCTTAATAATTAGCTATCATTATTGATATCGGCAGATATCATTCCAAATAATCGTATCGCTATCGGCAGACATCATCCTTAATAATCGGTTATTGGTATCGGCAGATATCATTCTTAATAATCAGTTATTGGTATTTGTATCGGCAGATATTATTTTGAATAATCGGTTATTGGTATCGGCAGATATCATTCTTAATAATCAGTTATTGGTATTTGTATCGGCAGATATTATTTTGAATAATCGGTTATTGGTATCGGCAGATATCATTCTTAATAATCGGTTATTGGTATTTGTATCGGCAGATATTATTTTGAATAATCGGTTATTGGTATCGGCAGATATCATTCTTAATAATCGGTTATTGGTATTTGTATCGGCAGATATTATTTTGAATAATCGGTTATTGGTATCGGCAGATATCATTCTTAATAATCGGTTATTGGTATTTGTATCGGCAGATATTATTTTGAATAATCGGTTATTGGTATCGGCAGATATCATTCTTAATAATCGGTTATTGGTATTTGTTTTGGCAGATATTATTTTGAATAATCGGTTATTGGTATCGGCAGATATCATTCTTAATAATCGGTTATTGGTATTTGTATCGGCAGATATTATTTTGAATAATCGGTTATTGGTATCGGCAGATATCATTCTTAATAATCGGTTATTGGTATTTGTATCGGCAGATATTATTTTGAATAATCGGTTATTGGTATCGGCAGATATCATTCTTAATAATCGGTTATTGGTATTTGTTTTGGCAGATATTATTCTGATTAATCGGTTATTGGTATCAGCAGATATCATTCCAAATAATTAGCTATCATTATTGGTATCGGCAGATATCATTCTTAATAATCAGTTATTGGTATTTGTATCGGCAGATATCATTTTGAATAATCGGTTATTGGTATCGGCAGATATCATTCTTAATAATCAGTTATTGGTATTTGAATCGGCAGATATTATTTTGAATAATCGGTTATTGGTATCGGCAGATATCATTCTGAATAATCATTATCAATATCAGCTGATATTCTGAATAATCGGTATCGGCAGATATTATTCTGAATAATCATTATCAATATCAGCTGATATTCTGAATAATCGGTATCGGCAGATATCATTCTGAATAATCGGTATCGGCAGATATCATTCTGAATAATGGGCTATCAGTGTCTGCAGATATCATTCTGAATAATCATTCTCAATATCAGCTGATATTCTGAATAATCGGCTATTATATCGGCTAAGAGATGCAGTATTGGTGCATCCCTAGTAATACCAGTAATCGCACTGACGATGCGGTTGCAGCCTGATGGTGCACATTCACTGACTGCAGGGACCGCTAAAGCAATGAACACCATCCCGAGTCTCGTGTACGTCTGTGTGCGTTTACATGTGCGTCGAGTGTTAAATACAGGCAATACGCTTGCACTGGTGCTGCTGTGCATGAGAAAGAAATTCACTCGTCCACGAATCCGTTCCATCCGAAGGCCCAAGACAATCTTACAACTAATTGCACTCACTAATTGATCAGTTTAACGCCCTAAACTTTACTTTGACCTGTTAGAGGATGTTCACACAGGACTGTTTTTGTGCTAGATGGACATGTTGCATGCATTTATGCATTTTGCAGATGCTTTTATCCAACTTAAAGTACATTGCATTCAAAGTATACATTTGACGCATTGTACACATTCATGCATTAACTGAGATTCGAACCCATGACCTTGTCGTTGTTTGCATTAACATTTAGATACAGGACTACTTTAGATTCTCCGCATTATATTAAATACAACTCACACACAAAAATGACTCTATGAAAAACAAAATCTGCTAAAAAAACAGTAAACCTTTCAAATTAAGTCCTCATATGAAAAGGTTTACAAGAATATATGATTTTTTTCTTATGTACACCTAAAATTGTATGCATTTTCTATTTTAATTTTTTGTATTGCTGTGTATACTTTCCCAAATCTCATATTTTAGAAGCATGCCACTTCCAACAGCAGGATCATGGGTTCGATTGCCAGTCATACACATGAACTAATCAAAATTGTACGTCTTCAACGCAGCGTGCATTTCTTCAAGTTAAAGCATCTGCCAAATGCATAATAAATGCAAATACCAGACAAAATACAGATTTATTTTAATTTTGGGTCTGAACACCTGCATTGTTACCCCATGATTAAAATTGAAAAGCTTAATTTAAAACAGAAACATTTTGTACAAATTCCACAACGCACTAGTTTCCAAACTTTGCATGCATGTTCATGACCCTAAATGAGAAAAAAATCATTCAGCTTCAAGAAAAGCAGGTTAACCGGCAACACATAAAACGAGTTTAAAGCGGTTTATGAATGCAAGAATGCATTATGTGTGAACAGTCCTTCAGCATTTCACACTGAAGTGTTGTTAATGAAGCTCTAATGATGGAGTTTGATCTGAAGAACCTTCCCAAAGTGCACTGCTCTCCCGGCCTGTGTATCTGAATACTAACACTGCTCTTCCTATTCATGTCCGTCCAACAGACGTTCAACTAATAATATCATCTCCGTTTGGGTACAGTATTTTCTCTTTCTGTCAATTTGTTGTAAAATATCAATAAATGTTGCTTTCTAAAAGTGCAAGAGCTAATTGACCAATAGCAATGATTGGCTCTGCACTGTTAACACGGATCGAATAAAGAAGTAAAATGAGTTTATTTAATAAATCAGAAGTGAAGGGAATGTGTACAGACGTGCATGACGTCCAGTGATGCATCACGCCTTTGCAGTTATTATACGGTACAAATCCAGACGTGATACATTTTTTATTATTATTCATATTAGTGCAAAATGAACTTCTTGGTTCAGCGTTAGTCATAATGGTGTGACTAAGAGTTAAACTAGTTAAAGAGCAATGATGTTTATGGGCTTTATAAGGTCAACGCTTACTGCGAATGCACTTTTCAATATGTTTGCGCATCATTCCAGCTTATACGGTCGTGTTTTACTCAGGCCACGTACACACCGATTATCACTCGTAATCCTGAGTTTACTAAACTAGACACATGATTATTAGCAGTCTAACCCGTTTGTGTTTGCTGCTTCGGACAAAAGAAGTGTAAATATATAAAGACATCATAGTTTAGCACCCTAAAGGAATAATGCAGATTAAATAACAGGAAACATGCATTAAAATACGGTGCAAATCAGTCAATTCAATGCTTTAAAACACACACAAACTGATTTTCTTCCTCAGTATTGTCTTGTTTTCCAGTGCAAATGTTCTTTACAGTCTTAAATCAAGATACACGTATTTAAGGTGCGTAAAGATATTGTTTTCGGAAAAATTATGAAAAAAAATGTAAGAAATGATCAAAATGGTTTTTGCTTAAAACAAGAAAAAAATGTCAATGAGGTCAGAAAAATAACCTTGTTTACACTTTGAATTAAATTTAAATTTTTCTTGCCTCATTGATTGGTATTTTAATGTAAGCTTGTTTTCACCACAGGATAAAAAATAAAAATGAAACGGCTATGATAGTATATATTATACATATAAATTAATAGAATTCAGAATTGTGAGTTTATTTCTGGCGATTTTGACTTTTTTTATCAGAATTGGCAGAAAATTGATAAAAATGCATAAGTGCAATTACCTTTTTTATGTTTTTATTCTGTGATTGAAACAAGCTTACATATATATTTTTTTTCTTGTTTTAAGTATGAGCTAAATTTTGATAAAATTGTTCAGAAAACAAAACTAAATCTTAGTAGTTTGATTCTCATGAATATACTGCGGAAGAAAAGTATAATATGTGTCCCTGAAGCACAAAAGCAGTCATAAGTATATTTGTAGCAATAGCCAACAATACATTGTATGGATCAAAATTATACATTTTTATTTTATGCCAAAAATCATTAGGATATTAAAATCATGTTCCATGAAGATATTTAGTAAATTTCCTACTGTAAATATATCAAAACTTAATTTTTGATTAGTAATATGCATTGCTAAGAACTTCATTTGAACAACTTTAAAGATGATTTTCTCAATATTTAGATTTTTTTGCATCCTCAGATTCCAGATTTACAAATATTGTCCAAACCATAACAAACCATACATCAATGGAAATATTATTTATTCAGCTTTCAGATGATGCATAAATCTAATTTTGAAAAATTGACCCTTATGACTGGTTTTGTGCTCCGAGGTCACAAGAGGAGTGACACCCGTTTCAATCTGCAGTGTGAACGTGGCCTTTATTCAACAAACTATGTTATGCTTGCATAGAGATGGTTTAAATGCTGCGACGACAAAGAGAGCTGCGCTTCTGTGGAAACACAGCGTGATGGAGCATTAATCCTCCAAACCATTAAAGGACTCGTATTAGCAGCACAGTTATTATTTCATGCTTGACACATGTACTAGCTCCTCCTGCCTTTGTGGCGGTCGCAGCTTTTATCGCCACTTTAAGGTGTGCCGAGTCCTTTCTTGTGAGAAAAAGCGATGGAGGAAAGTTATAATAAACAATTCTTGCACATTTAGCACTGTGACGAACACACACAAAATAATAAACATCATGTGTGCATAATCATTTGCGCTTGCTTCGAAGTTGATCACTTATAGAAGCCCGTTTCTGCAACCGAGTAAAGATGAAATACGGTCATTGCGACTTTTTATCTCACAATTCTGACGTTTTTGTTTTTGCAAGTTTACATTTTGACTTTTTTCTCAGAATTGCACGATATAAACATAATTGTTAGAATATCCCTCAGACTTTATAACACACAGTTGCATGCGTTTATATCTCTCAATTTCTTTCTCGCTATTCAGACTTTTCTCATAATTGTGAGATATTGAAGTTATAAAGTCAATTTCTGAGGAAAAAAAGCTATTTCTTAAATTGCGAGTTTATATCTCACATTTATGACTTTGTCTCGCAACTCTTATATAAGTCAGAATTGCGAGTATATATCAATTTATAACGTTATTTCTCAGAATTGCGTGTTTAAATCTCCCAATGCTGACTTCTTGACTTTATAACACGCAATTGTGAGTTTCTACCATTCAATTCTGAGAAATAACTATCATAATTATGACTTTATTTCTGAAAACTGCCAGATTTAATCTTGCAATTCTGACTTTTTTCTTGCAATTGCAAGTTTATATCACAATTCTGAGAAAAAAATGTAACTGCGTCTGAATTATTTTTTATTCAGATGCAAAAAGGGTCTCCTATAGTTTAATAAATCGATATATAAATGTAAATCTACCATGAAAAGGGAACAGCTTTAGAGTCCCGGTTTGCTGTGCTATGGAATGTGCTGTTATTCTCCATTCATCTGTGAATATATACAGTATGTTTCATATCCGTATATATCGTTGGGAAACAGGCTGAACATGCATCCGCTTTGCTGAACACTGAATCTGTGTTTTCGCTTCACTATATCTCTTTTCTGTTTTGTAACATGCACTGAAATAATGCAGACTTTTGACGAGCGGTTCTGGAACGTAGACGTTTATAACGAACGAAACTTAGACTATATTAGAGTAGAGGTTGCATTTTATGTTAGAAACCTGTGTGTGATGTTATGGAAGATGTAATGTCCTTCTGTAAATGTTGTTTTACCTGAAATAAAGTTTATTAATGCTTCAAATCAACCGCTGATTTCACGATCGATGATTTTAATATTGGGAATAGCATGTGACTGATATTAAACGTCATATTTGCTTTCGCACGCTCTTAAAAATGACGTTTTTTAGTGGCATTGATGGTTTCACGAAGAACTTCTAAAATCAGTGAAATCTTTCCATTGCACAAAGGGTCTTTATTATTCAAATTAATTAATGTCGGTTCTTTTAAGAACTGTGCATTGAAAGGATCTTTGAGGAACAAAAATAGTTCTTCTTCACGAAACGAACCTTGGTCAAAAGTAATCACACCCAGTGTTTTTCATTTGTTAGTACTCCATTATGAATTTATATTGGTGGAAACATTGCTAAATACATATTATATTAGTAAAATGATCAATTAAAATGCATTTCATTCAACAGAAGTCTAGAACAAATGTAAAAACACGAAACGAACCTTGATCAAAAGTAATCACACCCAGTGATTTTCATTTAACTCCATTATGAATTTATATTGGTGGAAACATTGCTAAATACATATTATATTAGTAAAATTATCAATTAAAATGCATTTCATTCAACAGAAGTCTAGAACAAATGTTAAAAACACGAAACGAACCTTGGTCAAAAGTAATCACACCCAGTGTTTTTCTGTAACTTTAGCTCTCCATTATGAATATATATTGGTATAATATATTGCTAAGTAAATGTATATTATGTTGGTAAAGTTATCAGATAAAATGCATTCCATTCAAAGCGTCTAGAACCATAATGTTATACGAACGAACTTAGTCAAGAGATACAGTTTTCAGAAGTTAGCCCTTATAAATTATTGGATCTATCATATTCACATAAAATTTATTGGAAAGTATAGAGCAGCTTCATAAAACTCGCAAGCTGAGGCTTTAAGAGAATATTTAGTTTATACAAGTGAATGATTCCAACATTTCAGTCTAAGAGTGCTTTCATCAATAGTGTTTAAGAATCTGAAACTGCAGTTACTAAATGTAGATAAGAGTTTGAAAGGTTAGCACCTAAACACCAAATCTTAACTCGAAGCCTTGAAATATGCTGTTTCTGTCAATCTGCCTCGGATCATAAACATCTGACGATAATGAGCTTTTAAAGAGATAGCGCCTTTGTTTTGGAGGTTGTCGTTACTCTAAATTGTCCTTGTTTCATTAATCAGCTGCAAGAGGTAACGTGTTCTTACATCCCGCTTGCTTTTCTTTTACGCTTGCATGTCTTACTTATTCTACTCTTAATTAAAAAGCTGTTTATTTGCTTATTCACTAATTATGATAAGCATACATGTAATTAGCTGAACATATACTTGTTTAATTTAGTGACACTTTTAAAAATCTTTATTTGAATGTGGAAATTAACATTTTATTTTAAACTTTTATTTAAATATGGTAACATATTCTCTGACGGAGACCATCAGCCAATCACAGTGTGCATAGTTAATGAGCATGCTGACATCAGAGGTAAACCCCGCCCCCTTTACTCTCTATTCCTCAGCACAAGTGTGTCTCAGCAGCTTTGTGAACAGAGAGAAACTCTCACTGCTGTTTCTCTTAGAGGTGATGTCAGATGTGTTGTGAACACAGCCCTGATCTCTGAAGTCAACAGAGATAATGATTCCGCTCAACATCTCTACAAACTCGAAGCGCGAACGCGAAACGAACCGCAGGCGAACGAAATCGCGACGCTCCCTAGCGCGAGCCATCTGTCCGTAGCCCCGCCCGCGTTTCGCTTATGAGCAGCAGACAGCAGGGCGCCTGGAAACAGGTTTGAACAGCTCACAGAAACTCCGGCACGACACGCACAACTCTTTATTCGCCTCTCACTTTTCTTCACGCGCTTCGCGATCCGCGTCCGGTGCGCCGCGGCACTTTCCCAAAAGTTTCCGTGCACCGATTTGACCGGATAAATCGACAAAGGGAGTTGGAGGAGAAGACTTGCGCTGGCTGGCGAGCTGGCTGTGAGGAGACAAACCGCAGAAGGAAAGTATGGCCGCGCACGGTGCGTCCGCGCTCTTCCTGCTCGCCTTTGGCATACTGGAAGCGAGCGCGCAGTACGGAGAGCGCGGCATGTCGGTTCCCGAGCACGGCTTCTGCCAGCCCATCACCATTCCTCTATGCACGGACATCGCGTACAACGAGACCATCATGCCCAACCTCCTCGGCCACACGAACCAGGAGGACGCGGGGCTGGAGGTGCACCAGTTCTACCCGCTCGTTAAAGTGCAATGCTCTCCGGACCTCAAGTTCTTCCTGTGCTCCATGTACGCGCCGGTTTGCACGGTGCTGGAGCAAGCGCTGCCGCCGTGCCGTTCCTGTGCGAGCGTGCGCGCCAAGGCTGCGAGGCGCTTATGAATAAATTCGGTTTCCAGTGGCCGGAGACTCTCGCCTGCGAGTCGTTCCCGGTTCACGGCAAAGAGCTTTGCGTGGGGCAGAACACGTCTGAGCGGAGCACGCCGGTCAACCCGACTCCAGAGGTGACCCAAGCTACACCCGAGCATCCCGGGAAGGGGCGTTTTAGATGCCCAACTTCACTAAAAGTCCCACCGTACCTAAACTACCGCTTTATGGGCGAGGAAAACTGCGGCGCGCCGTGCGAACCCAACAAACTCCACGGGATGATGTACTTCGGCGAGGAGGAGCAGAAGTTTGCGCGCATTTGGATCGGGATTTGGTCGGTTTTGTGTTGCGCGTCTACTTTATTCACAGTCTTGACTTATTTAGTGGACATGAAGCGCTTTAGTTACCCGGAAAGACCCATTATATTCCTTTCCGGGTGTTATACGATGGTGTCTGTCGCTTACATCGCCGGATTTCTGCTGGAGGACAAAGTGGTTTGCAATGAGCAGTTCGAGAATGAGTTCAGGACGGTGGTGCAAGGCACCAAAAAGGAAGGTTGCACCATTCTGTTCATGATGTTGTACTTCTTCAGCATGGCCAGCTCGATCTGGTGGGTCATTCTAGCGCTCACCTGGTTCCTCGCAGCCGGGATGAAATGGGGTCATGAGGCTATTGAAGCGAATTCGCAATATTTCCATTTAGCAGCGTGGGCGGTGCCAGCCATCAAGACCATCACCATCCTCGCCGTGGGTCAGGTTGATGGAGATGTGCTCAGCGGCGTGTGCTCTGTGGGCATCAACAGCGTCGACGCGTTGCGCGGATTCGTCTTGGCGCCGCTCTTCGTCTATCTGTTCATCGGGATCTCGTTCCTCCTCGCGGGCTTCGTGTCTCTGTTCCGCATCAGGACCATTATGAAGCACGACGGCACCAAAACGGAGAAGCTGGAGAGGCTGATGGTGCGCATCGGCGTGTTCAGCGTCCTCTACACGGTTCCAGCCACTATCGTGATAGCGTGTTATTTCTACGAGCAGGCCTTTCGGGATCAGTGGGAACAGACGTGGAGCGCTCAAACGTGCAAGACGTACGCGGTGCCGTGTCCCGTGCACAACCCGCAGATGAGCCCGGATTTCACGGTGTTCATGATCAAGTACCTGATGACCCTGATCGTGGGCATCACGTCTGGGTTCTGGATCTGGTCTGGAAAGACGCTTAACTCGTGGAGGAAGTTCTACACGAGACTGGCGAACAACAAACAAGGAGAAACAACCGTGTGACTTTTTATTATTATTCACGTTTCGAACTGTTTAAAGGACGCCCTTCGGCTTGTACATACACCTTGTGATTTTTTTGTAAGTATATATTTGTATTTAAATCTCACTTGGATGTTTTTTTATTAATCAAATGAACTTTTTTTGGATCGTTTTGGAGATTATTTCTGCCTTTTCTCTTGGATTATTCTGGGTTGGGATCTGTTTTTTATGCTTGTATGTAAAACTGTGTCTTTTTATGGACATCAGTGTTTCCACGGGCAATTATTCAAACTTTTTCCATGCAAATAATAATAATAATAACGTGTGTGAATAGTGCACCCAGCACTTAAGGCTGCATATGATGGGAAGTATTGAGCTTTGGGACTGAGATCAGATTAATTATAGGTCTGGAATGTTTTATGGAGGCTGAGACTAGGAGCTAGAACAAAAACTGTAAGTACTCATGGTTGATATGTGCTTAACCCAGTCTAAACCGGTTTGCTGGTCTCCTGTACTTGGACCGCAGCAATCTCAGGCTGTTTTAAGATGTAAAGTTAAGTGCCTTTTTCCATTCGGAGCAGCATTAGGGCTCAGGCCTGCTCTTGTGTTCGACTCTAAGAGATGTATACATGTTTTTCTTCAGTCTGTAATGAACTTTGGTGATGTTTCTGAAGGGTTTGTGTTCTCCTTTGGCTCTTTTGCACAAAAGTACCTCTAAACATACAGCTAGAAGAGTATGGACGGTGTTTGCAAGGCACTTCTCAAATCTTTTAATGTCTGTGTTGGTATTGTAACCAATCCATGATGTGAAAATCTTTCTGATGCATATATGTACTCCGATATATCGGCCGACCCTTTTGAGACGATCAACAGCAATAACCACATCTGCTTGACCTGTGAATTATGTCCAAAATCTCTTGATCGATAATGAAATTGGATTTTCAGATCATTTTTATTAATTTTTAATAATGCTGTCAAACGATTAATTGCTATTAATCACATCCAAAATAAGTTTTTGCTTACATGATATACAGATACACTGTGTATATTTATTATGCATCTATAAATACACTCATATAGTATACATTTAGAAAATATTTACATGTGTATATATTCATAAAATGTATATTATATATAGATATAGTTAAAATATATACAAAAAAAATTCTTAAATATATACATGCATGCTTGTGCATTTATATGTACATAATAAATATACACAGTACACACATATATTATGTAAACAAAACCTTTATTTTGGATGATTAATCGTTTGACGGCATTCATTTGTAAGAATATCTACTGTGTTATTGGTATCAACAGAAGTTATTAAAAACCCAAATCACTGAAATAGTTAAATGGCTGTGTTGGTATATAAACGAATCCATGATCGTGATGTGAGCATTGAGATGTAGACGTTCTGATGCATATGTGTGAGGTGAACCGATATTTGGCCCTTTTGAGATGATCAGCAGCGATAATCATGTCGGCTTGTCCTGTGTGTCATTTCTAAAATCAGGTCTGTTAATGAATATTGCAATTTGTTTTCAGATATTTTAACTGATTTCTAAGTTGTATCGGTCCGCGCTGTGGTTATTGGTATCAATATCAGCTTATACCCCCCCCCCCCCACCTCTACCGATATCTAGGGTGGATCACACTGACCGACACTGATTAATTTTACTGATACCCCCCCCCCCCCCCCACATCACTACATAGCACTACATAAGAGTAATTCACATCATCCTGCTCGTAATTCTTCAGGGTCTGTTGTGTCATCATGTGCTTTACATCAGATAATGTTGATTCTTGATTGTTATTTGTGTTTAAGGTGATTACAGAAAGCACCGGTAGATAGAGACCTGCTCTTAAACTCCTGTTCTTGTGAGATGCGTTTGCATGGATCTGACATGTATTTAATCACGCTAGCATTGAAGCCTATATCCACACCGGTGACGTCTGTTATTTTTCTCTTTCTCATACTTCTGCTTGTGATTCTATTAAAAACCTTTATATTTATAGACAATAGTTTATATATTATTCACTTCTTTAAAGAATAAACTTCACATTTGTACAAAATGATCTTTTGTTATGGCAAGCGAGTTTGTTTTGATGGGTGATTTGTTTGTTTTTAATGATTATTTTCTTAATGATGTCACTTGGCTTTTCTGTAAGGCCTGGTTATGTGTATGATTTGTGTCAGATTGAAGCAGACTTTTAAAAAGTGTTTTTAGTAACTAATGCATTGTTATCATGAACTAATAATAGTTTCTAATGCATTAAAGGAATAGTTCAAATGAAAATGTCCTCACCTTCCCATCATCCAAGATGTAGATGAGAAATTTGGAGAAACGTGTCTCTGCATCAGTGTCTCAGCAATGGAAGTGAATGGGTGCCGTCAGAATGAGAGTCTGATAAAAACATCACAGCACTCCAGTTCATCAGTTAACATCAGGAGAAGACAAAAGATGAAATAAATCCAGCATTAAGATATTTTTAACGGTTTTGTCTTGTAAACGGGGCTTGATCTGCAGATTTCTCTCCTGATTCAGACTAAAACACTTTTTCACTGAAGGAAGCGTTATTATGGATTATAGACTCGTGTTTGAGTTACAACGTCTTAATGCTGGATTTGTTTCATCTTCTGATGTTAACTGATGGACTGGAGTGCTGTGATGTTTTTATCAGACTCTCATTCTGACGGCACCCATTCACTTCCATTGCTGAGACACATTTCTACAAACCTGATGAAGAAACAAACTCATCCTAATCTCAGATGAACTGAAGTGAGAACATTTTCATTTTTAGGTGAACTATTCCTTATACTGTTGTTTCTTATTAGTTCATGATCATTCATAATGCATGGATGAATTAACATTAAGCAAAACTTTGAAATGCATTCTTAAATGTCAGCGTGCTGTGTCTAACATTCACATATTCAATCATATTGTCCAGTGTTACGGTGAGGTGTTTGGTTCTGTAATTCAGAGCAGGTATGGCTGCAGGTTATGTGTTAAACAGATCTTAAATGCTCATCGTCCCCTAAAGTGTTCCGCTGCTCTCATGTCTATTGAGTTGAACAGGTCCGGTCCTGCGCTCTGGATGTTGAGAAACTCTCAGCAGTACATACTGTCACTTCTGACATCATTTTAACAACAGTTCATTGAGTAGACAGACTGCGATACGGCTGTCATCATCAGAACCGTGTGCTGGTGTCAACCAAGCGGCAAGCTCCCATAAACTCCCCATGTTAAAATACCCAACTTTACAGCAGAGAAAAACATGTTTACAGCTTGGTGCAAAAAATAGCTTGGTCTATATAGCTAATTTTGCCCTTCGTGACTACTGTGAGGGAGGTGAATTTGTTTCTTACTCATCCGTTTAAATTATATTAAGCCTTAAAGCTCTGCATAATTAAGGGCGTGGCCACTTGAGTGACAGGTGGATTGCTGCTGCTGTCACCACTGTTGCACTAGGTGGGCGTGGTTTCAGCAACCAGCTCCGCCCATATCCCACTTTTTGCCCATTTTCGATTATGTGGGAGTGACGCGCTGCCAAGATGGCGATGGTTGGCTCCGCCCACTTTGAACTTCAAAAATCCTAAAAAGGGTTTGAACGACAAAAGAGTGATACATCAGTAAAAAATCACTTTGGTAAGAAGTTTAACGTCTTTACATAATTCAGTGTTCCTGGTCAAAATTGTGTGCAAATCTCATGCTATATTATCACCATATTTTGGATTCAATCTTCAGCTAGCACAGGTTTTGCATTCGTTTTGAACCTGATTGATCGTAGGCCTCGTTGATCTGAGCTCATGCACCTCAGTTTTGAGACAAAATTATCCATAAATAATGCTTTTATCACTCAAAACTGAGATGCATGAACTCAGATCAGTGAAGCCTAGAACTAGTCAGGCTCAACGTAATGCTAAACCTGTGCTAACTTGAAGAAAACGAATTGACACAAATATTTTTTTTGGTTGGCCGGTCATTTTTTTGTGTAATAAGTTGGGTAAATATGCTAAAAAAATGCTCAGATTTTTGGGAGGGCAGTTGTTATACCGTGTGTGAGTAAAGTCGGTGAGGTCACTTTTAGGAAAAAGACATCCTCTCCGGGTCAAAATGAGCATCTATATGGCTTTTATTACTCTGATTCATTCCATGTTCAGGTAAACCTTGCGTTTCGATGCATTTTGAAACTCTGATTTCCAGGGATACATCTGGACTATAAGGCCCTGCAACTAGACGGATGTACTGTTACTTCCTCTACAGTTAAAAATCTGGGTGTTATATTAGACAGCAACCTATCTTTTGAAAATCATATTTCCAATGTTACAAAAACAGCATTCTTCCATCTTAGAAACATTTCCAAGCTACGGAACATGTTAAGTGTTTCTGATGCAGAAAAGTTAGTTCATGCATTCATGACCTCTAGACTGGACTATTGTAATGCAGTGCTAGGTGGTTGTCCTGCATCTTCAATAAACAAGCTACAGATAGTACAAAATGCTGCGGCTAGAGTCCTTACCAGGTCAAGAAAATATGACCATATTACTCCAATTTTACAGTCTCTGCACTGGCTACCTATTAAGTTTCGTATCAGTTACAAAATATTATTACTTGCCTATAAGGCCCTAAATGATTTAGCTCCTGCGTACCTAACTAATCTTCTATCACGCTACAATCCAACCCGCTCCCTTAGGTCGCAAAACTCTGGACTCTTGGTAGTACCTAGGATAGCAAAGTCCACTAAAGGAGGTAGAACTTTTTCATATCTGGCTCCTAAACTATGGAATAGCCTTCCTGAAAACGTTCGGGGTTCAGACACACTCTCTCTGTTTAAATCTAGATTAAAGACGCATCTCTTTAGCCAAGCATTCATATAATGCATCTCACAATCTTGTACTGCCAGTCCATCTGAACACATGCACATTATTATGCTTTAGCTTGGGTTATACTGATAATTTCATCCAGGGTTATTCCTGGATGGAGCCGCTGCTACGCTAATTGTTTTACTGTTTCTATGTTACTGCCACGGGATTAACATCCCGTGGTAGTTAGGAATTACACAAGCCTCAGTCTGGATCCTACCCTTAAACGATAGAGATGACCGAACACCTGAGAAGAGACGATGACAACCCCTCCGAGATGAGCCCCAGAGACAGATCTCCAGTGAGGACCTCGTCACCTAGACATCCATCGGGGAAAGACCCCCGGAACCAGTGGACCACTTACTCTCTGACTTTGCTGCAGTTGGAACAAACTACTGATTCGTCTGGCCGGAGGGGAACTGGCCCCCCGACTGAGCCTGGTTTCTCCCAAGGTTTTTTCTCCATTCTGTCACCGATGGAGTTTTCGTTCCTTGCCGCTGTCGCCTCTGGCTTGCTCAGTTGGGGACACTTCATTTCCAGCACAATCATCGACTTGAATGCACAGATATTATTTAAACAGAACTAAGCTGGACAATGCCACTACTAAATTCAATAATGAAATGCATTCAGCAGATAATTGAGTGTTAAATCCTGTCATTTTACATTATTGACAAATTTGCCTATTTTGATATTGTGCAGTGCTTTGTTACAATTTGTATTGTTAAAGGCGCTATATAAATAAAGGTGACTTGACTTGACTTGACTAGTCTGAGGGTGAGTACATTTTAAGCTAATATTCATTTCTGGGTGAACTATTCCTTTAATCTGTATGTATAAATGCCATATTGTTCATTGTTAGTTCAGAATGCACAAATTAATTAACACCTGAAAACCTGCACATTTCTATACATTTTAAAATAGTGATTTCCAGGTCCAAAAAAGTGATGGAAAGAGTAAAATCTTGATGGAAATATCATCTTCTCCAGTTTTGTATGGCTCTAAAATATTTCCTTTTGTTACTTGATATTGCTGAAGTATGAAAAACGTCCCAGTGTAAACATCAGATATTCATATAGTCTTGAGAATGCTTTGGTTTTAAAGTGTGGGACACAAAGTAATGCATTTGATATATTTAAGATGGTTATTTCATTGTTATGGTTGCTAGAGGAAACTTTGACTCAGTCGTAACAATAAGGGTTTGAGATGGTTTCTAGGCCATGACTGTATAAACGCTCTTTATGAGTACGAGATTGTTATTAGTGCGTGTGGATCTGATGTGTTGTGTGTGTGTGTGTGTGTGTGTGTCACATGACTTCAGACCGGACCGGATCAGATCAGTCAGTGTTAGTTATACTCCTGCACATGATTCATATCTGTGCTCCAGTGCAGCTCAACACTGTGTCACGTGCTTTCACGATATCTAGTATGCATACTGTATATACAGTATGTACATTTATGAAATACACAGTTACTGTATCGAACAATGCAATGCACTCAATTTGACCTTGAGTCCTTTGCAGCTTTATTTAATATTATTCAGATACTATTTTAGTTTCTATTCATATTTAGAATTAGTTTTTTCTGTTTTAAAGCTTTAGTCATTTTGTAGCTTTTTTGTCATTTTTATTAGTTTTTCGTTTTTTTAAATATAGATTTTGTTATTCTTTAATATGTTATATTATATATTTGTATTATCATTTTAGTATATCAAGTTAAATAAAAAAATGACATTTATTTTAGTTTTCTTTATTTTATGTTAGTTTATTTTATTCTAAGTAAAGTTTTTATGGTTAAAAGCTGATTTGCGTACACTCAAAAATACAGTATTTACGCCCCCAAAAAATTTAAAATATTTGGATTTATGTATTTAAATTGTATAGAAAATGCATAAAACACATTTTTTAAATAAACTGATACAATTAATGTGATGCATGTTTCAAATGAAACATGAAAAATGTATCGTTTAGAATCATATATAATCATTTAAATAAACATATTTTCAAAATATATTTATTCAAATTGTTTTATATCAGCATAAATCTGTTAATTGCGAAAAGTATGAGCATGGTTAAAATATGGTTAGCAATATCCAGTTAGCTAAAACATATGAGAATAAAACAAACTGGGTTTATTTATGATAAATATGATATTTTTGTTCAGCTGCTTTCTGCAGACCAGTCAAGTTCTTCCACACTGACTGAATCATCATTTCTCTTTGATTCTTGTCTTATACACAGAGACACTGTCATGATAGAATAGAAAAGAGTTCTGTACAAACTGTTGATATACAATTAGATTCCCTAGAATATCATTATATGCTTAAACATTAAGATTTGTACTCATGGAGATTACTAAAGCAGTCAAACCTTTCATTAGAGGGGGGTCCAATACTTTTGGCTGTATAGTGTATGTGTCCCGTTCAGCCGTACATGCAGACGATCCGCTCTGGTGTAAACTGCAGGACTGATGTGTGTGTTATAAATGAATTTTTCCAGCTTTCCGGAAAACTCAGCATCTCATGGAAAATAAAACCACACAGATATTAAATTACAGCCTGTTAACTCCAGGCATTTCTGCTCTGACGTGAAGTCTCTGATCAAACTAGAAAGAATAATCTTATAAGGATAGAATGGAGTCAGATTGGAAATATTGTGGGTAAATCTGAAGACATTAGGTGTAATTATCTGATTAGTGCATGAAATACTCACTTCATCAAGTGCTTTCTGTGGTCAATCTGACCTTTAATTACTGAAAGATTGCTCTTGTTCTGTAATCTTCTCAGAACCGAAGATTGGAAAAATGCTTTTTTGATGAATGGAGAGGTTGAAGCCAAATTTATTATAGTTAACTCAAACTAAAACCATAACTTGTTGACTATATCAAATAAATATACTAACTAACTGAACTAAATATATAAATAAATAATTTCAGCTAGTTGCTAAGGATCTCTTTTTTATTTAGTTGAACTTAAGTAAAAAAAAAATACATAAAAAAATAGAAAATGGTGTACAACAATGTTCAGTCATAAATTGCTAGCAAATGTCACAATTATTTATATAAGAAACGGCAAATAAATTGTAAATTCAACATGAAACTTTAAAAGATTTAAATAGTATTTTCTTGTACACTAATATTGTTTTATTTACAACTTAGATTTTTTTTTTTACAGTGTGTAGATTAAAATATAAAAATATTAAACATTAAAAATTATAAAAATGATACAAAATTAATAAAAATGACAAAAAACAGTTACTAAAACTTCAAATAAAATCAACATTAAAACAGAAAAAATACAAATGAATTCAAAATATTAATAAAAAGTATAATAGTATCTCAATGATATTAAAATACAATGAACAGAAGTTGGTTTAGAAACAATTTTCACTCAGAAATTTCACTAATAATTAACACATTGAAGTAAACATGACATTTTTAAGTTGAAAAACTATAAACAAGAAATAGTATCTGAATATTGTAAAATGCAATAATCTTTATATATACATCTTAAATTATATAATTTGTGTACAAACATATTTTGAAAAAAGTATAAAATGACAAAAAAGCAAAAACAAATTACTAAAACTTACACTGAAATTTAAATGAATTTTTTTAAATATAATATTTATTTAAATATTGAACATGTGCTGTAGAAGTGACTGTTTGAAGTTATAAATAAAATAGATGACTTTTAAATACTATTTACAAAATGTCATGTTTAATTCAGTGTTACTGTGTAATAGTTTATGAAATGAATTATCGATTTCGGAGTTAGAATTGTTTCAATACCATTTTTGTTCATTGCATAAATATAAAAACGTATTCAAAATATGAATAAAAACTATAATAGTATCTCAGTGATAATAAAATAGGCTGATGATGGCGCATGATATTCAGCTGCACAAATCTTACATCCAAGTGAAATATGTTTTTATACAAATATGTATTTCTATATTCAGCTCAGTGCGGTGTTGATATTTGATTCTCAGCGAGGTTTATTATGCTGCTCTGTAATTAAAGTTTCCTTTAGCCTGCGGAAAATATGACAAACCCTCCTCCCCTCTTGTGTTTTATGAATATAGAATCATCGTGAATATTAATGCTGTGCAGCTACCTGGAGTTAATGTGTGTGATTGTGCCACAGGCAGATCTTTATGATCATCATATTTAATATCAGCAGAAAACTGGACTGTATATATGCTGTGTATTCTTTATACAGCATCCGTTTATCATCTTCGAAGTAGATTGTGCAGAAGTTATGAATTTTAATAGATTTTTGAGCGTTTTCAGTGGAATTAAAGAGAGAAAGAAAGAGATGTTTAAAATCCCTTTACTAAAAATTGCATAAATAGTATGCATACTAAATACTGCAGAAATAACTGTAACATAATATGCTTTACAAACCTGGCAGCTTTTATTGATTCATTTACTTCATAGTTCTGTCCTTTTTTCTCGATTCATATTTATTTAGTTAGTTAGTGCATGGGCACTTTTATGTTCCTACAATACAAATAAAATAAGTATATAAGTAAATGAAGAAAAGACATACCAGTAAACAAATGAAAATGTTAAAACACTTCTCCGAGGAACACAAGTGTTTCTTCTGTGAATCTTTTAGAATCTTTGTTTTAAATGTATCGTGCACTTATTCCCTCGGATGGAGTTTGTTAAAAGAGTGTTTTTGCTCCTGTTGTCATAAACACAAGCACAGCTGAACTAGTTAACACAGAGCTACAGCGTCAACTAGTAGTAGAAGGACTCGACCAGCAGTGTCGGGGGGGAACGCATTACAAGTAACACGAGTTACGTAATAATATTACTTTTTTCAAGTAACTAGTAAAGTAACGCATTACTTTTTAATTTACTAGAAAATATCTGAGTTATTTTTCTCCATTTATTGACTGAGTGCGCCGTGTGAACATGATCTTACTGTAGATCTAATCTAGACTAAATATGAATGTGTATTAATTCATCACACTCGCAAAAAACAGATTCAGTATTCATCAAAAATGTATCTCCTGTGTTCTTCTGTACAGACGTGATTTACTCGTCCTTCAGTCTGAGGTTTATTCATTACACTTTTTGGTGTGAAAGGCTTTTATATTTGCTATAAATATAACTTATTGTGTTAAAAACAAACAATCAAGCCCTGCTCATATTTAAAAAGTAACGCGAAAGTAACGCAAAAGTAACGTTTTTAATGCAAAAAGTAACGTTTTTTAGAGAGTAACGCAATATTGTAACGCATTACTTTCCATAAAAAGTAACTAAGTAACGTAATTATTAACGTTTTTTAGGGAGTAACGCAATATTGTAACGCATTACTTTCCATAAAAAGTAACTAAGTAACGTAATTAGTAACGTTTTTTAGGGAGTAACGCAATATTGTAACGCATTACTTTCCATAAAAAGTAACTAAGTAACGTAATTATTAACGTTTTTTAGAGAGTAACGCAATATTGTAACGCATTACTTTCCATAAAAAGTAACTAAGTAACGTAATTAGTAACGTTTTTTAGGGAGTAACGCAATATTGTAACGCATTACTTTCCATAAAAAGTAACTAAGTAACGTAATTATTAACGTTTTTTAGGGAGTAACGCAATATTGTAACGCATTACTTTCCATAAAAAGTAATTAAGTAATTTAATTAGTAACGTTTTTTAGGGAGTAACGCAATATTGTAACGCATTACTTTCCATAAAAAGTAACTAAGTAACGTAATTAGTAACGTTTTTTAGAGAGTAACGCAATATTGTAACGCATTACTTTCCATAAAAAGTAACTAAGTAACGTAATTAGTAACGCTTTTTTAGGGAGTAACGCAATATTGTAACGCATTACTTTCCATAAAAAGTAACTAAGTAACGTAATTAGTAACGTTTTTTAGAGAGTAACGCAATATTGTAACGCATTACTTTCCATAAAAAGTAACTAAGTAACGTAATTAGTAACGTTTTTTAGAGAGTAACGCAATATTTTAACGCATTACTTTCCATAAAAAGTAACTAAGTAACGTAATTAGTAACGTTTTTTAGAGAGTAACGCAATATTGTAACGCATTACTTTCCATAAAAAGTAACTAAGTAACGTAATTAGTAACGCTTTTTTAGTGAGTAACACAATATTGTAACGCATTACTTTTGAAAGTATCTTTCCCCGACACTGGCGACCAGCTAGTCCAGGTGAAGAAACGCCGCCGGAAGGGACTGTGGCTCGTAAAGACATCCAGTTGTTCATTGACAGTTAAAGTGAAGCCTGAAGTGCATTCTGGGGGTTCACAGCGGAGTCTGATACATAATGAAACGGATCGAAGGGTCTCCAGATCAATAGAGTTGTGCTCTCAGCTTCAATACGCTCAGGCTGGGTCTTATTCTCTGTTTTAGCAATGAAACACATATAAACTGTGTGACGTTATTCAAGGTGGATGCTTTTACTTCAGCTCGCTGATGTGCTCTTACAGTTTTATTATTTTGAATTCGGTTTTATTCAAATTAAAGTCATTTTATTTATATATTTTTCTTTTTTAGTGTAGGTTTTACCAATTTAATTGAGTTTTAGTCATTTTTTTTACTATTTTAACTTACAAAAGTGTTAATTTATTAAAAATGTTTTCTGAGTTTTTTGAATATTTTTACATGTATTTGTCATATTTTTAGACCGGTTTTCTTCCACTGAATCATTTCTTTCAACCAATTCTTCATCTTCATGTATGTCAAGTATTTTTTATGTTGGTTAACAATAATAACTTTATTGAATGACGTCTATGTATCTTGTACAGATGGTGATTTGGTCAACATATTGATGTATTTTCTGTGTATTTACAGTAAACACGAAGCCGTGAACACATCACAACACATCATGTAAGTTTGTACTGTGAGAGAAATCTGATGCTGTTCGTTCTCCATCATATTGTGTTATTGCATCAATCATACAGGGAGATGTTCACATTTATTATAATCAACTGAATGAGTCAAATGAATCCGATTCGCCGACTCTGTTTGACTTTCTGGACGAGTAAAGTTACTGGAAAACTTGTAGTGTTTCTTCTTGTAGTTCCTCTTCTAGTGAACTACTTCCTCCAAACGAGTCGCTAAACTGCTTTAAATTATGATTAGTTTGTAGTTCACAAGGCTGTGGTTTATCTATATCTTCCCCAACACTGCACCGCACACAAACACACACATATGGCCCAGTAGATACAAGTACCTTGGGATTATAATTAATAATAAATTACCTTTTGATACTCATGTTGAAGCAGTATGCAAAAAAGACCAGCAAGGGTTGCACTGTCTTCGGAGGCTCTCTGTTTAATATCAGTAGGACTCTTATGATCATATATTATATTGAATCATATGCTGCTGGTATTTTAACGTAAATGTTAAACATTGAAATTCATTGAAAGGCATTGTCCACCAAGGTCGTAAGATAATTGGCATTAAGCAGACTGGGTTATCATCCAGCTTTGATCGGTTTGATATCAGAAAGATACAAGTATTGGTGCAGATTGTGCTCGTCCACTGTTCCAGGAGATTAAAATGCTTCCTTCTGGTATAATATGCCTAAATTAAAAGTAACCAGTGTAGACATTATTTTATTCCCACTGATGCGAGGCTAATAAATGTGTAGGATGTTATGTTTGTTTGTTTGTATGATATGTCAACAAACTTGGTGCTGCATAATAAATTGATCTTGAACTTGATATATACGGATGAAAAATGGTCAAAACCTAAAATAATCCAGTGGATTATAAATCTGTTTCTACAGTCGGGCAGCGCTCTGGCGTTCTGTGAGAGAACAAAATCATGTTTGGATTCAGAAAACACAACCGAGATCTGAACTCACAATCCTTTAATTAAAAACACAGACTCGGGTTCCAGAGACATGCTTGTGTGTGTCTGCCAGCCTGATCTGAGCTCTATCTTTCCTGTAGCTCAACTGGTAGAGCATGCGCTAGCAACGGCAAGATCCCGGGTTCGATTCCCAGGGAAAGCAAGAGCTGATCAAATGTAGAAACTGTAACTTCAATGCACTGTAAGTCGCTTTGGATAAAAGCGTCTGCTAAATGCGTAAATGTAAATCTAGTGCACAGGGTAAAGGTCAACTAAAGTCTCTTAAAGCAACAGTTCACGCAAAAGTGCATTTTGTCATTATTTGCTCTCCCTAATGATGTTATCACTAATGATGTTCCAAAGCCTTCAATATCACATCAACTGGGTTTGTTTCTCACAAAAACATGTGTCCCTGGAGCACAAAAGCAGTCATACGCAGCACAGCTATATTTGTAGCAATAGCCAACAATACATTGAATGGATCAAAATTATAAATCATTAGGATATATGTTCCATGAAGATATTTGTATCGTAAATATATCAAAACTTAATTATTGATTAGTAATATGCATTGCTAAGAACTTCATTTGAACAACTTTAAAGATGATTTTCTCAATATTTAGATTTTTTTGCACCCTCAGATTCCAGATTTTCAAATATTGTCCGATCATAACAAACCATACATCAATGGAAAGATTATTTATTCAGCTTTCAGATGATGCATTAATCTCAATTTCATAAAGTGGACTCTTATGACTGGTTTAGTGCTCCAGGGACACATATAAAGTCCTCTAAAGGGCAGCTTTATATTTTCATCAATAAAAACCCTGTTTGTTCCGTGGAATCTTAATATTTTTAATTTGTGTAATATATTATTTGAAAATATTATTTTAACCCTAAACACACAATGTACAGTGTAATTCAAATACAGGCCTGTGACATGAATACAGAAAACAGTGCATTGTGTCCTATTGGTATTTTACATCATTGATTTTTATATTTACTATACTGTACTGTTAGACGTATTCATTCGTTACATTTATTTAAATAAGTTTAATGTTTTCATTTATTCAGATTTGTATTATTATCTATTTATTTATTTTATAATTTCTATTTTTCTCCAAATTTGTCACCATGCATCCAGTTTAAAAAACACTGATATATGTAATTTAATTATTTATATATTTGATTATATTATTTTTTTTATTTGTTTGCTTCTATTTGTTTTATTAATTTTAGTTTATTTATTTATTTGATATAGACTTTTATGGTGTTTTTAATCCTTTTTTAATTTTGTATTTATTGGAATCATTTTAGTTAATTAGTTAATCTCTTTATTTATTAATATATTTGTATTATTTATTTATAACTTTTTTACACTGTTTTTCTCCAAACGTTTGAAAACCTGTATTTGGAGCTTGACGGTCATTTATTTCAATAATTTAATGTGTAGAAATAAAATAATTGATTTAACCCTTTTTAGTTAGTTAGTTCGTTAGTTAGATGAATTAATGAATTCATATTTGTTATTGTTTATAACGTTTCCCTAAAGATTCTCCTTACAGCAGTCAGGTCTGTAAATGAGGACAAACCGGTTGAAGTTATTTTCTTGTGTGTTTCTTCATGTGTGCTAAAGAACTATTAAAGAAGCTCTAGACTGGTTATCATCTGCAGATCTGATCCAGTGTAAATATGTCACCATATAATAAACACACCAATGCAGGGAAGCGGTTTTGCATAATCCTGTTAATGTAATTGCTATGATACTGTATACTGACGTCATGGCCTTCAGCTGCCTCGAAACATTTAAGTGCTTTCCAATACGAGCGCAGATCAAAAGACCGTTTCACTAGAGCACCAATAATCAGGCCTCGCTGCGGGGGGGCAGTGTGTGTGTGTGTGTGTGTGTGTGTGTGTGTGTGGTGTGAGAGAGAGAGAGTGTGTGTGTGTGTGTGTGTGTGTGTGTGTGTGTGTGTGTGTGTGTGTGTGTGTGTGTGTGTGTGTGTGTGTGTCGATGTGGAGGGGATATGCAAAGGGCTTCTGGCATTTCCAAAGATAGCCAGGCTGACATTTCTATTGACTTTGATGTTAATAATCCCACACAAGCTCCCAAAGCCAAGTGTGTGTGTGAGAGAGAGAGAGAGTGTGTGTGTGTGTGTGTGAGAGAGAGAGAGAGTGTGTGTGTGTGTGTGAGAGAGGGGTGTGTGTGTGTGTGTGTGTGTGTGGGGGGAGAGAGTGTGTGTGTGAGAGGGTGTGCGCGTGCGTGTGTGTGCGTGTGTGTGTATGTGTGTGCTGCGTGTGCGTGCGTGTGTGTGTGTGTGTGTCCGCGTGTCTGTGTCTGTGTGTCTGTGTGTGTGTGTGTGTGTGTGTGTGTGTGTGTGTGTGTGTGTGTGTGTGTGTGTGTGTGTGTGTGTGTAAGAATAGGTGTAGTTTGAGGGGATGCCGAGGGTCAAGGTGGACACATTTGTTCATCATTTTTCAGCGTGTAAATAAACGCATGATGTTTAAAGTATTATTGTGTGGGCTAATCTGAAAACACAGAGTTTGATTTGTTTGCTGTTGCATCTTTAACACAGTTAATGCATTAACTCGTCTGTTGCTTTATGCAGCATCAGTGAATTAGAAACTCTGTTAAAATGGAGATTATTTCCAGTTATTGAATTTGTAACGTGACATGTGTGAGATACTATTTGCATTTTAACTAAACATTTTGAATTAGTTTTTATCTTTGCATTTTCCATTTTAATTATAGTTAGTTTTAGTAATTTTGCTATTTTTTTATAATGTTACTTTTTTATATGTACTGTAAAAAAAACTTTTTTTGAAGTAAAACTAATATTACTAGTGTTTTACAAGAAAATACTGTCAGTCTTTTTCTTTAACTTTAAAATATGTTAAATCCAATTATTTGTGAAGATTAGCAAATTCTGAGTTAAAAAAAATCAGTATGTCTATAGTTTGTATTGTAATTTTTAAATGTAGTTTTAATTGTATTTATTGAAGTATACTATCAAGTTGAACTACATGAAAATGTGGCATTAATTAAATTTTATAAAATTTTATTTATTTTATTTATAAAAAAAAAAATATATATTTTATTTTATTTTATGTCACTTAAGGTTTATTTAATCATATGAACATCGTTTGTGTTCCGCTGAAGATATAAAGTCATGCAGGTGTGGTATTATATGAAGGTGAGTGAACTTGTTCTTTTAATTAAAGTCAATAATATTGTGTTCTGGCAATGCATCGAGTTTCTTTCCTGAACAGCAATGCTGTTTTTATCTTGGTGGGAGGAATTTTTAGCCACGAGCGATGCAGCTCATAACAGATCGGAGGAAGCGGAGCTGGAATGACATGCTCTGTATTCTCTTTCAGCGAGGGGTGAGAGGAAGGGCAACGGGGCAAACGAGAGACGGGAACCTGGAGAGAGAGATCCGCTGAACAGCTGGGATCGTGCAGGTGGTGTTCACACGCACACATACGCACACACACACACACGCATACACATACACACACATACACCGCACACGCACACATACACACACACACGCACACGCACACGCACACACACGCACACACACCCACACCACACACACACACCACACTCACATCACACACACACACACACACGCACACTACGACACATGCACACATACACACACACACACACACACACCACACTCTCTCTCTCACACTCTCTCTCTCCACACACACACACACGCACGCACACACATACACATACACACAACCGCAACACCAACACACAACGACACACACACACACACACACACACACACACACACACACTCTCTACACTTCTCCACACACACACACACGCACGCTCGCACACATACACATACACACCACACACGCACACCACACACGCACACACACACACACACACACCGCACACCGCACATGCACACATACACACACACACACACACACACACACACACACACACTCACACTCTCTCTCTCACAATCTCTCTCTCCACACACACGCACGCACGCACCACACATACACATACACACATACGTATACACATACACACATACGTGTACACACACACACACACACACACACACACATCTCTCTCTCCACACACACACACCACAGCACAGCACACACGCACACATACACACATACGTATACACATACACACATACGTGTACACAGACACACATGCGCACACACACTCACACACGCACACACACACACTCACACGTACACACATACTCACGTACACACACACACTCACACGTACACACACTCACACGCACACACACACATGTTGGTTTTTATGGTTTATGGGGACTTTCCATAGGCGTAATGGTTTTTATACTGTACAAGCTGTATGTGCTATTGCCCTACACCTACCCTACACCTAAACTTAGCCCTCACAGGAGACGGTGCATTTCTATTTCCCCCCCAAAAAAACTCACTCTGTATGATTTATAAGCGTTTTAAATTATGGGGACACTGAAAATGTCCTCATAAATCACCTTCTCCTTGTAATACCTATGTCATACCCATGTCATTATACAAATTTGTGTCCTCATAAACCACATAAACATGCCCACACACACCTCTCACACCACGACACACACACACAGAGATGTATGTGGGCCCTGCATTGTTGACTGCAGCTGTGTTTACGTCTCTCAGGTGAATCTCCTGTTGGCGTTTAGCGCTTCAGTTGTCTTGTGAGGGTGTTTACACGGCCCTGCTTTCACCCGCCGGCGCTGGCGAGACACAGACACAATCCCTATCCTGGGAACCACTAGTGCTTACAACACCTGGGATTTAAAGGGACAGTTACACAACAAAACTACAATTCTGTCATCATTTACTCGTGTTTGCATCCAATACATTTCTGTGTTCTGAACACAAAAGAAGATATACTGAAGAATGTTGGAAACTAAACCGTTTTGAACATTTGACTTCTATTGTATGAACACAAAAGATATTTCTCAAAATATCATCTTTCATGTTCCACAGAAGAAAAACTATACTGGTTTGGACTGACATAAGGAAGAGTAAATAATGACAGAATGATCATTTTTGGGTGAACTGTCCCTTTAAATGAAATTCACTTTTTAATTGGCCATTCATTTTCCAAGGCTTGTTTGATTCACTTTGAGAATCAGTTCCATGAATCGTTTAATAGAACTCTGATTCAAAAATCTGGCTTGTTTGATTCACTTTGGAGAATCAATTCCAAGTGAAGTCGTTTCAAGACTCTGATTCAAAAACTGGCTTGTTTGATTCACTTTTGAGAATCAGTTCCAGTGAATCGTTTAAAGACTCTGATTCAAAAACTGGCTTGTTTGATTCACTTTTGAGAATCAGTTCCAGTGAATCGTTTCAAGACTCTGATTCAAAAACTGGCTTGTTTGATTCACTTTGAGAATCAGTTCCAGTGAATCGTTCAAGACTCTGATTCAAAAACTGCTTGTTTGATTCACTTTGAGAATCAGTTCCAGTGAATCGATTCAAGACTCTGATTCAAAAACTGGCTTGTTTGATTCACTTTGAGAATCAGTTCCAGTGAATCGATTCAAGACTCTGATTCAAAAACTGGCTTGTTTGATTCACTTTGAGAATCAGTTCCAGTGAATCGATTCAAGACTCTGATTCAAAAACTGGCTTGTTTGATTCACTTTGAGAATCAGTTCCAGTGAATCGATTCAAGACTCTGATTCAAAAACTGGCTTGTTTGATTCACTTTGAGAATCAGTTCCAGTGAATCGTTTAAAGACTCTGATTCAAAAACTGGCTTGTTTGATTCACTTTGAGAATCAGTTCCAGTGAATCGATTCAAGACTCTGATTCAAAAACTGGCTTGTTTGATTCACTTTGAGAATCAGTTCCAGTGAATCGATTCAAGACTCTGATTCAAAAACTGGCTTGTTTGATTCACTTTGGAGAATCAGTTCCAGTGAATCGTTTAAAGACTCTGATTCAAAAACTGGCTTGTTTGATTCACTTTGAGAATCAGTTCCAGTGAATCGATTCAAGACTCTGATTCAAAAACTGGCTTGTTTGATTCACTTTGAGAATCAGTTCCAGTGAATCGATTCAAGAACTCTGATTCAAAAACTGGCTTGTTTGATTCACTTTGAGAATCAGTTCCAGTGAATCGATTCAAGACTCTGATTCAAAAACTGGCTTGTTTGATTCACTTTGAGAATCAGTTCCAGTGAATCGATTCAAGACTCTGATTCAAAAACTGGCTTGTTTGATTCACTTTGAGAATCAGTTCCAGTGAATCGATTCAAGACTCTGATTCAAAAACTGTCTTGTTTGATTCACTTTGAGAATCAGTTCCAGTGAATCGATTCAAGAACTCTGATTCAAAAACTGGCTTGTTTGATTCACTTTGAGAATCAGTTCCAGCGAATCGATTCAATACTCTGATTCAAAAACTGTCTTGTTTGATTCACTTTGAGAATCAGTTCCAGTGAATCGATTAAAGACTCTGATTCAAAAACTGGCTTGTTTGATTCACTTTGAGAATCAGTTCCAGTGAATCGTTTAAAGACTCTGATTCAAAAACTGGCTTGTTTGATTCACTTTGAGAATCAGTTCCAGTGAATCGATTCAAGACTCTGATTCAAAAACTGGCTTGTTTGATTCACTTTGAGAATCAGTTCCAGTGAATCGATTAAAGACTCTGATTCAAAAACTGGCTTGTTTGATTCACTTTGAGAATCAGTTCCAGTGAATCGATTCAAGACTCTGATTCAGTCATTCTTTTGGGCCAATAGTTTATCATTGTCAAATAAATAAAACGAAAGATTAGACTAGTTTTACCATTTTTTTTAATTAGCATCTCTCAATTAAACTAAATTAAACCGGAGCAAATAAGACTGAATCAGATGTGTGTTTATGTGGCAAAACAATCAAAATCTCCATCAGCATATCAACATCAAACTCCAATCTTAGACCATAAATACGACAATAAACGACATGCATTTGAGTCCTCTAATAGATCAAAGTTGTGTTTCAATGAGTCGATTCAAAACTCTGATTCAGGAATGATTTGGTGCCAGATATGTTCACTGAAGTGGCATTTAAGGTGTTTTTAATGAGACTTGTGCTTGTAAAAAGGCTCTTGTATGGGTCAAGTAGGTCTTAAAGGTACTAAAAAGGCCTGATTTAAAATCATAAGTTGATGTTTTAATTCTGAATAGTTTAACTG
>CM049823.1:34481203-34501203 GCA_027422435.1 Schizopygopsis pylzovi | reverse complement strand
AGTGTTTTCAGTGTTTAAGCGTCGTGAAGCAGGTGGATGACGTGCAGGACATGATTAAATCAGACTAAAACAGGAGTGTTTTCAGTGTTTAAGCGTCGTGAAGCAGGTGGATGACGTGCAGGACATGATTAAATCGGACTAAAACAGGAGTGTTTTCAGTGTTTAAGCGTCGTGAAGCAGGTGGATGACGTGCAGGACATGATTAAATCTGACTAAAACAGGAGTGTTTTCAGTGTTTAAGCGTCGTGAAGCAGGTGGATGACGTGCAGGACATGATTAAATCGGACTAAAACAGGAGTGTTTTCAGTGTTTAAGCGTCGTGAAGCAGGTGGATGACGTGCAGGACATGATTAAATCGGACTAAAACAGGAGTGTTTTCAGTGTTTAAGCGTCGTGAAGCAGGTGGATGACGTGCAGGACATGATTAAATCTGACTGAAACAGGAGTGTTTTCAGTGTTTAAGCGTCATGAAGCAGGTGGATGACGTGCAGGACATGATTAAATCTGACTAAAACAGGAGTGTTTTCAGTGTTTAAGCGCCGTGAAGCAGGTGGATGACGTGCAGGACATGATTAAATCGGACTAAAACAGGAGTATTTTCAGTGTTTAAGCGTCGTGAAGCAGGTGGATGACGTGCAGGACATGATTAAATCTGACTAAAACAGGAGTGTTTTCAGTGTTTAAGCGTCGTGAAGCAGGTGGATGACGTGCAGGACATGATTAAATCTGACTAAAACAGGAGTGTTTTCAGTGTTTAAGCGTCGTGAAGCAGGTGGATGACGTGCAGGACATGATTAAATCTGACTGAAACAGGAGTGTTTTCAGTGTTTAAGCGTCGTGAAGCAGGTGGATGACGTGCAGGACATGATTAAATCTGACTGAAACAGGAGTGTTTTCAGTGTTTAAGCGTCGTGAAGCAGGTGGATGACGTGCAGGACATGATTAAATCTGACTAAAACAGGAGTGTTTTCAGTGTTTAAGCGTCGTGAAGCAGGTGGATGACGTGCAGGACATGATTAAATCTGACTAAAACAGGAGTGTTTTCAGTGTTTAAGCGTCGTGAAGCAGGTGGATGACGTGCAGGACATGATTAAATCTGACTGAAACAGGAGTGTTTTCAGTGTTTAAGCGCCGTGAAGCAGGTGGATGACGTGCAGGACATGATTAAATCTGACTAAAACAGGAGTGTTTTCAGTGTTTAAGCGTCGTGAAGCAGGTGGATGACGTGCAGGACATGATTAAATCGGACTGAAACAGGAGTGTTTTCAGTGTTTAAGCGTCGTGAAGCAGGTGGATGACGTGCAGGACATGATTAAATCGGACTAAAACAGGAGAGTTTTCAGTGTTTAAGCGTCGTGAAGCAGGTGGATGACGTGCAGGACATGATTAAATCGGACTAAAACAGGAGTGTTTTCAGTGTTTAAGCGTCGTGAAGCAGGTGGATGACGTGCAGGACATGATTAAATCTGACTAAAACAGGAGTGTTTTCAGTGTTTAAGCGTCGTGAAGCAGGTGGATGACGTGCAGGACATGATTAAATCTGACTGAAACAGGAGTGTTTTCAGTGTTTAAGCGTCGTGAAGCAGGTGGATGACGTGCAGGACATGATTAAATCTGACTGAAACAGGAGTGTTTTCAGTGTTTAAGCGTCGTGAAGCAGGTGGATGACGTGCAGGACATGATTAAATCGGACTGAAACAGGAGTGTTTTCAGTGTTTAAGCGTCGTGAAGCAGGTGGATGACGTGCAGGACATGATTAAATCTGACTAAAACAGGAGTGTTTTCAGTGTTTAAGTGTCGTGAAGCAGGTGGATGACGTGCAGGACATGATTAAATCTGACTAAAACAGGAGTGTTTTGCTGAAGAGCTCCAGTGCAGCGCTGCGCTCGGATCCGACAGTACAGCGTTTCAGCTGAACTTTCCCTCCCCAAACAAGCGTCTGCAATCGGCCAACTGGAGTTTCAGCTGTCGCAGCGCTGGGAATCAGAGATGAAGGGGAATGTGAAATGCAGCACAGTGGGCCTTTAGTGTGCGCATGTATTTACTCTTGTAATTATTAATATGGGCTGGGAGTAAATCAACTAAAGTCAGTGTGATGCGGCACAAGTTAATCTTCACAGTCAAAGCGCCAGAACTTGCTGGCTCATACTGGATATGATGAAACAGATATCATATGGGCTTTATTAAAGGCTGAAGCTGATATCTAGAAAGCAGGGTAGCAGATAGTCGATAGAAAGCTGATATACTGTATACGCGATACAAGTTAAAGTCTATATGAAATCAAAATTGAACAGATTTCTTATTGCACATTCGTTTTGTGAACAATTCATTTGTACACATTAGTCTAAAGAATGAAAAATAAAATAAAAATTGTAATGAAAGATTCAAATATGTCAATTTTTACTGGTCTCAATCTCCAAAATAACCTGGTTGCATGTCCAGGTTATTACAATTAACTAAAGCTAAAAACATTTTTTAATTACTTGTTACTTGAAATCAACTTTAACTGAAAGAAAATTAAATATATATTTTTTAAAGCTATATCGAGATATAAAAACTAACAAAATGACAAAAACAATAACATTACTGTAAAACTAAAATGAAAATGAATTATGTAAAAATGGATAAAACACTATAGACATATTTTAAAAAGCATATAAAAATAACAAAACATTCAAAATAAAACTAAAATAATTCAAAATGTTAAGAAAAGGTATACTAGTATATTGTTATGCATGTATGGATTTAGTTATTTATATTATTTGTATTCTTTATCTCCTTGGAAATGAGCCAGATAATAATCCTGATACATTTATAGAAATGTCAATTATTGTTTATTGTGCTTATAAACAAACAAACATGTCCACTGGTTATAGTTTTTGCACTTTTACACATGATAGGTTTACAATGGAGTCAACATCACAACACACATACAGTTTGACTGCATGGACCGAACATGCAGGAATGTGCATGTGTTTATGAATCACTCCCATTCATGCGTACTGAGTATGTATTTGATCCTGTGGAAATGTCCTCTACATGTTCACCTTGCTTTGACATGCATCTGTCTGGAGATTTCATAAAGCAAAGCCTATGGCTGCTGAAAGACAGCCGCACATCAAACCGTTCCTGGTGCAATCGAGTTCCCTGCGTCTAACACTTACTGTACGTGGTGTGTAAAATCTGGGTAAAACAGAATGAGTGTGATCAGTGTTGTTTTCTGTTCAACCACAGAGCGTCCTTCCAGATGACCATTTCTCAACAACCGCAGGGTTCAGGAGGTCCAATAAACGCAGCCTCAGGTACAAAACTGCTAAACTATTTATTTATTCTTGACATTTGGTGAATAGTTTTCATTTAGGGTCATGAATGGGCATGTAAAGTGTCAATACATGTGTGTGTTTTGGAAAGCCTGTACAAAGATTGATGAAACTTTAATTTTGCAGTCAATTTGACCAACACTCAATTTTCAAACTGCTCAAAATGCAGCTAAAACTATTTTTTTTTCTTGAAGTTTGGAGAATATTCTTCATTTAGGGTCATGAATGTGCATGCACATTTTCAACAGAAATATGTGTTTTGGAAAGGCTGTACAAAATTTATTACAACTTTTGTGTTGGGGTCAAATTACCCCGCAGTTGATTTTCTAATTGCTGGAAATAATGGTTAAACTATTTATTTTTCATTGAAATTTGGTGAATACTTTTCATTTAGGTTCATGAATGTGCATGCAAAGTTTCAACACATAGCTGTGTTTTAGAAAGGCTGTACGTTTATTACAACATCTGTGTTTTAGTCAAATTGCACGCTTGATTTCATTGCTAAAATACTGGTTAAACTATTTATTTCTTTGTGAAATTTGGTGAACACTTTTCATTTAGGTTCATGAATGTGCATGCAAAGTTTCAACACATAGATGTGTTTTAGAAAGGCTGTACGTTTTTTTTAAACATCTGTGTTTTCATCAAATTGCCCCACACTTGATTCTCATACTGCTCAAAATACTGGTTAAGCTATTTATTTCTTTGTGAAATTTGGTGAACATTTTTCATTTAGGGTTGTGAATGTGCATGCAAAGTTTAGACACATAGATGTGTTTTGGAAAAGCTGTACAAAATGTATTACAGCTTTTGTGTTGGGGTCAAATTGGCCCGCAATTGATTTTCAAACTGCTCAAAATGCTGGTTAAACTATTGATTTCATCTTGAAATATGGTGAATATTTTCATTCAGGGTTGTGAATGTGCATGTAAAGTTTCAACACACAGATGTGTTTTGGCTGTGCAAATTTTGTTTTAACTTTTGTGTTGTGGTCAATTTGAGCCCCTTTGGTTTCCACGCAATCAGCCAAAAATCAACACTTTGAAAAACACTGAAGAGTCAGATAAAAAATAATAAAGAGAAAACCTTTATTATAGCTTGTCAAACATTAAAATATGAAATACACGAAAACGTATGAAATATTAGAGTCAAGGTTTTCTTTGAAATTGAGACTCGTCTTCTGAATTATTCAAGGAAAATTAATTCACTTTCTTTATTGAGTTGAGTTTCACAGTCCAAAAAAAAATCTCTCAAATGTTGTTTTTTTGGTTGTTAGTTTTTTTGGATCACAATTACTAGACTGTTGCAACACTGAAAGGAAGAGCGAGAAACCCATTTACCCTCAAAAGGGGTTGAGAAAGAGATAACAAATGGCAGAAGAGCAACATTATAATTATCTAAGTTGATTTTTCATGACTTGGTCAGGTTGCAGGTTCACATCATGGGTTAGATGCATAAATGCATGAACTGGTAAATGTACATCAGAAATGCAGAAATACGAGCCACTTTGGATAAAAGTATCTGCTAAATGCAATATGAAATACTAGTTGGAGACACTTCATTTTCAGCGATATCATCGACTTGATTGCACAGATAATATTTAATCCAAACTGAGCTGGACGATGACATCACTGAATTCAATAATGAAATGCCTTTCAGTTAATCTTGTCATTTTACATTAGTGATACACTATTTTGATATTGTGCAGTTGCTTTGACACAATTTGTATTGTTAAAAGCGCTAAATGAATAAAGGTGACTTGATTTGACTAGTATGTTGTTCTGAAGCCGTTTTCTTTGCAATGCATTGAAATGCAGCTTGTAGGGAAAACACGGCATGTTGCTGTGTCCTCCTCAGATCTGCTGTCTCTCTGGCCCACAGACTTCTGGGAATACACAGGTCTTTCATCAGCCCTGTAATGACAAGCAGCCCTGTCGCCTGGCAAAAGATGGATGTTTTTCCATGAGGGTAGAAAGAGCGAGCTTCCGGACGGACGTGTTTTCATTGTGTGCCTGTAATGGAGCGAGGCTCGTGTTCTGGCTCGCATGCTGTAATCTGTGTTTCTCTGACAGAAGAACCGGAGACGTGGCCCGTGGGAGGATGTTGTCTCGAGTTCACTGCCTTAATAAGCCGGAGAAATGTGTACGCTCATTATTATGAATATCCTGGGGTACATGTCTGTCCATGCTGTCTTCTGACTTCAGCGTAATTATCACCCGGTCGGATGGATCTGAGAGCAGAGAGCAGGTCATTATCAGAAGAAGGAGGTTTTCTTTTCTGTGCTAATCAAACCAAATAGTAGGTTTACAGAATGCCTCAAGTGTGACTCGTGTGGAAAAAAACACACCTTTTGAATATTATATGGAGAAAATATTTCCCCTGCTTCATTTCAATCCAACACTCACTGTCAAGAAGATTCATTTCATTTATTAATTTAACAATTCTACATGTTTAATGCAAGAAATATAATCTTTTGTCTGATAAATGCATTAATGTAATGTAATAAATAAATGATTTAATACGTTTTTAAGTCAATTATTACAAGGAATAATCATATTTAATCATTTTCATTTATATCCACCAATATAACAATACAGCAGAAGTAGCAATATTTGCCATCATATAATTTTAATAATCAATCAATCTGAATCAGAAGACGTAAAGTGCTATTAGAGTCGGGAAGGATATAACAGATCGGTTTCAGCAAGCGGTTGGTGTCCACAAGGCTGTGTTTTATCTCCAGGTCTATTCAACATCTACCTGGAGCACATTAAGCGAGAGGCACTCGATGGTCTTGAGAGCCACGGAGCATGTTTAAATGGCAGAATTATTATCAACTTACGTTTTGCTGATGATATTGGTCTCTTGACACAAGTACTTAGACATGCTCAGGTTCTTTTGGACAGAGTCGACAAGGTCAGCTCAAAGTATGGGAAAGAGATAAGTGACTCAAACGGAGTGGATGTTGCGAAGTACAAGATCTGAACAATAGAATAAAGGAAGGACTGCTGCTTAGGGGAAGGAACTGCAACATGTGGAAAGATTCAAGTATCTTGGAACAACTCTGACTGCAAACTGTGATTGCGCTACAGACATCAGAATAAGAACTGGCACGGCCTTGAAAGTGATGAGCGATTTGAACAACATCTGGAAAAACCAAAAAATCAAGAACAAGACCAAAATGAGATTGCCTTGTATGGTTGTGAAGCATGGACACTTGCTGAAGAGAAACAACTACTTGTATTTGAGATGGCAGCACTTAGGGAAATACTTGGAGTACGCATCATAGACAAGATGAGAAACGATGACATCAGAAAGGCTCTTAATCAGACCGAAGCGATCAAGAAAAATGTACATGACAGACAACACCAGTGGCTTGGTCATGTACTTCGCATGGATAAAAACAGGATGGCAAATATCACAGTGCATGGAAGAGTAGACGGTAACATCCGAGAATAATCAGTGCTGGCGAGATATGATGTTGGACCACACGCTCTAATAAGAATTGTGCAAGATAGAGACTGGTGGAATTTAGTGTTGACTCATGCGAGAGCCCATATTGAAGAGCAAAAACCTGCATGGAGATATGGAAAGAAGAAGAATTTTAATAATACATGGAAACTGACACAGGGAAACATATTTTGACATTTTTGAGCGATGACATTACACAAATCGTTGAATAGAGCCAACAAAATATGTTCTAAGAACATATTTCCCATTAAGTTATGAAAATCATATGTCTTCTGAACATTCAAAACGTCCAGTTTATTAACTTTTTATGTTCCCTTAATGATTTATGCCAACAATAAGGGAACATTTAATTTAATAATATTGCAAAAATTATGGGAACGTTATTTTTAGATGTTCTGAAACAATAACATTTTAAAACAATCACAGTTTTTCTACTGAGGACGAATCATTTGATGAATCGAGCATTATCATGAATCAACTAGTCGGTCTTTAGGAAACTTAATGGACGATTAAAGTGTATAAAATCATCATAATATTCACAATGTTATTTGATTTTATCTCTAGCAAAGTCATTGTGAAGATATTGTACATGTATCGTACAGGCCTTGGTCACGTGATGAAGGACAAGCGCACGAAGCAGCTAACGCCGCGGGTTGAATATTGCATTTTATGACTTCAATAATGATTTACTGTTGTTTTTGTCGATGTATCAGCATCATAGAGGACACTTGAGATGAACTGTCGAGTTCAATGTTTGAACGGAGCGTGTAAACAGACTTCACTCGTCTGGACATCGCGACTGCTTTCAGTAAGGTATCTTTAAGTCTTCTCATTGGTTTGTAAAACACAAAAAGCAGGGTTCACACAGGACAATGCTTTTCAATATTTAAACATTAGTTTATTTAAACTCTTAAAATAATTTTCCTGTGAATATTAACTCGTGAATATAAGTCTGCAGTGAATGTGATGCTAAACAACAAATGCCGTGTACAACAAAATAAATATCAAGAAATGTCTATTGAGTCGTCCTGCATAAACAATCATAAAACATGACCACCAGTGTAGTCCGATTCACCAACAACTGACTCTTATGAGCCGATTCTTAATAGTGAATCAAACACTGAGAGCGCTGCCAGTGTGATCTGATGTGTGAACGAATGACTCTTATGAGTCGGTTCTTTTTTTTTAGTGAACCAAAACTGATTTACCAACAAATTTGATTCTTTGTAGTGAATCAAACACAAACCACACGAGCGACCGATGCAGTCTAAATCCCAAACAAACAGCTCAAATGAGCCGGTTCTTTTGAATGAATCAGACCCAAACAGCGCGACCAGTGTAGTCCGATTCATAAACAAATGACTCATGTGAGCCGGTTCTTTTGATTGAATCAGACCGAAACAGCACGACCAGTGTAGTCTGATTCATAAACAAATGACTCATGTGAGCCGGTTCTTTTGATTGAATCAGACCGAAACAGCGCGACCAGTGTAGTCCGATTCATAAACAAATGACTCATGTGATTCGATTCTTTTGAATGAATCAGACCGAAACAGCATGACCAGTGTAGTCCGATTCATAAACAAATGACTCATGTGATTCGATTCTTTTGAATGAATCAGACCGAAACAGCACGACCAGTGTAGTCCGATTCATAAACAAATGACTCATGTGATTCGATTCTTTTGAATGAATCAGACCGAAACAGCATGACCAGTGTAGTCCGATTCATAAACAAATGACTCATGTGATTCGATTATTTTGAATGAATCAGACCCAAACAGCACGACCAGTGTAGTCCGATTCATAAACAAATGACTCATGTGATTCGATTCTTTTGAATGAATCAGACCGAAACAGCGTGACCAGTGTAGTCCGATTCCTAAACAAATGACTCATGTGATTCGATTCTTTTGAATGAATCAGACCCAAACAGCATGACCAGTGTAGTCCGATTCATAAACAAATGACTCATGTGATTCGATTCTTTTGAATGAATCAGACCGAAACAGCATGACCAGTGTAGTCCGATTCATAAACAAATGACTCATGTGATTCGATTCTTTTGAATGAATCAGACCGAAACAGCGCGACCAGTGTAGTCCGATTCATAAACAAATGACTCATGTGAGCCGGTTCTTTTGACGAATAGTTCGGGGAATGTTTGAATTAGTCGAATTCTTCACTGAATCATATTAATTCAACATCTAGTTTATTAAAATTCTACAGTTTATAGACACATTTGTTATCTACATAGTGTTTTGGGAAAGATTGCAACAGCCTTTCGTAAAGTCTTACTTAAATTATGACATTTCTTTGTTGGTAAATAACTATAATTTATTCTTAATGCAAGGCTTATCTGTAGTAGGATGTACTAGTGTGGAATATATGTTTTTTTTGGGGGGGGGTTAGATTTAGTCGTTGCTAAAGCAGTTTTTTTTCTGATGAATGTTCATCATACTTTAAGTGTTTTTGGACAAGCACCGAAAAATAGCCAAGTCTTTGCACTTGTGATGAAACCCAATCAGTTGGAGTGCTTGGAAACTGCAGCCGTCACAAGCCTGGACTTCAATAGGTGTCTATTTAATAATGCGCCGTGTTGAAAGATGGGATCCAGTTAGAGTTGAAGCAGTATATTCTGGGCAAGAGCGCACAAGCTAAAATAATGAGACCATAACAAAACACTCCGTCTCTGCTGGCTGGAGAGAAAAGCCCTCGGGCGTCTCTCCAAACACTGGAGATGGTTTTCACGAGGCCTGTTCCGGAACAAGGTCATCTCTTTAGGCGTTTGTTGAAGATCCGCTCTGAATACTTGAACGGCAGAATGTCCTTCTTGTGTTCACCTTTCCCAAGTCTTCAAACGCAGCGGCGCGGAAGCCCGTCGTAACTCCTTCAGCGAGCGGCAGCTGCAAAGGCGTTGGGGCTTCTGCCAGATTCGTCTCTGAGGACACGGCATTATAACAACGCTCTCCAGTTTCACATGGCCCAGATTCTCCAGGGAGACGCGCCGCCCCCGTGGGAGTCACCTGATACAAACCCCTCTCTAAAGTGCCGGTTTATGTTCCAGAGAAAAGAGGCATCCGGGCCCTGCTTTACTCAGACGCCTGCGCTTCAGAAGCGGAGTTGGGAATGAACTCTTCAGAAGGATGGGTTTATTATTGTGACACTCCCTCCAGGCGAAAAAGGGTTTGTTTTTATTTCCACGGCTCAGTCAAAGAAAGCATGCTATTGTCTGTGTAAGAAAAGGTTTTTTCTCTACATAGACGATATTGAGAAATCCCTTCGGAATCTGGAGTTTGCATTAAAAAGGCAATGCAATATTTTACAATACAATAAAGTTTTGTAGTGGAGTCTGGCTGAACTGAATCCAGGATAGTTCAGCGCATTAAAAGCAACGCTAAGCTGCACTTCTACATGCAAATACTACAATCTCAGCTAGAGGACTGAGCTCTGTTTCATGCTGCATGCTTAAGCAGCACTCACGCAATGCAGATTTATTGTGTTGCTTGTTTTTACAGGTTGCAGCAAAAGCAGCACTGCGAGTGTTTTTTGACTCACATTTTGTTTAAATGTGATTGTATGTAAATGCTAATTCTGTTCAAGGCTAATTCTCAAAGACTCAATCCTGATAACCATTTTTAAAATTTGTGGTTTTGATGAAATGAAAAACTTGTTTTAGTCCAGAAATCACTTCTATATAAACACGCACTAGACAGCCGTATTTGGCCACTGCATCGTCTCACATTTTAAAAGCAGTTTAAAAAAAAACAATGCATCTCTATACCTAGTGTTTTTGATTATTCCACTGCCCTGCGTCTTGTGTTTTTAAATGCGATATGCATTCTGTGTGAACCACACATTTAGGAAGCAGTAGGTATTTACATGAACCCAATCCGATTTCAGATTATGAAAATTATGTTTGTAGTAAATCTAACACATTTAAAAATGTTTTAAAGATCATTTTGACTCCGTCAGATTCAAGTGTTTACATGCTTGATTTTTCCTGTTGATTGGATTATTTCCAGTCTACACTAACCTTTCCAATTGAAATGTCATTTGGAGCAAGCTCAGTCAGATCAATTGAGGTGTTTACATGAAGCCTATTCAATACAAGTGAGCCCCCCAGGGTACATTGTAACAGATTTTTTCTAATTGTGTTAGGAAGCCGTTTTAGCCTTATAAAATCACTATATATTATTGTACAGTCATAAGACGTGCCATATGCCATAGTAGTGATTGTGATGTATCATGATACTTTCTGTGGTTTCAGACTCTGTGTGGGGCGATGCATCACCTCAACAACTAACCAATCCAGACACGACGCATCACCTCAACAACTAACCAAACCAGACGCGATGAATCACCTCAACAACTAACCAAACCAGACGCGATTCATCACCTCAACAACTAACCAAACCAGACGCGACGCATCACCTCAACAACTAACCAAACCAGACGCGATGCATCACCTCAACAACTAACCAAACCAGACGCGATGCATCACCTCAACAACTAACCAAACCAGACGCGATGCATCACCTCAACAACTAACCAAACCAGACGCGATGCATCACCTCAACAACTAACCAAACCAGACGCGACGCATCACCTCAACAACTAACCTTACCAGACGCGACGCATCACCTCAACAACTAACCAAACCAGACGCGATTCATCACCTCAACAACTAACCAAACCAGACGCGATGCATCACCTCAACAACTAACCAAACCAGACTCGATGCATCACCTCAACAACTAACCAAACCAGACGCGATGCATCACCTCAACAACTAACCAAACCAGACACGGTGCATCACCTCAACAACTAACCAAACCAGACACGATGCATCACCTCAACAACTAACCAAACCAGACGCGATGCATCACCTCAACAACTAACCAATCCAGACGCGATGCATCACCTCAACAACTAACCAAACCAGACGCGATGCATCACCTCAACAACTAACCAAACCAGACGCGATGCATCACCTCAACAACTAACCAAACCAGACGCGATGCGTCACCTCAACAACTAACCAAACCAGACGCGACGCATCACCTCAACAACTAACCTTACCAGACGCGACGCATCACCTCAACAACTAACCAAACCAGACGCGATTCATCACCTCAACAACTAACCAAACCAGACGCGATGCATCACCTCAACAACTAACCAAACCAGACTCGATGCATCACCTCAACAACTAACCAAACCAGACGCGATGCATCACCTCAACAACTAACCAAACCAGACACGGTGCATCACCTCAACAACTAACCAAACCAGACACGATGCATCACCTCAACAACTAACCAAACCAGACGCGATGCATCACCTCAACAACTAACCAATCCAGACGCGATGCATCACCTCAACAACTAACCAAACCAGACGCGATGCATCACCTCAACAACTAACCAAACCAGACGCGATGCGTCACCTCAACAACTAACCAAACCAGACGCGATGCGTCACCTCAACAACTAACCAAACCAGACGCGATGCGTCACCTCAACAACTAACCAAACCAGACGCGATGCGTCACCTCAACAACTAACCAGACGCGATGCGTCACCTCAACAACTAACCAGACGCGATTCATCACCTCAACAACTAACCAAACCAGACGCGATGCGTCACCTCAACAACTAACCAAACCAGACGCGATGCATCACCTCAACAACTAACCAAACCAGACGCGATGAATCAGCTCAACAACTAACCAAACCAGACGCGATGCATCACCTCAACAACAAACCAAACCAGACGCGATGCATCACCTCAACAACTAACCAAACCACACACGATGCATCACCTCAACAACTAACCAAACCAGACGCGATGCATCACCTCAACAACTAACCAAACCAGACGCGATTCATCACCTCAACAACTAACCAAACCAGACGCGACGCAACACCTCAACAACTAACCAAACCAGACGTGATGCATCACCTCAACAACTAACCAAACCAGATGCGACGCAACACCTCAACAACTAACCAAACCAGACGCGATGCATCACCTCAACAACTAACCAAACCAGACGCGATGCAACACCTCAACAACTAACCAAACCAGACGCGATGCATCACCTCGACAACTAACCAAACCAGACGCGACGCAACACCTCAACAACTAACCAAACCAGACACGGTGCATCACCTCAACAACTAACCAAACCAGACGCGATGCATCACCTCAACAACTAACCAAACCAGACGCGACGCATCACCTCAACAACTAACCAAACCAGAAGCGATGCATCACCTCAACAACTAACCAATCCAGACGCGATGCATCACCTCAACAACTAACCAAACCAGAAGCGATGCATCACCTCAACAACTAACCAAACCAGACACGGTGAAACCGAAAGCGTGCAATCAGGTTTGTGGCTGTTGTGGTTGGCACAGTTTGCTGTAAGCATTTGGAGACCGTGGCTCTGATCCAAAACCCAGAGTGCCTAGTCATATTAGCATCTTAAAGCATCAGAAATGATCATTTAATATTTATATATACTTGTTTTAATGCTTGAAGGTTGTTATAAAAAGTAGGTTGGATGCTTATATTGCCTGTTAAAAGATGTTTGAAATGTAGAAGAATTTCTGCCATATAAAGATATTGCATGTATGCACTGCAACGGGGACAAATCCATTCAAATAAAGATAAAGCAAAAGATTGTTGATTATAAATATAATTAATTCTTCACTGAGAAGAATCATTTATCAGTGGAGCTATACATGGACTATTTTGCTTAGTTTGAAAGTAATAATGTGAAGCTGTTGATGATTTCATGACATTCATTTCAGTTAATGCACCGCAAAAAAAACTAATTAGTACTTTTTCATGTTTTCAGTACAAATATATAAACATTCTTAAATCAAGATGCATTCACGAGAAGCAAAATGACTTAAAATATTAAGTCTTGTCTTCTGAAAAATTAACCGAATTTAGCTTAAAGCAGGAAAATGATCTGTCATAGGTGTCAGAAAAATCAACTTGATTCAAAAGAATATTTTTTTGTGACCTCAGTGGCAGATATTGTTTTCTTGTTCTAAGCAAAACTTTATTTTGATGCTTTTTTTCCTGAAAAAAACCCTAGTATCTTATGTTATGTCGCATCTCTAGTAATTACATCTAGATTTAAGCATATTTAGATACTTGTACTGAACACAAGACAAACATTAGTAAGAAAATATTTTTTTATATTGAACATGTACATTATTCTACAGATGTGGATGATTAAAATAGTCTTGACAGTGTTTCTAGAGTCTACAGATTTACAGATAATTGTTTTGTGATATTTTAAATGTGAATTGAATGAGATGAGAGCAAAAAGGCACTTTGAAATAATACAAAGACCATGCATAACTCGTCTTTCTATGGTATTATCCTTGCTGGTTGCACAAAACTCAAACATACAGCACGAGCAGTGAATCACAAACGATTTCATGGGTCTTAAAGGAACCGTAATGGTTAAATTCCTGAAGATTTGCATCCTTACTCACAGCCTCCTCTTGTTTCTTCTCTCTCTGTGTTTTCCCTCCAGTTATTTCATCATGTTTTATCATGTTCCTGTGGTTCAGTGGTAGAGAATTGCATTAGCAGCGCAAAGGTTGTGGGTTGAATTCCCAGGGAACACACATACTGACAAATAAATGTATAGCCTGAATGCACTGTAAGTCACTTTGGATAAAAGCGTCTGCTAAATGCATAAATGTGAATGTATCAGTTCAGGGCAGCAGTATAATAATCACTTGTCTCTCATTGCTGCCTCCTGAAATCCTCAGTAAAATCATCTATCAGTCAACACACTGTACAAAACCTCCCATTAGCAACACAAAATACTGTATGTATGCTCTTACAAGTTAATCCAGAGCTTGTATAATCTCATAATAACTGTATCTCTGCCAGTCATTTGTGTGATTCGCACGTATGCACTGCTTTCAAGAAGTGCTTTGCGTGTTCTGGGAAGCCGTTTAATCCTCGCTTCAGCAAGCCTCGTATGTTACTTTCATGCTTTTAGTGCATCTCGAGTTGTTCTGACTTCAGTTTTCAGCTCGCTTAGTTGATGTGAATGCAATCTGGGGTCAGCGGTTTGTGATGCTTGTTCAAAAATGCATTGCATTATCTTGCACAATAAATAATATTTTAATAATAAAAAATTATAATATAGTCAAATAATATTTTTTATTTAAATTGCATGCAGAAAAATGTAATTTACAATTAGCAGATGCTTTTATCCAAAGCGACTTACAAATGAAGACAATGGAAGCAATCAAAATCAACAAAAGTGCAATGATATGCAAGTGTTATAGCAAGTCTCAGTTAGCTTAACGCACACTGTAAAAAAAAGTTTAGTAAGCTTAAGGCCAACCAGCTTTAGCAGATTTTTGAGTTTTCTCAACTTAATTTTTAGGAGATTTTTGAGTTTTCTCAAATTTTTGTTGTATAAACTTAAAACAATAAGTTGAGAACACCTAAAAATCTGCTGAAGCTGGTTGCCTGAAGGTGCGTTCACACCAGACGCGAATTAAGCTTCACGCGCAAATTATTTACATGTTAAGTCAATGCAAATACGCGATAGACAATCCTTCAGCGCGAATGATGCGGAGCGAATTATGCGGCGCAAATTTAGCGTTTGGGACTTTTGACGCGCAATTCGTGCGAGTTGAAAAATCTGAACTTTGGCGGATATTCGCGCCGCGTTAACCAATCAGGAGCTTGCTCTAGCAGTGACGTCATTACGAGCGGAGGCAGAAAATCCCAAACAACAATGGAGGACAAATTAATCTGGTTGTATGTGGATACCCGGAGCTGTACGATACTACTTCATACTTTTACAAAAACAGGAATAAATTTAGCAACGAGACTGGAGCTGCTGCAGAAGCCCCCCCCATGACGCGGATTCACGTCTGTTGTGTAAGGTTAGTGAATTTCACGCGCGAATGAAGCGAATAAACTCAAAATGTTCAAGCGTCCAACTACGCGTGAATAGCGCGATTTATTCGCTTCATTCGCGTCTGGTGTGAACGCACCTTTAGACTTTTAAGTTTGCTCAACTTCTTGTTTTTTACAGTGCAGTACACATAGCAAGTTTGTACAAGTTTTGTAATTATATAATAAACAAAAAGAAAACAGATAGATAGAATACAAAAAGAATAAGCTAGCATTAGTTTTTTTTCTAAAGAAAACAAGCAGTTAGTAAATTAATAGAGTCCAAGTCTAAAACGGGCATGTTTTTTTTTAAAGAATAGAATTAGAATAGAGCGTGCTAGAGTTAGATAGACATCATATGATGTCTTTTCTTTAACATTTAATTTGGTATTTATCTTATTTTCCCGAAACACGCAAAACAAATACATATCACAGCCTTTATGGCTTTACTTTAATGAGCCAGTTCTTTTAATAAATCTTTTCAATGCATCTTTTGAATGAATCAATTCTTAATGCATCTAAACCGTGTGTGTATATACAGCATGCTCCTCTTTTCACGTACTGTTTTTCACCTACTATATAGGGAAATATGCGATCGGCCTAAAATGACTCGCTCATATACTGAATCAGTCAGAGTGGTTACTGAATTAACATGCGACTCGCTGAATCACAAGTCATTAGATTGGTCAAATAATACAGTATGCAATCAGCATGATTATTGATTGACTGGTGCTTCATATTAAATAAACACTTATTTGATGCTTTCTCAAAAACACTGAATTAATTACATCAAGTTCAATGATTGATTATGATTCCCATCTCCTCTTCAGAGTCATGCTCTTCGAGCATGCACTAGTACTAATAGTATGTAAATGACAGAAAGTTTTGGACCGAACAGATGAACTCTCAGCCTTTGTTTTATTCGGCTCCCTCTGTTATTTTAAGCTGACGGGGTGGAAAGTGAAGCTTTAGCTCAGAAGCTGATCAGAAATCAGGACGGCGCTGCGAGTGGAGCGGTGCAGTCGCCGCATTAAAAATGAATGTCTTCCAGCGCTAGGCCTCAATGAGACCAATTTAATTTCTCTGTGCTAATTCTCTTGGAGTCTCTCCTCGAGCTTGATAAAATGGAGTACACACATTTTCACCTTGAAGATGTGAGGGTTTGCTGTGACGTCTTTGAAGTTCTCATCCGGGGGAAAAAAGAGAAATACAAAGGTGTTTTCAGAATTGCACATTGCATGTCTGATTACAAGCTTTAATTCCCAGAGAAGCTAAAGGTATCCCGGATGTCAACCACTGGCTAACGCAGAATACAGCGAGACAATCAATTATTAAAGCAGAAATTGATCTGAGATGCGCATTTCTCAGACAGAAACTTTCTAGGCTGACTTTGAGAAAGGTTATTTGCTTGTTCTGTATGGGTGTAGTCGAAAAATGAAAGTTGATCGTTTGCAAAACGCACTTTTTACGATGCATTTCGATGATTTGTGATCGTGTGTCAATGTTTCAGAGGCAATTCGCACATTTTCAGTTTGTCGTGTAAATTGTGATTTTTCCAGGGACCTTTTAATATGATACTGTATATTAAACATCAAGTATGTAAACTCATATCATGATTACAGAAACATGACTAGTGCACTGTGTAATTATGGATGTTTACATGCAGCGATCTTTGGGTGTGTGGATGTTTTTGGAAAAGAAATGACGTGTGGTTTGTTGTCTGGAGATCTGTGGTGGCTCGCATGAACATGAAGTATGCAGACATGCATATTAAGTATGCAGATGGCTTGCAAATGTTGTAATTCCTGGGCTTTTTTAACCAAAGAGGTACATGGAAAGCCAGCCGCAACACATCAGGCCCGCTCAGATGCTGCTGAACTACTAATTAGTTTAGCTAAATGCATTCAGGAACGCAGTCTAAATAAAGAGCGAGAGTCTGTCAGCTTGCATCTGAAATGAGTCTGTGTCTGTAAATGCAAGGGTTTTGCATGCTTTTTTAATAGATGAGCACATCGTTTTAATTTAGAGACTGTCTTCTCGAACTAAAATCAGCCGTTTTCTCTCCATTTCAGATGATTGCAGGGATTTTTCTGGTGCAGTCCGGTTTTCTTCATCGTGTGTAGCCTTGAGGCGTGTACGCCAATCTAGATCTGTCTCCATAAACCACATCTCATAAGCCACTGGCAGTGAAAGGCGGCAAATTGCTTTTCTGTCACTCTACCGCTCACTTTTAGGCAGCCAAGGACGTTTTCTGAAGGCATAAGAATGAGGTGAGGCTTTACGAACGTTTCATTCGGTTCGTTTCACTGTTGCAAAACCACAGAATATGTGCGGCGAGTCACAAGGACCGTGTGCTGAATAAATGCTTTGCTGAATAGTCTTGTCTTCGTGTTGTGTGTGGTCTCTTCTAAAAGCAGTTCGAGGTGGTCTTGGCGTTCTGTTAAGGCACCTTTGAGAGATCACATTTCCCTAGATATTTTATAATATTCCCTTTTTGCTGAGCATGCTTTGGGTATTTCCTAATAATTTGATGCGTTTAACTGTGTAAGCATGTGATTTTTATCTTGTGTTACTCCACTCGTGGTTCAGACTCTTGAAGGTCATATTAAGGAGGCGTGAGATACTGTTATAAAGCCTGACATATCAAATAATAGTCTGAAAAGTCATGTTTTTAAAATAGAACCTATAGACAAAATATTATATGCATTAAAAAACATTGCATACTTGTTTTATGTTGAGTGTTGTTTTTGATAAATCAGGCTTTAATGTCTGCTTATAGGAAAAACAGCTCAACTCAAACTGAGCAGATATATGCAACTTGTGATGTAAATCAATGAGATGTTTATAACAGTATATGGCAGATACTGACATAAAATGATCTAAATATCAGCGGTCGCTCTATATCTCTAGTAATATCTCTCAGTAAGATAAGATGTAAATGATCCTAACATATAATGCAATGATTGAGAGAAGAAGAAATAAACGCTCCTCAGAAGATGTGATGAAGATCATTCAGTGAAAGTAATAAACACTCCTCAGAAGATGTGATGAAGATCATTCAGTGAAAGTAATAAACGCTCCTCAGAAGATGTGATGAAGATCATTCAGTGAAAGTAATAAACGCTCCTCAGAAGATGAGATGAAGATCATTCAGTGAAAGTAATAAACGCTCCTCAGAAGATGTGATGAAGATCATTCAGTGAAAGTAATAAACACTCCTCAGAAGATGAGATGAAGATCATTCAGTGAAAGTAATAAACGCTCCTCAGAAGATGTGATGAAGATCATTCAGTGAAAGTAATAAACGCTCCTCAGAAGATGTGATGAAGATCATTCAGTGAAAGTAATAAACGCTCCTCAGAAGATGTGATGAAGATCATTCAGTGAAAGTAATAAACGCTCCTCAGAAGATGTGATGAAGATCATTCAGTGAAAGTAATAAACGCTCCTCAGAAGATGTGATGAAGATCATTCAGTGAAAGTAATAAACGCTCCTCAGAAGATGTGATGAAGATCATTCAGTGAAAGTAATAAACGCTCCTCAGAAGATGTGATGAAGATCATTCAGTGAAAGTAATAAACGCTCCTCAGAAGATGTGATGAAGATCATTCAGTGAAAGTAATAAACGCTCCTCAGAAGATGTGATGAAGATCATTCAGTGAAAGTAATAAACGCTCCTCAGAAGATGTGATGAAGATCATTCAGTGAAAGTAATAAACGCTCCTCAGAAGATGTGATGAAGATCATTCAGTGAAAGTAATAAACGCTCCTCAGAAGATGTGATGAAGATCATTCAGTGAAAGTAATAAACGCTCCTCAGAAGATGTGATGAAGATCATTCAGTGAAAGTAATAAACGCTCCTCAGAAGATGTGATGAAGATCATTCAGTGAAAGTAATAAACGCTCCTCAGAAGACGTGATGAAGATCATTCAGTGAAAGTAATAAACGCTCCTCAGAAGACGTGATGAAGATCATTCAGTGAAAGTAATAAACGCTCCTCAGAAGACGTGATGAAGATCATTCAGTGAAAGTAATAAACGCTCCTCAGAAGACGTGATGAAGATCATTCAGTGAAAGTAATAAACGCTCCTCAGAAGATGAGATGAAGATCATTCAGTGAAAGTAATAAACGCTCCTCAGAAGATGTGATGAAGATCATTCAGTGAAAGTAATAAACGCTCCTCAGAAGATGTGATGAAGATCATTCAGTGAAAGTAATAAACGCTCCTCAGAAGATGAGATGAAGATCATTCAGTG
>CM049823.1:34473703-34476203 GCA_027422435.1 Schizopygopsis pylzovi | reverse complement strand
CAAATGAATGAGAATAATCCCAGCTGTGCTTTGAATCGGGGTTTATCCTTCTGTGCATTCATTTCCACTGCCGCAGTTTCATGCTAGCTTTGTCTGTTTTCATTTCTGTTTATCTGAAGTATTTTGAGTTTCTTTAAAGCATTCACAGTGTAAGTCTATGGGAACTGTTTAAAGAGGACCGGCCCAAGACATGAACATAATGTGACGGTAGTGTGATATCGAAGCCCATTTACACCACTGAATAAAAGATTCATTCAAAAATAGAAATAAAGTGCATAAAAATAAACTATACACATGTGTAATCTGATCAAATAAATAATGTCAGGAATGTGATTGTTTGACATAATTATCGGTCTTCTTAGACTTCTCGTGGGAATAGTGATTAATTCTCGCTGATTTGATCAACGTTTTGCTGTTAAGAACTCTTCTCAGATACTCGCAATGATGTTCAGCACAGAAAGTCAATATCTTGCAATAACTCTACTTTAATTTCGAAGTTTCTAGGTCACAATTGCTGAGCATATGAAAGTCATGAAGTTGTGTGGTAGTGTTGGGGGTCTGAGCTGTGCTAATCATGGCTAATTAAGCGATCACCTCGCCACATTTATTAGCAACGGCTTGCAAAGTCTATTATTCATAGCTCGCTCCCATATATCTAATCGCACGTGCGCCGAGACTCTGCCGTGAGAAGATAATGTCATAATTGCACAGGTAACAAATGAATGAGAATGATCCCAGCTGTGCTTTGAATCGGGGTTTATCCTTCAGTGATGGAAACATTCATTTCCATAAATGCCGCAGTTTCATGACTAGCTATCTGTGTTTTCATTTCTGATATTATCTGAAGTATTTTGAGTAATCCAATATTTAAGCATTCACAGTGTAAGTCTATGGAAACTGTTTAAAGAGGACCGGCCCAAGACATGAACATAATGTGACGGTAGTGTGATATCGAAGCCCATTTACACCACTGAATAAAAATACTTAAATAGAAAAATTAAAAATAAAAACTTGTTTCTCGCAGCTGTGAGTTTACATCTTTTTTCTCAGATTTGTGGGATATTAATTCGCACTTACACGTTATGAAGAATTGCGAGATACTCGCAAGATTTGCAAGAAAAAATCTTGCAAAACAAACTTTATTTCGAGTTTCTATCACAATTGTGAGCAAAAATGTCAGAATTGTGAGATTGCATGCTATGAAGTCCAATTCTGAAGAAATGCAAGTTTATATCTAATCATAAGTCTGAGAAATAATGTCATAATTGCAAGGTAAAAATCAAAATGACCTTCTTTAATTTTATTCAGTGATGGAAACAAGCATCCATAAATCCCTTACTGACAGTATCTGTGTATTATTCAATATTTCAATTTCAATAATCCAATATTTAACTCCCTTTCATGACCATAAAAAGCAGTAAACTCAGTAACTTTGACACGATACGTGATATCTACTCTCAAATAAAAAAATCTGCAAGTGTGGTCTGTAAAATTAACTTGATTTCTCTTTAAATTATGTTTATTTTTATGACACCACTGGCATGAAGCATAAACTCACTTAATACAGCTTTCTAAAAAACAAGACTTTATGTATTATGTAATTTAGCTTGGTTTATGAATATTTAGATATTTACTGGATAACAAGTATATTATACAGGGACGATGCACACACAATAATGTGTTATGCAAACTTTTATTTTGGAGTTAGATCGTGATTAAAGCTACATTTGCAAATCTGCATTTTCCCGGGGGGGTTATGATGACACAATTACCATTGGTAGTCATAACCAGACAATATCACAGTCAGTTTTACATTGAAAAAGATCAACCGCACAAAAGGTTTCATGCATGATTCACATTTCTGCTTTTAAACCTTTTCTGGATCAAAAACATTGGTGTCCAAACTGTTTTCACTCAGAAATGTCTGGTACATTTCACAATCTCATAAGTTTAAACGGTATTAAATTCATTTATTTATGCCATAGACGATGCACAACAAAAGTGTTATGTCCAGAGTTAAGATATAAATCTTAAATTTAGCATCTGAACAGTCAACTATGGGGGGGGGTATTGAACAGAAATAATACCACGTTCAGTCAAATTACAATGTGACACCATACTGTGAAGTAGAAAGACTGAAATAGTCGATCACATATGTATGTATGTGTGTGTGTGTAAGCCATACTGTGTAAGTGTAGTGTTGTAGAAATACTAAATGCTGCACACTCTCTAATATAAACAGGTATGTAAATGTCATCTTTCTGCCATAACTGAAAAATCTGATTGTCCAAAAGAAAAATCTTAAATTTAGTTGAACAGTCAACTATTTATTGAAAGAAATAATAACGCATTGAATTAAATGTGAAAATGTGAAGTAGAAAGACTGAAATAGTGTATATGTATGTATGTGTGTGTGTGTTGTATGTATGTATGTATGTGTGTGTGTGTGTTTATGTGTGTATGTGTGTGTGTGTGTGTGTATGTGTGTGTATGTATGTAG
>CM049823.1:34466203-34471203 GCA_027422435.1 Schizopygopsis pylzovi | reverse complement strand
TTCGATTTTTTTGCACCCTCAGATTCCAGATTTACAAATATTGTCCGATCATAACAAACCATACATCAATGGAAAGATTTCCAGATAATGTATAAATCAGAATTTCTAAAAATTGACCCTTATTTTTGTGTTTTGTGGTCCAGGGTCACATTTATTAAAATTTCAAGAAACCTCAATTTAATTGAGCCTCGCTGTTTACAACATATATTTTACATATATTTAAAATGTTTCTTTGCCATATTAGTTCTTCTAGCACAAACATATTTTATTAGCAAAATATCTCACCACTTACTGGAAAGAAAAGATGTGTTTTTACATGTATCTGGTGTATTAAAAAGCTCAAACGCTCATCTCTTTTGTGTTCCTCAGAAGGTCAAACAGTTTTAAACGACTCGAGGATGATGGTTTTTGAGCTGAACCGTCCCTTTAACTGTCCTTAAGAGCATCAGGAGGAATACAAAGGTGTTTATGTTCATCTGGTTATTCGAATGCATTCCTCTGTCGCTCTTTGTTTTTCTCGTCTTCTCTCTAACCTTGTTTTGGAGGTTAACTCAATCACAGAGCTGCTCTGAATGGAGATCATCATGTGGTGCTCATGAGGTTCAATGTGTGGATGTGTTTAGCTTCACTGAGGTTCAAAGGTTCAACCTGCTCTTATTAAAAGCAAGCACAAAGACCTTTTATGTCTAATACTCTGAAGCATGAATATTCCTGTGATCCAGCGCTGGATGATGTGTTTGGACAGTATACTGCTGATGTAAAATGTGATGATTTTAATGCACGTTTAAGTTCAGAAGCATAACCCGAGTTAAAGATGCATTTGATTGATGTGGTCAAGCGTTCAGGGATGCGTCGGTGATTATAAAGGGTTCGTTCTGGCGTGAGGGAATGCAGTCTGGTGACACGTCTGTGATGCAAAGGGCTGGAAATAGTTCCAGGATTGTGATGCTTGTCATCGGAGATGTTTGTGCTAATCTTTCTGACCTCGGACCAGCAGAGAAGGGGAAGATCTCGGATCAGAAATGAGCTGAAGGACAGACTTCACCGTCCTGAGGGCAAAGAGTCAGTCAGATGAAAGAAAATGAGCTTTCGGTCTTCATTTAATCATCCTCGAGTCATCCCAAACACGTATGACTCTCTTTCAGCGGTCAAACAAACACATTTTTGAGTATTTGACCTGTTCAGTTCTGTAGAACAGTGATTTGTGGTGTTGTGTTGGAAATCATACGTTATATTTTCAAGTCATCAACAGACCCTGATATCAATATTAATTTATAACCTTGCAAACTCCCCACATTATATGGAAACATAATTCATGTACTTAAGTTAACCTCTGTTGCATCAGTTTGAAGTGTATGAAATGACGGCACCCATATGAACAAGTCATTAGTGTTTGGTGATGAGTTTGTGGATCATTTAAAGTCACACCAGAGGTGTTCAGCTGCTTTCTGCAGACCAGTCAAGTTCTTCCACACTGACTGAATCATCATTTCTCTTTGATTCTTGTCTTATACACAGAGACACTGTCATGTTAGAATAGAAAAGAGTCCAAACTGTTGCTATACAATTAGATTCCCTAGAATATCATTATATGCTTAAACATTAAGATTTGTACTCATGGAAATTACTAAAGCAGTCAAACCTGTCATTAGACGGGGGTGCCAATACTTTTGGCAATATAGTGTGTATATATATATGATTTACTATGGCGCCAAGAAAAGTAAATGTAATTTAATAAATATTTTATTTGTGTTTTAAGCATAAACATAACAAATAATATTTGTATGCATATTTAATAATATGTAATATCTCGTGTCGTTTCACTACCTAAGAAAAATCCTTTGTTTTGCGGTGTTTAGATATTGTTTTAGTGGTTAAGATAAAGATGCAGTGCACAGCGCAGTTACTCAGTGCTGCCACAAGTGGCGCTATAGTGGATATTTATATATATAAACCTTCAGTTTTGTGTTTCAGATCAACGATGGAGCAACCGTCTGAAGAGAATCTGAACAACATCTCATCCAGTTTAATTTCTCAGACATTTAAAGGCATCTATAAACTATCACATCAATAGACTGTAGCTGAGAAAAGGCCCATGATTCCAGGCGATGCACGACCAGCTCTCAAAGATGAGCGTTAGCGCGGCGAGGCAGTCAGGCGGCACCTGTGATGTAGATAATGAGTGTGTAGAGCACCAAACACGAGTGTGAGGGCCTGATAAAGGATGAATTATAGATACAGCGCTCCAGGGCATAACACTGCTGCAGGGGGAGAGATGGAGAATCTGGATAATGAATCCCACAGGCCACCGAGTGAACAGGCTGTATGGAGATCAGGAGGAGAGACGCACTAGAGAGGGCACGTGTCTCGTGGGGGGTGGAGGATTCAGGTAATTGCAGTCCGGTTACTGTGACTTGGAGGAGGACGTGTGTTTTGGATCCTGAGTCATTCATGTGTAACGGATGTATGCCAGTAAGGGCTGTGTGTAAACCTCACTCTCCTGACCTCAAAAAGAGGCGCTCTAGCAACTGACGCTAGCGGCTGTAGCCTTTGGCGTTACTTGTTAGAGCGCCCTCCTCCCGCACAGGAATCCCGGGTTCGAGACCCGTTACATTGGTGCCGTGACCCGGATGGGAGTGAGGTTTAGGGGGGTGAGTGTAATGGATGTATGCCAGTAAGGGCTGAGTGTAAAAACCTCACTCCCCTGACCTCAAAAAGAGGCGCTCTAGCGACTGACGCTAGAGGCTGTAGCCTTTGGCGTTACTTGTTAGAGCGCCCGCCTCCCGCACAGGAATCCCGGGTTCGAGAACCGTTACATTGGTGCCGTGACCCGGATGGGAGTGAGGTTTAGGGGGGTGAGTGTAACGGATGTATGCCAGTAAGGGCTGAGTGTAAACCTCACTCTCCTGACCTCAAAAAGAGGCGCTCTAGCGACTGACGCAAGAGGCTGTAGCCTTTGGCGTTACTTGTTAGAGCGCCCGCCTCCCGCACAGGAATCCCGGGTTCGATACCCGTTACATTGGTGCCGTGACCCGGATGGGAGTGAGGTTTAGGGGGGTGAGTGTAACGGATGTATGCCAGTAAGGGCTGAGTGTAAACCTCACTCTCCTGACCTCAAAAAGAGGCGCTCTAGCGACTGACGCTAGAGGCTGTAGCCTTTGGCGTTACTTGTTAGAGCGCCCGCCTCCTGCGTGGGAATCCCGGGTTCGAGACCCGCTCGAAGCAAGAACGAGTTGTGGTGGTGTGGACCCGGCAGTGGGTGTTACACATGCATTTCATTTTACTACACTGAATTCTTGTTTGCAGCTGTTTTCATCAGGGTTTGTATTGTTGTATATATACTGTTACGTCCCAGGACGTATTTGTTTAATTCCCTGTACATCTGTGATGTATGTGGTCACCGTTTGTTTATTTATTGCTTGTTTTCTCTCTCTCTCTCTTTCGGTCATCTCTTCAGACAGGTAAGAGCATCAGCTGTGCCTAATTAAAAGCAAGCTGTGGGGGTGACCTGATTGGTTGATGAGACGGGAGCTGGTGGATAAAGCTGAGAGTATGTGCCCCAGTATGTGATTGTTGAGCATGTGTAGGTGTGTTAGGTGACTGTTGTGATGTTAAACAATCTAACCTGTGTGTACTCTGTTGAACGCTATCATTCAAGCTCCTTTGTCTGGGTTTAAGTTTGGAAGCCGTAGAGAGGTGGACGCCATTTTCTTTTGCTAATTGTGTTTTCTCCTGTTTTTGGTCGGATAGGGAGTGAGGGAAAAGTTATGTTTATTTGCCTTTTTTTATCAGGTAAGATAGTTCGATCCTCCCAGCATTTAGACCAATTCTGTTTGTTGTTTTGGCCTGGTCCACTCTTGAAGATTCTTGCTTCCGCTATTAAAAAGATATTCATTTTATTTCAGCTAGTTGCCAAAGCAAACTTTCTCATTTTCATTTAGTTTAACTTAATGGACTAAAATAACTAAAACTAAAATTTAAATTTAAATTTACAAAAACTATATAGACATATAAAAAAATATTAATTCTAAAACTTTATCTAAAATTGAATTTAAAACAGAAAATCGAAATAAATAAATATATATATATACACATGTAAAAAAAAAATATAAAACATATTAGTGCTGTCAAACAATTAATCGCATCCAAAACAAAAGATTTTGTTTACATAATATATGTGTGTGTATACTGTGTATATTTATTATGTATATATAAATACAAACAAGTGCATGCATATATTTTAGAAAAATATGTTATGTTTATATATTAAATATATTTATATATAATCTAAAATAATATAAATGTATATACATGTAAATATTAAATGTGTGTATTTATATATATATAACATAATAAATATAAAACAGTAAACACACATATATTATATAAACAAAAAATATATTTTTGGATGCGGTTTAATCATTTGACAGCACTAAAAATATTACTTACATTTATTTAACCTAGCTGCCAAATAATTGTTTTTCTATTTTATTTGGTTTTAACTGATGTACTAAAATAACTAAAACTGAAATTAAAATACAAAATATAATAAAATTATAGACATGTTTAAAAAAATATATATATATATAAAAATGACAATTGAATTACTAAAACTTAACTAAAGTTAAATGAAAACAGAATACAAAAATTCCAAATATTATATATAAAATAATTGTAAAGACAAACTGAGGTGATAATCAAACACATTCTCGTATGAAGCATTAAAACATCTGATTCGATTTTGAACGAATTAAAACAGAAATAATTCAACAATTTTAAATCCTGCGTGACATTTAACATATTTTGTTAGATGCTGCTTGTTTTCAACTCTGCTGTATTATAAAATGATATTATTTGTATTATGAGTAAATGTATGTGTTTATCCTAATTGAGATGAATTAATAAAAAATCCAGAGAAATCAAACTTTGAGATAACTTCATAACTACTTGACGCACGTCTTGATTTTGCGGAGTTAGATGTGTATATTGTTGACCCTGGA
>CM049823.1:34448703-34461203 GCA_027422435.1 Schizopygopsis pylzovi | reverse complement strand
TATATTTCTAGTCAACATCTATCATGCTTCGTTGATTAATTTCGTTTTATCAGCTTGTCTCGGCACATTCTGAGATTTCCTTTATTTTCTACAGATACATGAAATACTGCCGTTAATGCATTCTTAGAAAAGAGCATAGACACTGTATTCTGCTCTCGGACACATCTGCAGTATGCCGTCTATGCAGCGCGCTAAGCTTTACAGAGCACTTACCGAAGGGCCCTTGAGTCCTGCTGTCTTTTATCTCAAGGCCCCTAATGATCCATGATTATGTGATCTCTGTTCATGTTTACTGAAAACAGTCTCTGAATCCTTCCCTACCGGTCATTAAAGGAGTATTAAACGAATAGTTCATCGCTTGCATCACTCACTTCAGATGATCATTCCTACAATGCACTGGCAAACGTGTTTATTTACTCGCCGAAGCCAGTTTTTACTCTCTTTGGCGTTGGCGGGTGTTAACGTTGGACTCTGTGAACGTTCAGGATTGCTGAGGTTTGACTGCGAGCCCAAAATGACGATAATGAATCCGAACGTTTGCTATTATTGCACCGAAGAGACCCGCTGGAAAGTCTGCGTAGGTTCACGTTTGATTTTTGAGATCGGGAATAACAGTCGCATGTCTGAAACGGGACACCCGCAAAACCCAAATCAACCCGTCAAACTTCATCCGAACGCGTTTGGCAGTGAATTTACGCTTTATGACAAACACATGGCAGGCGTTGAGGAATACGATCCATCTCAAACAGCCTGTAGTTCCCGAAGATCCCCTGCTCCATCGTTCAAACGTTAGTTTTGGACTCATTCTTTAGTTTTGAAGATAGACAGAGATTGGGTTTACATACAGTTTTCAAACTGTTCAGCGTTGGGCTTTGGAGTCCTTCTGTACTTCTTTATTTGAGTGATACAGCGATCGTATAAACAGCAGGAGATCTGCAGAAAGAAACCTTGTCCTTCCTGTAGCTCAAACAATAAAACATTGCACAAGTCATGGGTTCGATTTCCAGGGAATGCATGAACTGATAACGCAATATAAGTCACAGAATGTGATCACTCGCTACACCATAGAATATGCATGCAATTATAGTTACAAAACAACTACAGGTATCCATGTGCATTACACTAAAGAGAATTTGGAGGTCATTGAGTTTAGTTGCAAATCAAATCAATGAGATCTTAGCAGATACCGTGAACACACACACACAGTGAACTCACACACCGTGAACACACACACACACAGCAGTTAACACACACACACACACCGTGACACACACACACACACACACACCGTGAACACACACACACACACACCGTGAACACACACACACACCGTTAACACACACACACGTACACACACACACACTGTGAACACACACACACACACACACACACCAGTTAACACACACACACACACACACACACAGTGAACACACACACAGCAGTTAACACACACACTGTGAACACACACACACCAGTTAACACACACACCGTGAACACACACACACACACCATGAACACACACACACACACTGTAACACACACACCACAACACACACAGCAAACACACACACGTGAACACACACACACCAGTTACACACACACACCGTGACACACACACACACACACACACACACACACACACACACACACCGTGAACACACACACACACACTGTGAACACACACACCAGTTAACACACACAGCAGTTAACACACACACCGTGGACACACACACACACTGTGAACACACACACCAGTGTAACACACACACACACACAGTGAACACACACACACACCAGTGAACACACACACACCGTAACACACACACACACACACACACATTAACACACACACGTAACACCAGCACACACAGCAGTGAACACACGACACACACACCGTGAACACACACACACAGCACACACACACGTGAACACACACACACACACGTGAACACACACACACGTGAACACACACACACCATGAACACACACACACACCACACACACACACCGGACACACACACACACACACACCGTGAACACACACACACACTACACACACACACACACACAGCACACACACACTACACACACACACACACACCACCGTGAACACACACACACACACACACACACACCGTGAACACACACACACACACACCGTGAACACACACACACCGTGAACACACACACACACAGCAGTGAACACACATAGCAGTGAACACACACACACCATGAACACACACACACACACACACACACACCGTGAACACACCATGAACACACACACAGCAGTTAACACACACACAACAGTTAACACACACACACCATGAACACACACACACCGTGAACACACAGTGGGCAGTCATCTATGCTGCGGCGCCGGGGAGCAGTTGAGGGTTCGGTGTCTTGCTCAAGGACACCTCAGTCGTGGTATTGAGGGTGGAGAGAGTGCTGTACATTCACACCCCCCACCTACAATCCCTGCCGGACCCGAGACTCAAACTCACAACCTTTGGATTACGAGTCCGACTCTCTAACCATTAGGCCACGACTTCCCCTGCTGAATATTCAGCGCTACATCACAGAAATAAACCACATTTTCACACATATTCTCAGCTGTTTTGAATTAGAATAATATTTCACAATTTTTCCTATATCTTTTATAAATGCGGTTTTGGTCAGCAGAAGAGCTTTCATTAAAAACATGTAAAAATCATTTCAAATGTTTCCCAACTTTAGCCAAGCACTGTATGTTCAGTCTAACAGCAAACCAGATGCACAGCATTAGTTCTTGCTCTATGTTAGATTAGAGAAGCCATCGGTAGTTCATCAGATACTAGTTTCTCTGAAACACTTTCCTTGTAGCACCTGAACACTCTCACTGTCTGCTGGGAAAATCTCACGGGCTTAACATCACACAAAAACACACCTCCTCCTGCTTCAGGTGTCCCGTCCATCACACACCACAACAAAAGCCCTCTGTCTCTCTCATTCCCTATTGTTCGGAGAGAAATCTGTTCCCGGGACAGCTGGACTCTGCTTCTCCTCGCTGATCAAAGTCTCCAAGCCCAATAAGATACTCAAGCCATGATTTCATCCCACCGCAAGCGGACCCTGTGTTAATTATGAACATATGCAAAACCCCAATAACAGTCTCAAAACGCTCTTATTTGTGCACTTCTTGGGGAACGGATAGCAGAACATGCTCGTAGATCTCTGAATTTGCATTTGAAACGTGTATAATGCATTACGAAGGTGTTCATAATGTTCATGCATTTATCTTGATAGGTATTATATAATGTAATGCATTACGAAGGTGTTCATAATGTTCATGCATTTATCTTGATAGGTATTATATAATGTAATGCATTACATATTTTCATCAATAATTGCAACCACAGTTAAAATGCGTTATAATGCATTGTTTGTTTGTTTTAATGCATTTTACTCTCTGAAGATGTAATAATGAATAGATTAGTATTTGAACGGAATCTAACTGTGGTTATAATTATTCATGAGAACATGCATTATAAGGTGAATTACAAGGCATAATTAATGCATTAACATACTTTCATGATGTATTAGGTTATATATAGAGGCATTAAGTAAAGTGTTACCAAATTATTTTCTTTCTTAGTATTTTTTTTAAGTAAAAATATCGAAACATTCTTAAATCGAGATTTCCATAAGAAGCAAAATGACAAAAGTAGTGTTTGGGGATAGCGTGTTACAATTATGTAATAAATAAAGTAATAATTAATTAATTTACCTTCAGCCTGAGAATTATTAATTTCACTTTTGGTGTGAAAGGGCTTTTATATTTGCCAAAAACAATAACAAACAAGCAAACCCAGCCCAGAAGAGAAAGATTAATGCAAAAGTAACATTTCTTTCCATAAAAAGTAACTAAGAAACACAATATTGTAATGCATTAGTTTAAAAAAAGTAACTTTTCCTAACATTGATGTAAAGTCTGAAAAATATATATTAAAAAATGTAACGTTTATTCAATATTCAACATAATAAATGCAGAAAATGTATCAAAATCAAGCACATTTATGGTTCAAATAAGAAGATTATCTGCCAGTGGAGTCAATAAAATAAACGTGTTTCCCTTTGAATGAAGTATGTTTTTCTGAGCCCACTGGCAGGTGTTTTTCAGTGTTTTAAACCATTCATTTTGATGTGTTTTCTCAGAACACAAGTACTGAAACACGGCTAAACATACTGTAGAAGAGAACCATGTTGTGTTTTATCAGCAGACGTGTATCTAGGTCAGCCGTGTTTTCAATGCCGCCGGTCATAACTCTCTCAAATCCAGCTGTTGTCCAATTCTAGATTGGTTTGTAAAGTTTTGACCTCTGAGCAAGTGCTTTTCTGGGTGCTTCGGTTGCTTCTGTTGTTGCCCAGGGTGAAGGAGTTATTAGAAACCTCTTTCGCTCTGAAGAGAAAGACGTGATTGCTTACACTTGAAGTTTCATCTCGGCTTGGAAGAGACCGCCCCACTGTTTTGGGTAAACATCCCCAGAATTCAGATCTCCGCAGGGGAAGACTCTGAGAGGCGTTTGGAGAAAACTAATGAGACGAGAGTCTGGGATCCTGCAGCGAGCCCGATATAATCAAAGACGTGAAGCGAGTTCTTCTCATTGTGTTGAAGGCTGTTTTCCAAAAACAAACCTGATTTACAGCACGGCACGTACAGTAGCTGTTCTGTTTTCCAGATGATTAAAACTCTTAGTTTGCATTGAGATGATAACGTGACCGCACAATCCTCTCCTGCCTCGTCTTACAGCATTGTTTCAGGGGTTTAGCACGTTCTTGAGCTTTAAACTGAAGGCTGTGTCCGACAGGAATGACATGATTCACCTGCAAAAGTCCTCAAAAGGAGTTTTCTTGTCCCTGTCTGTCAGAAAGATGGCCCAGGGATGTTAAACCAGCACTAACTGGCAGAAACCAGCTGATCTTTGCAGCAATGGAACATGTTTTGTTAGATATGGAAAGAGATTAAAAACCGCAGACACACATCTTAAAGTCAGCATGAACTGAAAATGTGTCTAATATTGATCTGCTTTCTAAACATGTTACTGATCTTATTGTGAACAGGTCATCCATGCATGTTTTTCAAAACACGAATGTATTATTTTTGCATTAAATCAAAATAATAATATCTTTCAAAATTTGACAAAAATACAACTTGATTGGAAATCACTGCAAAAAAGGTGCTGTTTCTGCTCAGTATTTTTTCTTGTTTCGATAGTATATCTAAACATGCTTAAGATGCGAAATGACATAAATAATGAAGAAATTATCAAAATGCATGATTAAAATGAGAAAAACATCTGCTAGGTCAGAGAAATCAACGTAATTCAAAGGAAAACAAGTCATCTTTTCAGACCCTAGTGTCAGATATGTTCTCGTTTTAATCATAAACTCACATTATTTTATAGTCTGAGTTTTGATAAACCAGCTGATTTGAGAAAATGTCTTGTCAGACGTGTAAAGGGGTCTAAAACTTGTGCAAACAAACATCTTAAAGTCCTCATTAACTGAAAATCTGCTCTATTATCTAAATGCATGTTATTGATCTTATTGTGAACAATTCATCTGTGCAATTTTTAGTTTTTACATTCAAATTTGAAATAATATATTTGCATTTTTTTGCATGATTTGTTAAAAGTACAACTTCATGGGAAATCACTGCTTAAAAATACTCTTCTCAAATAGGTCAGAAAAATGTCATTTAAAAAATATGCAAAAGGAAAAGAGATGGACTCTTTCATCGTCAGATATCTTTCTCATTCAAGCATAAACTAAACTCACTTCATTTTATCTTGTGCTAAACCAGCACTACCCGGCACAAACCAGTTTTGTGTCAGGTGTGGAAAGAGGTTCAAACATGAGTGCAGATAAAGCTCTTAAAGGGTCATTTAGCAGTTCTTCAACCAGCTTTTGTTACAAATATAAGTAAATGACCTGCATCAAGACATCCCTGTTTATTATGACCAGTCCAGGACTTCTGTGAAAACTACAAATCATACTTTCTCATTTTTGTATCCTCACTCACCAGTAGTCTGATCGAGCCCAGTGCATTATGGGTGTTGAAGTTTTCTTAACCCTTTTTTTTTGGCCCCAGCCCTTTTTCTTTGTTTTCTCCAAAATGCTTAAAACGAAACTCAACAAGGTCAGACAAATAAACTTAATTCAAAGGGGAAAACTAGCATTCTTTTCTGTTTTTAAATGCATCTTGTTGTGAATCATTTGTGCTTTTTTAAAGAAATATCTTGAGCTGATAATATTTAACCAGAATTTCATTACTGAGTGAATAAAACCATGTCCAGGGCCGGTTCTAGACATTAGGAAACCGTAGGCAAAATTCATGTTGGAGTGCCCCCCCGATAAAAAGCACCTGAAAAAATATGAATCCTAACCTTTTTATTTATACAACATTTAATTTTACATTTTGTACATTTTTACTTATACAGTACAAAAATGTAGAAACATTGCTGTTTTAAATGTTTTTAAGTTTCTTATGCTCATCAAGCCTGGATTTAGCATATTTGATCAAAAAATTATAATATTGTGAAATATTAATATAATATAAAATAATGGTATTTTACTATACTTTAAAATGTATTTCTGTGATGCGCAGCTGTATTTTCAGCATCATTACTCCAGTCTTCAGTGTCACATGATCTTCAGAAATCATAATAATATACTGATTTATTATCAATGTTAGAAACAGTGCTTAATGTTTATTTTTCAGGATTTTTTTTTTTTCAGAATATTTTATCAAATATGCTAAATCCAGGCTTGATGAGCATAAGAAACGTAAAAACATTTAAGATAGTAATGTTTGTACTGTATGAGTAAAATTAACACATTTTAACATGAAGTGTTGTATAAATAAAAAGGTTAGGAATCATATTTTTTCAAGTGTTTTTTATTTTATTTGGGGGGGGGGGGGGGGGCTCCTAATGTCTAGAACCGGTCCTAGATGCACTCCTCAATATACTTTATTTCCATCTGTATGTTTATATTTATATTACACATTATGTGTGTATGTCCTTCAACCGAAAGCAAGGTGTTTTTGAATCTGTGTCTCTGTGTCTTCTCTTCAGTCTGTCCTGGTTGGTTTCAGCTTTATCAGGACGGCGTGGGGCGTTCATGTATCGAGACGGTCTGTGCTAAATAAATGATGAGCAGATCTGTTTCCAGGTTCAGACATTCCCAGGGTGTATATACCTGCCCGCAGGCCTTCAGCAAGACCAGCAGACAATACTGAGCTCTCGGAGATTTGCAGACTACTGAAACGTTTTATTTATTTGTAGGAGAACTTGGGTCATGTGATCTCAACATGTCGGCTTCCACGAGAGACCATGTACACTACCAGACAAAAGTAAGGTTTTTATGTTTCTTCTGCTCACCAAGCCTGCATTTATTTCATCCAAAGTACAGCAAAAACAGTACAATATTGAAATATTTTTACCATTTAAAATAACTGTTTTCTATTTGAATATATTTAAAATGTAATTTATTACTTCAGTCTCATGATAATTCAGAAATCATTCTAATATTTTGATTTGCTGCTCAAAAACAGTTATTATTACTAGTGCTGTCAAACGATTAATCGCGATTAATTGCATACAAAATAAAAGTTTTGTTTGCATAATATATATATGTGTGTTCTGTGTACATGTATTATGTACATATATACACACACACACACACACATATATGTTTTTTAAATATTTACATGTATTTATATGTCTATATTTATATAATTTATATTATATAAGAATGAAAGCATCAAAGCAGGCACACCACAGCTCCAGAGACGTGTTTAATTATGCGCTCTTCATCAGATAATGAACGTACAAGACAACACTGAATCACATGACTGCTCACATGACCGAAATAAATATGCACAATATTCAAAGAAAATACCAAAATGCAAAAAATACATCCAAAACATAAAATTGCGAGTATAATATAACAGTGGTCAATTTCACCATCGAAATCTTTATAATAATGAAAGAAAAGCGAATATCGAAATCTTCATTGAGACCATTAGATGATAAAGTATGCATCTATGTTTTAAGAGTAGATTGTTAATATCACCCCCTCTTCGAGGTCATTTAACTGCTTCAATGCCAATGTATTATAGAGTCGAAAGCGAAAGTTTAATCTGGGAAAAGTCGTGTTTCTGGACTTCTAGGGTCATGGTGTGTAATGCACATCTATGTTCAGCAACACGAGGTGTCTACTTGTATAGTCCAGTCCACAAGGACAACGCAGCATATAAATAACGTTGTTTTTACCAGAAGAGGGATGATTAAAGGTTTGTGTTTTATACGTAACAGCTACCACACTTAAAATGACCAAACGGTATATGACTCGATATATATACTTTCCCATAAAGTTTGTAATCTCTTGCAAAGCATTTGCATTCCTCTGGGAAATGTTGCGTTCTCTCGCATTACTTTTACATTTTCTTGCAAAAGTTTGGTTGCAAAACAGTTGCACGCTCTCTCAGAAGTATTGTATTTCCTCAAGAAACCTTGCATGCTCTCACAAAACATTAGCGTTCACCGGAGAAACTTTGCATTTCACAGAAGTATCGCATTGCATTCCTCCAAGAAACTGCGTTCTCTCACGAAACATTTGCATGCTCCCGCAAAACATTTGCGTTCCGCTGAGAAACTTTGCATTCTCTTGAAGAACATTTGCTATTCCCCAAAAAAACTTTGCATTTGGTGACAAAACCGTTGCATTCTTCCAAGAAACGCTGCACTCTCTCACAAAACATTTGCATTGCCCTCAATGCCCCGAATAAAGCTGCATTTGGTCACACAAGTATTGCGTTCTCAAGAAACTTTGCACCCTGGGAGTGAAGTCGTTATAAGTGTAACGGGTTAAATATGTGCTTCCACTTGCTACATTTATTTTCATGTATGGCCCCTTTAATCACATTCTCCGCCCAGATCTGGTAGTGTGATGAACTGGTTCCGGGTAGGGTCATTTAGATTCGCGCCAGCCGAGAGAGTGAATGGCTGCAGTGAGTGAGTGCTCCATGAGTTAAATATATTGTATGAAATGTATTACCATTTTATGGGTTAATACTAAGTTATACTTGTGTTTAGAAGTACGTTATATGATTTGGGTTTGTGCCACTGTTATATGTATTGTAATATCAAGTTTAATGTTCACCTCCATTATAGAATATGCACGAAGGTGATTCCTGAATCTGATCACCGCTGTTCTATGTTGTCAACAGGTACAGACCATGAGTTTCAAATTTGTTGATTTATAACTGTTTATTGTGTAGTTTATGTAAACGAGAGTCATTTTAGATTCGCGCCAGCCGAGAGAGTGAATGGCTGCAGTGAAATATGCACGAGGGTGATTCCTGAATCTGATCACCGCTGTTCTATGTTGTCAACAGAATAAAATAATTCATCAAAGTGCGAATTAGTGTGACTTAAACACAACGCAGACACACACAACACTGTTACAATGGTGCCGTGACCCGGATGGGAGTGAGGTTTAGGGGGGTGAGTGTAACGGATGTATGCCAGTAAGGGGTGTGTGTAAAACCTCACTCTCCTGACCTCAAAAAGAGGCGCTCTAGCGACTGACGCTAGCGGCTGTAGCCTTTAGCCTCCTTGGTAGAGCGCCCGCCTCCCGCACCGGAGTCCCGGGTTCGCGACCCGCTCTGTGAGTTGGTGCGGACCCGGGGGGGTTACATAAGCATAATTTGACAAAAAAATACACCTTGATAGGAAATCACTGCATGAAATGTTCTTCTTCAGCATTTTTGTCTTATTTTCCAATACAAATATCTAAATGTTCTTGAATCAAGATGAATTGACTGGAGATGCACAATGACATAACATAATGAAGAAGAAAAAAATCAGTGTTCGGTCGCAAAACATCATTTTCATTGAATTAATGTTTTTTCAAAAACGTTTTGTGAAAGAACGCAAAGTTTCTCCAGGCAATGCAAATAATAATAACTTCATATTTTTTATGCCATCTAATCTTTTCTTTATCATCATCATTGTCCCGTATCTTTAGGATTTCTGTGGAGTTTTTTTTACAAGGAATGTGGGATTGTTTTGCTCAGAATGCATTTCAGAGATTTTAGATCTGACGGCCTGCCAGGAACACACACACACACACACACACACACACACACACACACAAACACACAAACACACACACGCACACACACACACACACACACTCTCTCACTCACACACACACACACACACACACACACACACACACACACAGTTGGATCATCTTTAGCAGGAATCTTTCTTCCTATGAAGCGTTGTCAGTGCAGAAAGGAAGGCCTTTGCTTAATAAAGATAACCCGTTGGTTTCAGGCCCGGGAACACATCTGAGTGAGTTCAAATGCTGCATGAACATCTTGATAATGCCAGTATCGTTGTGCGATCACGGTTTTGTTCTTTACACTGTTTCCTTGCATCCGCTGCAGGACAAGCGGACGAAGCTCCAGGTCTCTCCGGTCAGCATTCCTCCTCACTCTCCTCTTTGTTCCAGCACATTTTATTCATCTCTAATTTGTATCATTTCTGGAACATTTTGAATCTGGATCCGTTCCATGCTGAAAACGATTCTTGGTATGAAGCTTATTTCGGGGCGGTTTGCTGAAAGGCATCTTTGTTAGCTGGTGTCGTGTTTCGTAAGATGAGTTTGGTCAGGTGCCCATGACTTGTTCTTTGTTTTGCTCACTTTGAATCCTTTAAATGGAGTCGAGGTTTCCTGAAAACACACGTGCACAGGCTGAATTAACACTGTCATCAGATCTGTGAGTAAAGCACAGAGGAGATTATTTGGGTCACGTTCAGATGTTGTTTTAATCTGATATGAATCTGATATTCAATCTAAACACTTAAATCTAGACGTATAGTCTGCTCGACATGGTCAGGTAATGTTAGTTCATGTGTGTGTACGTTTGTGCTTGTGACTTTCACATCTACAAAGCATATTGTTTTATTATTGTATCATTATATAAATGTATATTCCCATACGCAGTGCCCGAAATTAAGAGCATTGAGAAAATGTCTAGAGCTGCTTAAGTGTCTTTTATTATTAGAAGTGTTTATCTTAATTTATATCAATAATTAAATGAAATCATATTACATTTAAATGAAATTTAGATATTTGTCATTTGAATATTACTACACACATGCATCATTATTATTTTTTATAAAAAAATATATTAATAGAAATATGATGTATTTTGATTAGTTTGCTTTTCTATATATATTCTATACATATACTTGTGTATACATACATTATTTGATTAATTTTGATATATATATATATATGAATATAATTCATATTTACTGTAATATACTGTATACATTGTATATAAAACATTGTTTAAATGTGAACACATACGTCATTATTTTATTAAATATATATTTTGTAAATATATTTAATTTACATAATTTCAAATTTTATTAATTATATATTTTTCTTCTATATATTATATTAGAAATAAAATATTTGATTGAGTAATTTATGATCTTTCTATGAAAACATATTTAATATATGAATGAGTTAATTGTGTCAGTCGCAGGTGTTCTGTGATATTTTCACGAGTTCACACTTACATATAATGAATAGAATTGATATTATGTGTATTTAGCGTGCTGTCTGAGGGGAGGGCTTCCCCCCCCCCCCCCCGGGTTAACTGTGTTGATTACTGATTGTGCTCCCCTCGTGTTAATTAGCTTCATTATCTGAACGTGCTCCTCCTGAACTTTGTTAATAAAACATCATATTGTGAGGAATACGTCGTCAGGTGGAGTTTGCGGTCTCCTAGATGAACTTCTGATGGTAAAGTTCACATCAACACATCTTTTCTTTAACAGACGTATGTCTTACATATAAATGTCTCACGCTGCATCAGCAAGTCTCCGCTTTTCATTCTTAAACCACGTATTATTTCAGTTCCCAACAAACAGCCACATCTTCATTTCTGTACAATCATTTCTGCTCACATTTGATGCTTGATGAATGTTCATTTTGGCAGTGAAGCAAAATGCTTGCTTAAAAGATGATGAGTAATGCAATCACTTCACAATCTGTAAAAGAGAATCAGCATTCATTCACTTCATCTTCTCTCGGTACAGAACGAGGTCAGAGGTCAGGAATCAGCGTTTTGAGAACTTCTTCCCGCTGGCGCTCGCTCAACCTCTCCAATGCAGATCAGAGGAAGTGAGTTTATGCTTTCGCTGCAATGTTTTGTTTTCTCTTTTCTCAGAATCATTATGGGGAAATATCACAGCTAGGGGCAGTGAATAAATACAGCCGCGGTCGGCTGGAGAGAATCAAGGCCAGTGAGGTCAGTAACACACACCCAGTGAGCTGCATCTCCAGACATCCAATGCATCATCATAACATGCAGAATTCTGTTCGGCTGTTTATTGAAATTAATAGTTGAGTCTCTCATGTGCTTCTCGTGT
>CM049823.1:34431203-34443703 GCA_027422435.1 Schizopygopsis pylzovi | reverse complement strand
TAATCATTTTAGAAGATAGTAAATACATATATAATAATTTTTAAAATATAAGTAATTTTAAAGTATCCTTGATATTTAATATTTCAATAATTTAGCAACATGTTCACAGTTATTGATAATTGTCAGCGGTCTCAGGACATGAGGGGAACAATATTTTATTAATAAATATTAAAATAATATTTAAACTGATTTTAGTAATTTTTTTAATTAATTATTATCAACTTCCCTCTGTGAATGGGAGAATATCTTGTAATTATGCGTCCTGTAATGAGGTGAACGGGAGAATATCTTGTAATTATGCGTCCTGTAATGAGGTGAATGGGAGAATATCTTGTAATTATGCGTCCTGTAATGAGGTGAACGGGAGAATATCTTGTAATTATGCGTCCTGTAATGAGGTGAACGGGAGAATATCTTGTAATTATGCGTCCTGTAATGAGGTGAACGGGAGAATATCTTGTAATTATGCGTCCTGTAATGAGGTGAATGGGAGAATATCTTGTAATTATGCGTCCTGTAATGAGGTGAACGGGAGAATATCTTGTAATTATGCGTCCTGTAATGAGGTGAATGAGAGAATATCTTGTAATTATGCGTCCTGTAATGAGGTGAACGGGAGAATGTCTTGTAATTATGCGTCCTGTAATGAGGTGAACGGGAGAATGTCTTGTAATTATGCGTCCTGTAATGAGGTGAATGGGAGAATATCTTGTAATTATGCGTCCTGTAATGAGGTGAACGAGAGAATATCTTGTAATTATGCGTCCTGTAATGAGGTGAATGGGAGAATATCTTGTAATTATGCGTCCTGTAATGAGGTGAATGGGAGAATATCTTGTAATTATGCATCCTGTAATGTGGTGAATGGGAGAATATCTTGTAATTATGCGTCCTGTAATGAGGTGAACGGGAGAATATCTTGTAATTATGCGTCCTGTAATGAGGTGAATGGGAGAATATCTTGTAATTATGCGTCCTGTAATGAGGTGAATGGGAGAATATCTTGTAATTATGCGTCCTGTAATGAGGCGAATGGGAGAATATCTTGTAATTATGCGTCCTGTAATGAATGTAAACACAGTCTGTTATAACGAGTGGTGCAGCAGATGTTGTGTTTGAGGCGAGAGACCAGAAACAGTAACACAAGCATGTTTGAGTGTGTTTTTCCTCTTCATTCATTGAGTTGCTGCTGGTGTGAACTCTCATCATGCTCTGAATGTTTTGCATCGGTCAAGGAGAAGCGGTGTGATGCAGCTTCGGTGAGGATGATGAGCTCTGAGTGTTGTGTTTGGACGTCGCTCACTTCTTTCTCTTATTCCAGTCCAAACGTAGACCTCCATCCACGCTCGCAGACGCCTGTCACTCGTCCCACAGACGGAAAATAAACCCCAAACGTCCTCCAGAGCCTCCTGCAGCAGCTCGAGCTCATCTGGAGCTGAGAGAGTTTGAGTTCATGTCAGTGTATTACAGTAATATAGTGCCATTGAGATTACTGTACCTGCTCGTTCACATTAATAATTCATTCTAGACACATAATGATGCAGTGCTTTACATTTACAGACACTTTATCCTGAGTGACTTACATTGCATTCAAAGTATACATTAATGTAATAATATAAATTAATATATCAGTGCAATACAAATTCATGGCAGTGTTATTAAAGCACTATTAGTGTCTAATAATATTATGAACTGGCTTTTCACTGGTTTTGGTTACATTTTGGTTTTTATTACTGGTATTTTATTATTATTTACGTTTAATTTATTTTTTTGATTATTTGTAATCTTCTTATGTGCTTTTGTTAGTGTTAATAGTTTTTGTTTAAAAAACATATTACTATTCAGATTTTAATTAATTTTGTCATTTTTATTCATTTTTGTTCCTTAAAAAATACCATTTAGTTTTTCTTTTTTCTTTGTTATGTGCTTCTGTCATTTTTATTATTGGTAATAAGTTTTAATTTATTTATAGTTTAATTTTCAGTAATTTTGTTAAGTGCTTTTGTCAATATTTGTTAGTTTTTCTTCATATTACTGTTGAGGCTTAATTTATTTTTAGTTTAATTGTAAGTTATTTTGTTATGTGCTTGTGGCATTTTTTTATGTATTCCTATTTAGAGTTAATTTATTTGTATTTAATTTTAATTTTAAATTTGTTAGTGTTAGTCAGTGCCACCTTTTCATTTATGAATGAATTCAATTAAGTGCATTTATTTTGTAACAAATATTTATTTTTAATTCAAATTGAAATGCATCTATTTACGGTGACGTAATGCTGCCATCCACGTAATATTTTTTCCACTCAATTATGTCGTTATAACGAGATCTTTTCTCGTAATAACGAGATCTTTTCTCGTAATAACGAGATCTTTTCTCGTTATAACGAGATCTTTTCTCGTAATAACGAGATCTTTTCTCGTAATAACGAGATCTTTTCTCGTAATAACGAGATCTTTTCTCGTAATAACGAGATCTTTTCTCGTTATAACGAGATCTTTTCTCGTTAAAACGACATATTTTCTCGTAATAACGACATCTTTTCTCGTTAAAACGACATCTTTTCTCGTAATAACGACATCTTTTCTCGTAATAACGACATCTTTTCTCGTTAAAACGACATATGTTTCTCGTTAAAACGACATCTTTTCTCGTTATAACGACATATTTTTCTCCTAATAAGGACATATGGTAGGGCTGAGGTGAGCGAGTGTCCGCGCTGCTCAGTCTGACATAAACGAGGATCTGCACGCGTCTGAATTGAAATACACTGTTTTAAATGTATTTAATGTAATGGTTTTAATTATAGCAGCATGTTTATTAGGATTAATCTCCAATACAACATTATCCAATAACTGCACTCAGACCCATGACTTGTTTAGGCTATATATGATCAGATCAAAACAGTTATTTTTGAATAATTGACTCTGGGCTTGGAATATTTATTTATTTGAATGACTGAAGTTTGATTGAACAACAAATCGAAATATGAACAAAGATAAATAAAGAGATTTTCTCATAGGTTAATAATAATAATAATTATTATTATTATTATTATTATTTCGTTCTGTTTGAAAACGGGCAAACAAATTAAGCTCGATTTTTCGTAGGCCTATTTTTGTTCGTGGGTAAACAAATGAGCTGCTTTAATATTTGTTTCACATGTGTGGGCGGCCTTGATATACTTTAGTCTGATTATATATGAATTATGTATTAATGATTTCATATTATTAAATGATCTTTAGCTGAATCATCGTATCACGTTCTTCTTATGGGTTAAATTGCAGAACAGTCTTCGCTGCGCTGGGTGTGAGCACTGAACACAATAGTACAGATGAAAGTGCAGTATCTCTTGCTGGATTTAGGCTATATGAATTAAATAAACACAAACTTGTTTTCGATTGTTTTATTTAAGTAGACCTTTAGACATAGGCGCGCCAGAAAGCGCACGCTGTTATTTTACAAAAGCAATTCGTAACATTTTGTTCTTATTGTGGAAGTATATAAAATTGCTTTCCTCGGTTATCACAATTTAAGGGATCGCGTCGGTGTCGCCGAATTGAGAAGAACAGTGGTGTGCTTTAAATGAGATAAAGCAACATCCAGACTGTATGAAACGTTATTGTGACTAATTTGCAGAGCGGTACATGAACTCTTATTCTGCGTGATGGGATAGACAGTAAAGACAAGCTGAGTTAAAACATTGATTGTTTTAGGGGCCGTCCTCGGTTCACAGCAACCCGGGACTATCAGAGATGGATAAAACAGTTTTTATTAACATTAAACATTTAATTTAATATTTGTATATTATTAGTATTATTAGGTTATGTTAACTTGTTAGGGCTATAGGCCTATTTCTATTGCATATAATATTATATTTTATTACTTTCCCATTTAAATTCGTGTATCGCTTTACCTAATTAACGTTTTGTACCAGAGCATGTGAGAGAAGCGGAGCGGTTCAATATTCCGCTGTGTGTGTGTGCGCTCCGCTCAGTCGTTCACGGCCAAATCAAACACTCCGCTAATGTTCCGCTCACGCTCAGGTGAACCGAATCCCGCTCAGATCAGCGTTAGGCCTATTTATTTTTTCCTGTTTATAGTGAAATTATTGAATAAATGTCTCAATTAAACAGTTATGTTTCACGGTGAACTTGTTTTAATAGGGATGTTCATTAACCGTTAACCAACTGATAAGAATTTTGACCGATTACAATCAGTTAAACGGTTTAAAGTCACTTATTTATTTATTTTTAGTAATTTATTAAAATATGTTAAAAGGTTTGCTGCATGGTTAAAATAAGCTATACGTGTATAAAAAAACAAGTTTTTTAGAGAGAGCGAGAGAGAGAAAAAACAAGTCGCCTATAAGTCGCATTTTATTATTGAATTCTGATTTTTTTTGGTAAAATAAGACAAAAAATAGAATGCAGCTTTCTGCCGTCTGCTTTAATTTCGCGCAGCACAATAATGAAATAAACTCTGCATACTCTAAAAAACACTGGGTTAAAAACAACCCAATTTGGGCTGGATAAATATAGGACAGAACACATTTGGGGTTAATTTTACCCAGTAAATCGGGTTGTTTATTTAACCCATCATAAATGGTTGATTTAACCCAGCTAATTGGTTTATTCGTTTCTATTATAATATTAGCTTTTTTTTTACTTTATGCATGAAATAATATTTACAGATTAATTTAAATCCTCTAAACTTTTGTAAAATACTCCAGAACCACTGGTTTACGTGATAACTTCCTTTATTTCTAATTTGCTTGCTTTTATCCTTTACACATTGTCCTATTTAATCTCGTTTAAAAAACATTAGAAGTAAAGATTAAACATTAAACCGATGTAATTCACGAGTAAATCGACCGCTCTGTAACTGTGTTTCCACCGTAACGGCTCTGACTCTTACGCCGAGCTGGAGTCGTGTTCAGCAGGAACTGATCACGGATAAGACCGCCGCCCTGCGCTTCACTCATGGACAAAATGAACTGCGATTGCCTTCATAACCTGACCAAAACAAACAGTAAACAGCTCTGAGGACATGTTTTAACATCCAAAGTATTTGTGTTCTGTATCTTTATAAATATAATCGTTTATTTTAAGCAAAGCATCAGATTCTTCATCAAGCAATAAAACCGACGCAACGCGAGCGACGTTAAAAAAATAGAGGCTGCTTGTTGCACAGTATTTCTTTTATTTTCTTAAATTATTATTTAAGTCAAAATATCTTTTTAGTATAGGCCTATTTATTCGTTATATATAACGCCTAGCTTTATTGTGTTTTTCTCCGCTTGCAGAAGTGCTGCAGGTGGGTGATAATGATCATGTAAATCCTTGTTCTGTTGTCTGCTGTTTTTTGCGCATGTAAAATTAATTCCCCAAAAACAAATGTTAGTATTTTAAACGGGTCACGGACACTTATTCTTTCTAATTTAATTCAGTTCTAATTTCAAGTTAAAGGTTAAAGGTTAGGAAAAATAACCGAAATGAACATCCCTAATTTAAATGTATACAATTAAAATTCTTAATTTAAAAACGTGTCTTGTTTTTGAAGCCACTTGGAAAACTTTTGTAAAAAGTTAAATAACTGAAAAAGTATATTTTTCCATTAAAACAACCTTCATATTCAAAACATGCACGAGATGAAATGCACCGAACAAATAATTATTTTGTGGCGTAAATAAAAGAAACACACTTTCTAAAATTTAAATAAACCAAAACTGAGGGGAAATGCGTTCTATAAAACGCGTGTCAATCTTCACAGGATTTTAGAATTTGGTTTTAGAAACATTAGCTTAGACAAATGAGTGCTTAGCATATTCCACAGATTCTGGAATTGGCAAATTACCAAAGGGGCATTTTGGCGCTCCGCTCACATGCTCTGCTTACTACCATATATTTAGCAAAAACTTTAAACTTCTGACAATTAAGCCAATACTTTATGATTGTAGGCTATTTATGCCAATGCGTGATGATGATAAATGAGCGTGTTGTGCTTTCATTTTCAAATGAAACTACGAATGATTAATTCCTCAACGAAACACTAGGCAGTAGGCAATAATATCAATAATTATTAATTCGCAGAATATTTTTTATAAATGTTAAATTCAACCTTTAAACTGCATTTCCAATAGTCTAGAAATTCCAGTCACATCCAAGCTTTAGCGTGTGGAGCATTTACAGTAGACTTACAAAATTAGTCAGAACGTTATGTAAAGAGATCGAAATGAAGGGAAAAAACTAATATAACAATAGGCTAACAATAATGATGATGATGATGAATAGGCTACAGACAATCAGTTAATTGACAAACACGATGTATTTTATTTTATTTAGTTTAAATAGTGTGCACAGTTTTATTTTATGTACTTTATGTAATATTAGCCTATTCGTGATAAACTTGAATCCTGTGTACATCGCGTGCCATTGCCTACAGTCCGGTAGCCTATGGTCAATATAATAATTAATTATGTAATAATTTCTATAATAATTCACAAAGGTCAAGTAGGTTTGTTTATGCATTAAACGAGAAATGGATGTTGTTCCCTCAACATAGCGAGGCCACGACATGAGGAGGCCTTTACCGTTATTGTTCATATTTCGATTTGTTGTTCAATCAAACTTCAGTCATTCAAATAAATAAATATTCCAAGCCCAGAGTCAATTATTCAAAAATAACTGTTTTGATCTGATCATATATAGCCTAAACAAGTCATGGGTCTGAGTGCAGTTATTGGATAATGTTGTATTGGAGATTAATCCTAATAAACATGCTGCTATAATTAAAACCATTACATTAAATACATTTAAAACAGTGTATTTCAATTCAGACGCGTGCAGATCCTCGTTTATGTCAGACTGAGCAGCGCGGACACTCGCTCACCTCAGCCCTACCATATGTCCTTATTAGGAGAAAAATATGTCGTTATAACGAGAAAAGATGTCGTTTTAACGAGAAACATATGTCGTTTTAACGAGAAAAGATGTCGTTATTACGAGAAAAGATGTCGTTATTACGAGAAAAGATGTCGTTTTAACGAGAAAAGATGTCGTTATTACGAGAAAATATGTCGTTTTAACGAGAAAAGATCTCGTTATAACGAGAAAAGATCTCGTTATTACGAGAAAAGATCTCGTTATTACGAGAAAAGATCTCGTTATTACGAGAAAAGATCTCGTTATAACGAGAAAAGATCTCGTTATTACGAGAAAAGATCTCGTTATAACGAGAAAAGATCTCGTTATTACGAGAAAAGATCTCGTTATAACGAGAAAAGATCTCGTTATAACGAGAAAAGATCTCGTTATTACGAGAAAAGATCTCGTTATAACGAGAAAAGATCTCGTTATAACGAGAAAAGATCTCGTTATTACGAGAAAAGATCTCGTTATAACGACATAATTGAGTGGAAAAAATATTACGTGGATGGCAGCATTACGTCACCGTATCTATTCACAGAAATGCACTAAATGCGTTTGTCTGTGCGTTCACGAAGCACCAAGATAAAACAGCACAATGTTTGTCCTCCTGCATGCCTGAAAAAGTGTCCTAATATCAGCCTTATTTGACGTGTTGACAGAGGAACACGCATTCAAACCCGGCTTATTAAGCAATTTAGAGATTTGAGACGAGGCCATGATGAAATTGTAATGAAATCAGTCCAAATTTCTGATCACATAATCTGCCTATTTATTCATTTTCTGCCGCAGCGATGACAAACAAGTCTAATCCTCATGATTGACATCTCAGTCTAAATTGACTTGAAATAACGCAGGAAAATTCCAGGCAGTTAATAAGCACATTTTTGCTCGTTTGATGCTCATGAGGAATGTTGGGCCTGAAAGACAGACGTATGAATAGCTTGATAATGTGCAAATCTTTATCGCTGGAATCTGTAACATGTAATTCCCTCATTGAGCTCAAGACAGAATCTCTGATGCAGGCTCATGTTCTGTGGCAAGCTGATTTAACATTAACCCTTCAAACCTACTGGAAAAATAAATCTACCGTAAAATAACAGAAAACGTAAAAAAAAGATAAGATTGCGATTGTTTAGTCTTAGGGCGAGTAACCGCATTCCAATTCCACGGCTACTCTCTCTGTCCATTCTGATCTCGATCATCAATTTTCCTCTGCAAATCCGTGAGCTTCTCCGTGATAGAATCCATATTGCGGTTAATAGTCTCAGTCTCAATGCTGACCGCTCTTCCCACTGCTTCAGTCATACGGGCAGCCTTGTGAGGCTTTGGACAGCTGTTCCCGTTTTCTGAATTTTTCGATAACCCAGGGCAAAGCCTAATCCAATCAGCAGAAGACCTGTTATCATGGTTCCGAATAGGTAGATATCTTCAATGTCCTCAACGGAAAGAGCCGCATACGATCTGCCACCTCTCCCATGCGTCCATCGTGTAGCCAGCTGTGAACGTTCCGTCCGGATAAACAGGTTCCCCGGAACCCAAGCTTCTTGTCGAGAAGATGGTGTCAATAGCGTTGAGAGACCAGTTGATCAAATCCATAATTTCTCAGTTTGAAGAGCAGTGCAGAGAGAGTCTCTCAATAGATCCGACAATACTGGAGAGCAAGCAGGGAAAATAAGGGAGGACGGGGAGTGAAAAATGCGACCGCCTCCGTTGAGTGCCAGAGAAGAAGCCAATTAGCTGTGTCTAATAGCCAAGACTGATGGGAATGTGACCGTAAGATACGCTAACAACGGCTGAAGCGATATCTTTGAGCGACATGAGCACCTGAATGAACGAGTACAATAATATTAAAGAATAATCAGATGTCTAGATCATTTATCCTATGAATGATTAATAACAATTGGCATCAGTACCGCCGCTCCCTATACACAGAGTATGCAGTTTGGTGCATAGGGCACTAACTTATGTTTGCGGCTGAATGCATGTGATCATAACTGATGGACAACTATGGAAATACGTGCCTCTAAATACATTTCTGCAGCATTGTTATTACGTACATTACTGCACGTTTCACGGGAGTTTCAAAGTGAAACATCCAGTGAGTGGCGCAAAAATGCGGGTTCAATACGTGACCCTGGCATGTTTTTGTTATGTTGATATAGGCACGTATTGATGTGTTTGTATTACGTTGCTTCAGGTACGTATGCAATGGTTCATAACTCAAATATCACTAAAAGTTAATGCTCTATCGTGTTGGAAATATCCTCTAACCCATCCCTAAACCTACCCGATAGTGTTAACAAATGCAAAAGTGGTGTAAAAACGCATTTGTTGGTGCAGCTGTGCTATTTTAACAGATCCGAGCAAACATACTGAATTAGAAAACTCATGCATATGTGACGCTAACTTTCAAATGCATCAGTTTTCAAATCTCACAGCATGTTAAAATTGTTTTGAATTAATAACATTATATACATTAAGTAGGTACGCAAGAATTAGGCTTTATTGATCGAAACTGTGGATCTGCAAATCATATTTTGTGTGAAAATGAATAAAAGTTGTGGGAGTTTTACTGCCTCTAGTGTTCATTTCAACTGGAAACTGTAGTGATTCATGTGTATAGGTACATTTTTTGAGTTTCGCAGAATAGAGGCACGTATTTCTTATGAGCCTGTTGAGTATGCAATGAGAACAGATGTGGACTGAATGTTCAAACGGCTTGCCGTAGATGTTCAGTGAAGGCCTGGATCTGTCAGTGTGTTTGATGGAGAACCGAATCATACAAACAACACCATCATGAGCTCCTCAAAGCTGGAGATGCCCAGACATGTGACAGCATTCACGGACGAGCTTCATGATGCTGGAGAGAGAGCTGCCCGTCAGTCATATTCATCTGTATCCGCGCGCAAGCGCGTGTCTGTGTGTATGCGCGCGTGTGTGTGTGTGTATACGTGTGTGCGCTCATGTGTGAGAGAGAGCTGTCCTTCAGTCATATTCATCTGTATCCGCGCGCGCGTGTGTGTGTGTGTGTGCGCTCATGTGTGAGAGAGAGCTGTCCGTCAGACATATTCATCTGCATCTGCGCGTGTGTGTATGGCGTGTGTGTGTGTGTGTGTGTGTGTGTGTGTGTGTGCGTGCGTGCGTGCGCGTGTGTATGCGCTTGTGTGCGTATGTATGCGCGCGCGCGTGTGTGTGTGAGACCTTGTCAGGAGTGTGTGTCAGCGCAGTGCCCTCCTGACCCGTCAGAGCTTGCAGCAGGAGACACAGTGTGTTTCATTATCTCTGCTTTTCATCAGGGGTCTTGAGCCCATAAGTCCAGACGCATGCTGCAGAATTAATGGGTCATCTGAGATCATCAGTGTTTTAATTGAACTTTAATCCTGTTCTTCCTCCGTTCCCAGAACTCCTCCATACTTCTGTCAGAAGAGCCGCTTTACATCGGACCTCTGTCTTATTCTGGGTACTCAGAGAAAAAAATTACTTAAAACATGAAAGATTAATCCAAATCAGCCCCAAAAGAAAAAAAAAAGATTAATTTGATTTATAACAAATTTCTCCTAAATTAAATATAAATACATACATACATTTTTAGATATACAGATGGATATATACATATTTTCATTTTAATGTATGTATTTTCATAAAATAATAACAATAATTAAAAAAATATTTGTAAAAAAGTGAATATACATTTATTGATATATATATATATATATTATTGTTAACTTATTCAATTTAATTGTTTAAATAATAATAATAATAATTAGTATTAGTATTATTAAAACATTTTTAATACAAAATATTTTAAAATGTATGAGTTTTATAGGTGATGATATTTGCTCAAGCTCAATTTCAGCCAAACCATAAAGAAAAAATAAATAAATATAAATGTACAAATATTTTCTCAAAAGTATTGTTATACTTTAAATATGTATATAATACATAAATATGTATGTGTGAGTATTTTTGTATATTTTTGTTTTTTAATGTATGTATTAACATAAAATAATAACAATAAATTAAAAAATAATAGAAAAAATGTTTATGTACATTTAATTATACATATATATATATATATATACACGCACACACATATTTATTTATTATATATATTTTTAAAGTATAACAATAATTTTAAGAAGATATTTATTATATATATTTGAAGAGCTCTTTTCCAAAACGCTATAAATCCATTTTAATAGTTTTCATGAAAATGACATTTTTTTACCTAGACCCATACATTGTTAATATTCAATTTATCCTGTTAAAATGGTCTGTTGGCTCAGCCTGAACATGTTAAACAATGATTGTTAAATGAAACAACAATATTGTCGATTATAAATGCAAAGTTTTTTTTTTTTTTTCAAAACGCTACAAATCCATCCTTTTTTTTTTTATGTTTAATGTCATTTGAGTCAGTTCGGGACCGCGGAGCGCGAGTCATTTGAGTCGGTTCGGGACCGTGGAGCGCGAGTCATTTGAGTCAGTTCGGGACAGTGGAGCGCGAATCATTTGAGTCGGTTCGGGACCGTGGAGCGCGAATCATTTGAGTCAGTTCGGGACAGTGGAGCGCGAATCATTTGAGTCGGTTCGGGACCGTGGAGCGCGAATCATTTGAGTCAGTTCGGGACAGTGGAGCGCGAATCATTTGAGTCGGTTCGGGACCGCGGAGCGCGAGTCATTTGAGTCGGTTCGGGACCGTGGAGCGCGAGTCATTTGAGTCAGTTCGGGACAGTGGAGCGCGAATCATTTGAGTCGGTTCGGGACCGTGGAGCGCGAATCATTTGAGTCGGTTCGGGACCGTGGAGCGCGAGTCATTTGAGTCGGTTCGGGACAGTGGAGCGCGAATCATTTGAGTCGGTTCGGGACCGTGGAGCGCGAATCATTTGAGTCGGTTCGGGACCGTGGAGCGCGAATCATTTGAGTCGGTTCGGGACCGTGGAGCGCGAATCATTTGAGTCGGTTCGGGACCGTGGAGCGCGAATCATTTGAGTCGGTTCGGGACCGTGGAGCGCGAATCATTTGAGTCGGTTCGGGACCGTGGAGCGCGAATCATTTGAGTCGGTTCGGGACCGCGGAGCGCGAATCATTTGAGTCGGTTCGGGACCGCGGAGCGGGAATCATTTGAGTCAGTTCGGGACCGTGGAGCGCGAATCATTTGAGTCGGTTCGGGACCGCGGAGCGGGAATCATTTGAGTCGGTTCGGGACCGCGGAGCGGGAATCATTTGAGTCGGTTCGGGACCGCGGAGCGCGAATCATTTGAGTCTGTTCGGGACCGTGGAGCGCGAGTCATTTGAGTCGGTTCGGGACCGCGGAGCGGGAATCATTTGAGTCGGTTCGGGACCGTGGAGCGCGAATCATTTGAGTCAGTTCGGGACCGCGGAGCGCGAATCATTTGAGTCAGTTCGGGACCGTGGAGCGCAAATCATTTGAGTCGGTTCGGGACCGCGGAGCGGGAATCATTTGAGTCAGTTCGGGACCGCGGAGCGCGAATCATTTGAGTCTGTTCGGGACCGTGGAGCGCGAATCATTTGAGTCAGTTCGGGACCGTGGAGCGCGAATCATTTGAGTCG
>CM049823.1:34378703-34426203 GCA_027422435.1 Schizopygopsis pylzovi | reverse complement strand
TCTCCATCATATAACAGAAAAAACATACTTTCAACTTTAGTGTTTTTCTCCTGAGGTAGTCCCTTTGGGAAAATATTGGGACATAATAACACTATATAGTGTTGATTATTGCAATAAATCATCTATAATCTGATCTAACAGGGTTAATTAGAGTATGAAATGAAACGTTTGTGTTATTTCTTCCTCTTTTTTATCCAGGAATGAATGCAGAGCAGAAAGAGAGAAAGTGTTTTTGTGTCACGTGAGTGTTTTGTGTTTTTCCCAGTCAGTCTTTCTGTGCACTAACAATACTAAGACAATAGCTGCACCAGTAAATATGAACAGAGCAAAGCTGTTGTGTTCATGAGCGGAGAGATGCATGCATCTGTCTATAAATCCTGGTATTATATCTGGCAGATTCTGGAAGTGTTTGAGCTTGACTTGATCACTTCTCACTTCTCTTTACAGCCCACGTGAGTCTCTCAGCTCTCTGTGGAGCACGTTATTTTCACACGACACAACAAACACCGACTCAGAAATCTGTGCCTTGTATTTCTTACTCCATGTGTGTGTACTTAATCTACACTCAACGATTATAATGTGCTGAAAATATCCTCATCCTCAGGCCATCTGAGATGTAGGATGAGTTTGTTTCTTCATCAGGTTTGTAGAAATGTGTCTCTGCAGCAATGGATGCTCTGCGGTGAATGGGTGCCGTCAGAATGAGAGTCTAATAAAACATCACACCACTCCAGTTCATCAGTTAACATCTGGAGAAGACAAAAGATCTGACGGCACCCATTCTCATTCTGACGGCACCCATTCACTGCAGAGCATCTATTGCTGAGACACTGATGCATGGCCTTTATTTTTACGTGAAGTATTCCTTCTGCCTCATCTTTCCTGTTCAGATGATGTTATGAAACCCTTGTGAATCTTACTGAGACAAGAAGCCAATCAGATTGTGCTTCCTTCCATCTATGTTCAAGTTCGAACCTGTTCTAATGTCATGTAATTGAATTAATCTCAGTAATCACTGACCTCAAACGAGCACAACATGTCACGTACAATCATCACTCAAGATGGATGAACTTGAGTATATGGTTAATGATCAGTTTATTAAAAAAATCCTTCATATTTATTAAAAATATATAGTTATTTTATTTTATTAACATTATTGACACTTTTTTTCAGTTGCTTCTTTTTATTGTGTGCATTGGTAATAGTGTTTGTAGTACAATCATATTAATAAAGTGCTATGAAAATCAGGTTTAAATGGAAATAATGACACATGTTAACACACAAATGCCACTGTTTGCCCTGTATATTAAATTTAAGTTTAAATGTGACCTGGAGCACAAAAGCAGTCATAAGCAGCACAGGTTTATTTGGAGCAATAGCCAACAATACATTGTATGGGTCAAAATTATACTTTTATTTTATGTCAAAAATCATTAGGATATTAAGTAAATATCATGTTCAATGAAAATATTTTGCAAATGTCCTATATATAAATATATCAAAACTTCATTTGGACAACTTTAAAGGCGATTTTCTCATAGTTGTATCTCAACCAAACATTGTCATATCCTAACAAACCATGCATCAATGGAAAGATTATTTATTCAGCTTTCAGATGATGTATAAATCTCAATTTAAATAATGTTGCCCTTATGACTGGTTTTGTGGTCCAGGGTCACAAATGTGTCATAAACACACAACAACAGCAGATGAGCGCGAGAGGATAGAATGCAGCAGCATAATTATTATTATTATTTTTTTTAAGCAGCAGCATAATGACGGAGCGCCAACTAGGGTTTATTTCCCGGGATCATGACGTCATCGGCAAGCCCCGCCCCCGCCTCGCTCTTGCACTCCGCAGTTAAAAACGCGTTCAGTTTGTGTAACAACCGCCCGTCGCGTGCGGTTTCGAAGGAAAACGTCGCGTCGGAGCGTCACGTTTCCACGCGTGAGGACATGGCCCGGAGGACGTTAGTTAGAAAACAACAGCGAATGAGGCACAAACACGCGTGGGAAACCGTGACTTCACGCTGACGGCGATTTAAAGCCCTTCTCAAAAAGTTTCGCTGACGCGCTGGTGACGTCAGATGTAACAGGCGACGCTTCCCGTTCGCGTGAGTGTGTTTGTTTGTCTGTAATTATTAAAACCGGACGGAATGGGGGCCAAACAGAGCAGTCCCGCTGAAAACGGCCGCACACGAGCGTACTCCGGATCGGATCTCCCATCGAGTAACGGTGGCAGAGCGGCGGCTGTGGCGATGAGGTTTCCCGTTAACGGCGCCTCAGGTGCTACATCGTCGTCGTCAGCGGCGGTGGCCTCGCACTATACCGCTTCCAGGACGCGCTCCGTCGGGGGAGGCACCGGTGGACCGGGCGCAAGACCCCAGTCGAGCATTAATATACCGAGCTTGGGAGCGTACAGTTCTCAGGACTCCGGTAACAGCACACCGGAGGAGAACGGCGGGGAGAGAGAGCGGTCAAGCGGCGCTCCGAGACTCCTGATCGGATCTTTACCTGCTCACCTGTCGCCTCATCTCTTCGGAGGTAAGAGTTTATCTACTAAGTTATCAAAACCATGGTCAATTAGTAGTTACCATGGTTTTAATATTCATATTTGTAGTAAAACCCTGGTTAATTTTCGCAGGTTCACCTAAGCAACAACCAGTTTGTGTTATTTAACCACCTGTTTGTTATGAGTAACTGACCCATACACCGAACACAATGCACTGACTGTCATTGGTAGTTGTGTTAACTACCCATATTATAAATATACAAGAACGTCTTTAAAGTTCACATTATTATGTTAATATCAGTGTAAATGTGTTTATATTCCAGTTTGAGAGGTCAAAGTCACGATCAAGGTTTTTGAACATTAGTTACAGGTTCTAGCAACAACCAGTTTTAGCATTTTAACCAGCTCTATAACCACTAGTTATGAGTAACTGACCCAAATACTGAAATCAGTGTACTGGCTGTCATTGGTAGTTGATATGTGCCAACTACCTATATATACAAAAAAGTATTTGAAGTAAATGTGTATATGCAACTTTGAGAGGTTATTTTAGTAACCAATTTCATTGTCTTTAACCAGTTGGTTAAACCAGATCTATACCCACCTGTTATGATAAACTGACCCGTAGGCAGTGTGCTGACTGTTGTTGGTAGTTGATATGTGCCAACTACCCTCATAAATATACAAGAAAGTCAGTCATATTGTGTCCTTGAAGGGTCATGTCAATGTTTTTGGTAATATCAATGCAGATGTGTGTGTATACCTTTAAGAGGTTAACGAGGTTAAGTGTCAAGCTCAAGTTTTCGTTTGTGAACTACTCCTCTTGTAATAGTTAATGCATCTTCCCTTCTGGAGTTTGAACTTCTCTACCTTTTAGTTTAGTGGAAAACTAATTTTTTTAGTTAAAGGTTCTAGTTAGTCCACCGGAGCAACAACCAATTTCTGGTTAAACCAGGTTATGATGAACCGATTCATAAACCATGTACTTGATTGTTGTTGATATGATATTCTTAACCTGTTTTAACTCTTGTGTAATTATATTGGTATTTGACACACACCTCACGCCCATGAAATTTCATATTAATATCAATGTAAATGCATTAGTGAATGTGTGTGTGTGTGGGGATATATAAGTTTGAGAGGTTAAGTTTTTTTAACTACCCAGCTTATGTCATAATGGTGCTAGTTAATGAATCAATCAACCTTTGTGGAGTCTGAAGCGTCAACCTTAAACCAGCCAAACTATTGGTTTGTTTTTATTATGCAATGGAGAAATATGTTTTGGATTATTAGTGTTGACTGACGCGATCTGGTGACCTTCACCCGTTTAGATACCAGCCCTGTGTCTGGTTGCATAATAAATGACCAGGTCTTAGTAAAAAAAAACCTTGGTCATAACATCAATTCGGTTCCAGTAACCAGTAGATTGGCCTTATTTGAATGTGAAAAGTGAAACTGATCACAGTGCATAAAGCATAGTGGCTGTGTTTATGCAGCTGGTCACAGATCTTTAACCAGTAGGTCAAACCACCGCTTACTAGGTCAAACTGGAGGACTAGTTAGTCTGAACCAAATCAACTGGCAAAAGCTCAGAGTAACTGAAACAAACATGGCTTATTTGGTAAACTTGTTTTATGAAACCGGCCCCTGGTGGGTTTGTGGAAGGATGTGATGAACCTGTTTGTATTCTGGAGGATCTTTTCTAAACTGGTGCAGCATTGCAGGTGTTTTTTTACGGATGCGTGCTGGTGCATCTGTGGTGAGAGACCGTGACGTGTTCAGAGGAACCACAGGTTGTGGTTAGGGAGTTCTCTTATCAGGTGTAGAGAGATGATGGTTATTTCCGAGCAGTTCAGTCATCGTGCGGGTCTTTTGTTGTAGTTTTTCTGAGAACCTGCTCAGTAATCTGATGTTCCCTAAACACTGGTGTTATGTGGTTTAACTGGCTGAATCTCAGGAAACCTGCAAGAACAGGTTCTGGTCACATTTCACCTCAAAATCAGAAGATGAAGCCTGTTTTTAGGACCATTGCATTTTCTTTTGCATTGTGCACATTTGTTGAAGTTATTTAAGGTGTAAATTATTTGTTGTACTGCTTTTAAAGGAGTAGTTCACCGAAAAATTAAAACTGGCTGAAAATGTGCTCACTCTCAGGACATCCAAGATTAGGATGAGTTTGTTTCTTCATCCGATCTGGAGAAATGTAGTATTGCATCAGCTGTCTCATCAATGGATGCTCTGCAGTGGATGGGTGCCGTCAGAATGAGAGTCCAAACGCTGATAAAAACATCACAATAATCCACACCACTCCAGTCCATCAGTTAACGTCTCGTAAAGCCAAAAACTGCGTGTTTGTAAGAAACAAATCTATCATTAAGATATTTTTAACTTCAAACCATTGCTTCCAGCTAAAATGCAAATCTTCCTCCAGTGAAAAACACATCTCCTGTTGTCACATCAAAATGCAGACACATATTCGTCTAGAGCTGTTTTTGCTTGTAAACGGTGCACTGAAAAAAATGATTCATTGAATCTACTCAATTTTTTTAAGGTAAGTGTTTGCAATCAATTTATTTTAGCTACATTTAATAAAAAAAATTTGAAAGTCAGTCAACTAAATTTGCAACTAAATGTAGCTCAAATAAATTGATTGCAACCACTTACCTTAAAATAATTTAGTAAATTAATATTTTTTTTTATAAAATTATACATTTTTAAATTAATAATTTGCTTGATCTGTGCAGATTTCTCTCCTGATTCAGACCAGATGTTTTTTTGACTAGAGGAAACGTTATTATGGATTTAATATATATATATTTTTAAAGTTAATTCATGTCTTGATGGGTTTGTTGTCAGCTTTTGTGTTCTAAAGACGTTAACTGGTGGACTGGAGTGTAGTGGATTACTTGTTTTTATCAGCTGTTTGGACTCTCATTCTGACGGCACCCATTCACTTGTAAAGCATCCACTGCTGAGACAGTGACTGAATGCTATGTTTCTCCAAGTTATAAAGAAACAACAAAAAATTTGCATTTTTTTTTTCAAACTTCCATGTATGGGTAAACTGTTCATTTAAATAATTGCTGATTTATTTCAATCATTGTATCGGAGTAATTTATTTTTACTCAAATGCATTCAAATGTGTTTTACAGTATTGAAAACAACCATTGACTCATGGGATTTCACAGATACCAATTGCATTTCATTTTTATTTATGGAATTGGCAAATGCTCTGCATTTATGCTTTATATATACATTGCATTTGTGCATTCCTACAATTCATGCATGCATGGGTTTGATGATGCATGAACTGAAAAATTGCATGTATGCATTTGCTTGCAAGTAATGCTTTTAAAAATAGTCTTTAATTTGATCTTTTCTCTTGCTATTGTGGTGAAATACAGCTTCTACATGTTTTAATGTAATAACTGCTGATGTTTACTGTAATTTTGGCTGTTCGTCGTTTCTTACAAGCTGTATTCAAATCCAGTGTATTTCCAGTTTCCCCAGCTGTTGTGTCCTGGATTGAACTTTAATTCTATAACAGGCTCTCACTGGTGATTGGAGTTAATCTTTAAACGTTGCTGAAATGGTCAAGTATGACTTTTAACCGACTGTGGATGAGATCAAGAAGGGGGTTTTTAAAGGGAAGTTTAAAAGACTTAAGTTCACTTTCGTTTATGGAAACGCACGGGGAATCCTGCCTTTAACAGACTCTCTGTATGTGCAGTTTGCATCAGACCTGGAGGCAAAATCATGCAAAATATAGCATGGTCATAATAGGCATTGATCCGTAGTGTTTGCTAAAGCAGTCATCGCCGGTACTAGTGCTCGGAGTGATGTATTAAAGTTCAGTGTGTGTGCTCCAGACACTAATGACTCCTCAGATCATGATTCATCGTTTAATTACTATGACTTTACAGTGTGAAGAATATTTAAAAATGAGAGCTGTATAGAGATACCAGTAGTTCTGCATGTGTCAGTGTTGATCACTGTGATCTTGACATTGAAAGAGATCGTGCTGTTTTGACTCACAGGAACGGAAACACTCTTTATTAGAGAGGAGTATCACTTCTAGTGAATGCATTTCATTTCGAAGGATTTTAACGGTGTGTGCAGCATGCACAACTACTGAACACGGATGAAAACAGAGTTTGCGATGTTTGATTTTTGAATGCAGTGTGATTGTCTTGATGTAGTTCCTCTGGTTTAGTTTCATGTTGCACATGCATGTTCATTTGTTCTCTGTGAATTCTGCAGAGACGTTATGTGACTCTGTCTGGTTAAACGGGTCCAGGAGACTCTGGCATATGTACACTAGAGTTGTATATTCAGGAACAATGTTGTATTACTGGATTAAAATGAAATTGCACAGATAGAATATGAGGTTGAGGAGTTCTTCTACTTCTATAAATGGCTTGCGGTGAAATTTTCAACAATGGGAGAGTTTGCAGAGCATACAATGGTGGCTGTGGTACCTTTGTTTCATTTCTAAAGTAATAAACTATATTTTTGTAACGATGTACACTAGTGCTGTGTTCGATACGACGATGTCACAGAGATTTGACGATATGAGTATTGATACGGCTGGCCCTGTGCTGATATTGTGGCACGTGTGCAGCACTGGACCGCACTTAATTTAAATACAAGAACACAGTTTAAAACGTTTAACACCAATGTTTAGTCTGGCCGCAGAGGAACACTACTGGGTTGCCTGATATAAAGACACGTAATCCCCGAAACAGAGCTTCACACTTGCTCAATACTGAAATATCTGCTAAGTGTGTTACTTATCTTTGTCAACCTGGCAACCATGTGCACGCGCTCTCTCTCTCCATCGTGGATTAACGCGCTTGCTTTCTGAAAACACCGAGCTAGCTTGCAGTTTAGAGAGAGAGAGAGAGAGAGAGAGAGAGAGAGAGATGTATTAATTACCTCCCTAACAATGAAGCTGTGGCTTTAATTCCTTTAGAAACTATGATGTTACCAGCTCCTTGTTCAGAGATAATGTAGCTCTTGAGCGATTAAGCTGTTATTGATAAAATTGTGGGGCAGCGCTAAAAAGTTTGTTCCTGAATGTGTGTGTGTGTGTGGCCTCAATGTGATGTGTGTGTGATGATGCTTTGTTGGTATTGTGCTGAGCGTGTGTGTGGGACTGAGCTTGTGTGTGTGCGTTATTAGGTTCAGTGAATACAGTGCATTAGTTTATAACTCTTCTCATTAATTTTTTTAACGTAGAGTGTTAATTTGTGCAATGATAACCTACCGGCAATGTTAAGATGATTTTTACAAATATCTTAATATGAGTACATTACATTATACATTTATTAGAACGAGTAGGCTACATTATTTATGGTCTTAAAAGCAAGACACAAACAATCAGAATATTGTACCTGGTGTGGAGTGCTCAATGTAAACATGAATCATATTCCATTACCTATATTGTGCTGTGGTACGGTTCTGGAGGCACTTCGTAATGCAGAAGTCAACCACCTGCTCTGTCTATAGCTAGCAACGGCCCTATAATAAGCAGTGTTTAATAAACAGCAGTTTTACTATATTATAGTGCAGTCCCGTATCGTGATGCATATCGTGACTTAGCTGGTGATACACAGCACTTGTGCACACACACACACTTTTTATTTGAATTAAATCTACAATTATATAATGTATGTGTTTATAATAAATAAACAATAACAAATTGATAAGCTCACACTCTCTCTCGATTTGAAAGATTTCCAGACTATATTTGTAATGCGTTGTGTGCTTGCATTGCACCAGAAACGTTCATGTCAATCATGCACGGATGAATTAAGCACAGAAACCTTTATTAAGACTGTTAAATAAGGTCAGTGTTGTCTTCATGTAATACAAATCTGTTGACAGAAACCCAGAACATTCCCCAACCACAAACCAGCACTGAAACCAGATCCAGCCGCTCGGTTCGGCATCGCTGTGCTTTCAGAAACACGTCCTTTAGCGGTCATGACACGTGTGATCCGTGTTCATACGGTCCACGCTTAGTAAAGCACACACATAAACACGGAGAGAGCCGAGCTGATTTCCTCCCGCTTCACAAGCCAGGAAGTGTTTGTTGTGGCTGCCTTTTGCTCTCAGCGTTTCTCTGACTTGACTTTTACTCAACAGGCTTTGTGTGGCTCTTTTACCGGAACGGCTTCGCCCACAAGCTGGTGAAAGATCGCCGCTGTTGTGTTTTTGAGGCTGGCAGCACATGTTGGCATGTTTACAGCAGCTGAGATGTGTTGGGGCGTCCACGACTACATGTTTTACTAGCTGACTGATTGTCAATCAATATTTACTCGTCAGCGGTCTCATCCAGATCTGATTTGATGGACCGCGTGAGACTGAAGAGATTGTCCACACGACTGAGATGAGATGTGAAGCGTGCATATCTCCATTGCGTCTGAATTCAGACCATCGCAGATGTGCATTCGCTTATGACATGCTGTTTGAATGCAGCTTTGTCTAAGTTAATGTAGTTGTTATTATTGCACAAGTAGATACAGATAATTCATATGTTAGTACTGTGATTGACTGATAACTATAACAGTAGTTTTGACACTGAGGCAGTGCATGCAAACTGTTTTTATCGGTTTACACAAGATAGAAAAATGCAAAGATCGCCTGTGGTGAAATCAAGTTTTTAATGTTGTAATCTGGCATTTTTAATATGCTTAGGCCACATATACCATGGCCACATTAGTAAACATCACTGTGAAGCATTTTCTTATTCACTTTTATTTTCTTTAAACCAAAGGCAGTTTCAAAAACATAGGTTGAAAGAGGCTGTTTTTTACCATCACAAACATATAGCCAATCCTGTCAACGTGAGGGGCGGGGCTTTGCATATCATTAGCCATCTGAGATGGTGAACATGATTTGTGCATCATTAGCAACACATTATTAGCTGTTTGATAACAGTCAAGCCAAAGGCTAATGATATCAATAACGTCAAATGTCTGGCGATATATGAAATGCATTGTCCTTCTGATATGGAGACTTATAGAGGACCTGCATAAATCCTTTGTCTTCATAATCAGTTTCTGGTGCAAAGATACAGTACAATATTACCATTGTTTAGTGTTTACTACTTCAGTTAACTGAATTAAAGCGGAGCAGGTCTGATGCTCTGAGTAGATGAGACTAATTTGCATATTAATGAATGCATGCATACTTAATGAGGTAAGGTCGGAGAGTTAAATTTTGAGGCATGAATAATTATTTTCATGTAGAATTTTTTGCGACGTCAATTTATCATCAAAGATGAGTTTTAATGGATTACTTTGTTAAAAACAAGATTAAAGTTAAAATAAATTCTGTGAATCAGTTCAGACTGTTCCAGCTGTTTTTCAGTGACTCATGTGTTGAGTAACACCAGATAACTAGTGCAAAGAGCTAAATAAATCTCTTCAGTGGGAATCGACTTGAACTTGGACAGGGTTTGGGAACGGGTCAGTAGTCGGGCCGGTCACTCTGTGCTGCCGCAGTAGTTCAAACTCCACTCTTTACGGCTCGAGCGCTTCTCTTTCCTCTGCATTACTCTCAGCACTGGCTCCGTTCCAGCCGCTGCTCCAAGAGCCGTCTCTGCACCGCTCGCATGCACACACATGCTCCATGCCGAAGGCCTTCTGGAACAGTTAAAGGGATAGTTTACATTTCTGTCATGATTTACTCCCCCTCATGCATTTTGACAAATGTGTGTGTTTGTCTCTGTGTGTGTCTTTGTCTCTCTGTGTGTGTGTGTGTGTGTGTGCATGTGTTTGTCTCTGTGTGTTTGCGTGTGTTTGTCTCTGTGTGTGTGTGTGTGTGTGTGTCTCTGTGTTAGGGGTCGACCGATATGTGTTTTTCAGGGCCGATACCGATACCGATTATTACAGATCAAGTAGACCGATAACCGATATTTTGAACCGATATACGTGTCTGGTGTAAAAATGAAAATGAATGCCAAAATTAATAATAACAAGAGCTCTGACAAAAAAACGTTATTTAAATGCTTTTAAACATGTCTTTAATTCTGAAAACTGTTAATAACAACAACATTAAATAAACAGTAATATTAATAATATTAATAATAACATAAGTACAGAGATCACCCAGAAGCATTCTGTAAACATTTTGTAAAACTTAAAGTAAACGTATTTAGCGTATTGTGTGATTATTCTCAACAAAAGTTGTAATAATTGTTGTAGTTGTATTACGTATACAGTAATATATTCGGCTAAACCGAACTTATATTTTGACAGGTTGCCATGAGGACCTTTTAAGTTTCTGTAGCCTATGTATATATGATATGACGATCGTTTTACTCAAATGAAACCGTCAAATGCTCATGAAGTGACTCTACTGCAGTTCTGGGGATGTTGTTCATGTATTTATGTCCTCATTTAGTGAGACGGCAGACGCTGAAGTCACCGCGAGCATCACACGCTTCAGTATGTGTGTGTGCAGTAAATGAAACCACACGTCTGTGTCATTCATTAACAGAGATGCAGAACATGCAGGATTCATATTTAAAGTGTTTTTGCGGCTTAATATTTATAGATACTAGTCCATAGCGCGAGTCGATTTAAGTGTACTGACCTACTTTTGATTAATTCATCCAAACTTCGACACATTCCGTGACATTCCGCGTTATACGGTAAATTCCATTATATGACTGCATTCCGCGATTCCGCCCGCATTTTCCGCATCGCGGACATCATGGGTTATATTGAGGTGTTTTGCAACTTCAGCAACGTCTGCTGCTGCTTTACCTTTGAGAGACAACTGATGCGTGATCACTGAGGCAGCTCCAGTTAGCATGTGCTCTCGGTGTGAGACTGCCTTCAGTTTTCCGCGTTGATTGGTCGGACTCGTGACTCTCTACATATCAGATGAGCGGTGGGCGGAGATTGCTCTCAGAGATTGAGAGATCGCCTCACTCTCACAGAGTGTTGAGCTCAGACAGGCTGCATCGAGCCAAATAGTGCATTTAAATAGTTTCACCTGTATTATTTATTCACCAATAAATAATGTCACCTGTAAATAGTATGTTTTGTTTGCATAAAAAAAAAAAAAAAAAAAAAAAAAAATTATCGGCAAATCTGTTTTTAAAATGGCCGATATCGATAATCGGTAAAATGCTTAATATCGGCGCCGATAATCGGCCAGGCCGATAATCGGTCGACCCCTACTCTGTGTGTGTGTCTCTGTGTGTGTGTCTCTGTGTGTGTGTCTCTGTGTGTGTGTGTCTCTGTGTGTGTGTCTCTCTGTCTGTGTGTGTCTCTGTCTGTGTGTTTGTCTCTGTGTGTGTGTGTCTGCGTGTGTGTGTGTGTGTGTGTGCGTGTTTGTCTCTGTGTCTCTCTGTGTGTGTGTGTTTGTCTCTGTGTGTGTGTGTGTTTGTCTCTGTGTGTGTGCGTGTGTCTCTGTGTGTGTCTCTGTGTGTGTGTCTCTGTGTGTCTCCGTGTGTGTGTCTCTGTGTCTCTCTGTGTGTGTGTGTTTGTCTGTGTGTGTGTGCATGTGTGTCTCTGTCTGTGTCTCTGTGTGTGTCTCTGTGTCTCTGTGTCTCTGTGTGTGTGTCTCTGTGTGTCTCCGTGTGTGTGTCTCTGTGTCTCTGTGTGTGTGCGTGTTTGTCTCTGTGTCTGTGTCTCTGTGTCTCTGTTTGTGTGCGTGTTTGTCTCTGTGTCTGTGTCTCTGTGTGTGTGTCTCTGTGTCTGTGTGTGTGTGTGTTTGTCTCTGTGTGTGTGCATGTGTGTGTACATTCAAAGCTTATTGGAGCCTTTTTCTGCCACAGAGTAAACCTGGCTTTTAATCTCAAAATTCTGTCTCTCGCATTTGTTTTTTTGTTTTTCGCCACACAATGAAAAATAAGAAAGGTAATTGTAAGTTTATATCTCGCAATTCTAATTTTCTTAATTCATTTTTTCTCAGAATTGAAAAAATTAATTTAGAGAAAGTTGCAATGATGTTAGTTATTTAAATGTATTGATTTACTTAATTTTTTCATCCCGCAGCAAAAGCATATTTCCATAAAAGTCAGTGTGGTCCAATGTTGCTTGGACCCCAACATTTTTCAAAATATTACAGAAAGAAAGTTGTAAGAGAAAGTAGAAAATAAAGTCATATGGGGTTGGAATTTTAATTATGACAGAATTCATATTTTTGGGTATACTATCACTTTTTATCTTACAATTCAGACTTTCTTTTTCTAGAAAATCTGAGAATTACATGGAAAAAAAAAGTCAGAATTCTGAATATCTTGCAAGATACTTTTTCAGTCCACTTTTTCTTATACAATTTATTAATATTGTAAAATGTATTAAAATTAAAATGCACAAAGTTAAAAATCTTCACTACATCCCGCCAAAATTAATGTTTGTACTAACTTAAAGAAATTGACAGAAATATTACTATTCCATGATAGATTTGCACGATATAAACTCAGATTTCTGATTTTTGAGTTTATATTTCAATTTTTTTTTTTAGTTTCTGCCACAGAATAAAAAAACGTCATCTTTATATATGAAGAGTAAAATGTTAATATTTCACAATTCTGACTTTTCTTTATATCTCGCAATTTTGACTTTTTGTTTTTCATAATTGTGAGTTTATATCTTGCATTTCTGATTTGTGCAATTCTTCTTTCTCAGAATTGTGAGGGGACTAAAACATCTGCATTGTCAGAGGAAAAGTTGCAATTATGTTATTTATTTATCCTGTGGTAGAAACAAGCTTTCATAAGTCAATGGTTTCAGTGTGATTGGAGCCCAAAGTCTTCAAAATATCACAGAAAGAAAGTCATACGGTTTGTAAGAGACCCTAATAGAAGAAAAGGAAAGTGATATGTGTTTATGACACGAGTTAATTGACAGAATTGAGTTTTATTTGAGTGCACTGTCACTTTAACACTGATTTTTAACACCACGTTAAGCGTTTAACACACTGTGACTAGATTTTCAGCCTATTTTTCTGCATGCTGAATATGCCTAATGTGCAAATATATCCAATGCTGTTTAAGCAGTGTAGCACTATCTGTTTATTAACTCATTTCTACCGTCACACTTTGTGTGCCATTATCCTAATCCGTCCTCCGCAGCCGGTGATGTTCGAGTCAGCAGGGCATGGTTCATTTCTCCCGCTGTAGGTTCGGTTTGACCAGGTCGTGGGGAAGATCTGGCACGGATGAGATGTTTTATGAAGTCTCCGTGCATGCACAAACACCGCCGGTCGATCCAGGAATCGATAGTCACCGTGCAGCTGTCCTGTGTGTTTGACGAGGACATCAATCCTGTCAGACTTTTTTCACCGTGTCTCTAACAGACCGCCTTAAATCAGAGGACCGGGTTATTTTCATGAGTTTCTCACTGTATTATCACACAGCTCTCGATGTAAAGTTGGATATATATCATGCAAGAGATGCAGTATTTGCTATACAGTCAATGTAAACCGTATTCCCCATCTCTTTATATGAAGTCCATCTTTACTTGCATATTTCTGCAACTTTTATATCCAGTACACTCATGTAAAGTGATGCTATATAGCAAATCTTAACTTTTTGGCAATGTAAATGATCACACAGCTGTGATCTGATAAATGCGACTGTGATATTAAGATATTGTAAACATTAACATCATGATTTTCTGTAAAGCTGCTGTGAAAAGTGCTCTGTAAATCAATATGACTTGATCACTGTAATATCTGGATGTTTTACATCAAAAGTGCATTTTGGGAATATTATTTTTATTTTGTAGTATTGATACAGAACAGATTTTAATTGCATTCATGCAGTCAGTTATGATGTTAGTCCATATTTTTAATAATAAATGTAAAGGCAGTTATACTCTACCATGCTCTACAAATATTTAGAAAATGCAAATACATTTGTTTATCAAATATAGCCTATATTTGTTAATGCAATGCAAGTTGCTTTAGAAAAAGCATCTGCCAAACACACAGAGGCTAATGCAACTTGTAAGCTTGTATTGGTTTTATTATATTTTATTTGGTGTGTGTGTAAAATATTATTTCTCATTTTCTTTTGATTTTGTGGTGAAATATAACCTAAACATGTTATTGACTGTTTTTGAAATTTAGTCATGGAACCAGCTTTACTGTATCACAACATTTTAATTGTGTGTGTGTGTGTGTGTGTGTGTCTTTCTCTCTCTCTGTGTGTGTGTGTGTCTCTGTGTCTCTCTCTCTGTCTCTGTGTGTGTGTGTGTCTCTGTGTCTCTCTCTCTGTCTCTGTCTCTCTCTCTCTCTCTCTCTCTCTCTCTCTCTCTCTCTCTCTCTCTCTCTCTCTCTCTCTCTCTCTCTCTCTCTCTCTCTTTCTCTCTGTCTGTGTGTGTCTCTCTGTCTGTCTCTCTGTCTGTCTCTCTCTCTCTCTCTCTCTGTCTGTCTGTGTGTCTCTGTGTGTCTCTGTGTGTCTCTGTGTGTCTCTGTGTCTCTCTCTGTGTCTCTCTCTGTGTCTCTCTCTGTGTCTCTCTCTGTGTCTCTCTCTGTGTCTCTCTCTCTGTGTCTCTCTCTCTGTGTCTCTCTCTCTGTGTCTCTCTCTCTGTGTCTCTCTCTCTGTCTCTCTCTCTCTGTCTCTCTCTCTCTGTCTCTCTCTCTGTCTCTCTCTCTCTGTCTCTCTCTCTCTGTCTCTCTCTCTCTGTCTCTCTCTCTCTGTCTCTGTCTCTCTCTCTTTGTCTCTGTCTCTCTCTCTTTGTCTCTCTCTGTCTCTGTGTCTCTCTCTCTGTCTGTCTCTCTCTCTCTCTCTTTGTCTCTCTCTTTCTCTCTGTCTCTGTGTCTCTCTCTGTCTGTCTCTCTCTCTCTCTCTCTCTCTCTCTCTGTCTGTGTGTCTCTGTGTGTCTCTCTCTCTGTCTCTGTCTCTCTCTGTCTGTCTCTCTCTCTCTCTCTCTCTCTCTCTCTCTGTCTGTGTGTCTCTCTGTCTCTCTCTCTCTGTCTCTGTCTGTCTGTCTCTCTCTCTCTCTCTCTCTCTTTCTCTCTGTCTGTGTGTCTCTCTGTCTCTCTCTCTGTCTCTCTCTCTCTCTCTCTCTTTCTCTCTGTCTGTGTGTCTCTCTCTGTGTGTGTCTCTCTCTGTGTGTGTCTCTCTCTGTGTGTCTCTCTCTCTCTCGCTCTCGCTCTCGCTCTCTCTCGTGTGTGGTTGACACACGTCTTTAAATAAACCTTAGTTTAAATGAATGTCATTTTGAGTTTAAGCACACATATAAATGTTGAGATGCAAATCTAATTTAGTCTCAAGGTTTATCACCCAGCTCTACCACTGCTTCATATTCATATTCATGCTGCAGTCGCAGGCTTGTTTTAACATGATCTGATCTCTCGAGGCTTGATTGGCTCCACGCTCTCTTGAAGGTAATTGACTAGTTGAAAGTTTTGAAGGAGCTGCTCACAGATGAAGCTCTTGTGAGACTCTTGTACATCTGGAGTCATATATTAGATGCTTTATACAAGTCAGGCCGGCTGTAAATCTGAAATGACTCGAGGGGAAAGTCAATGAACCGTGCTTTCTCTAGCCTAATATGGCTTGTCAGCGTTTGTAGGGCTCTGAGAAGGATTAACAGCAACAACTCTTCTTCATTAAATTGCATGTTAAACGTGTTCCTGCAGAACATCGTGGTTGTGGAGGTGAACCACCTTGAATGGTTCGATATCGAGAGACTTGACCGACGGGACAAACGAACAGCCGGTTCCCTCTGGGCATAACCGGGAAGAGCACGCCTCCTAATCAGATGCAGAACAGACGGATCTGTTTATTCTCACGAGGAGACGGTCATGGGAATGTATGTGTATGTTGTTCTGAGTCCTCACAATGTTTCCATGACCTCTGGACAGCCATTTTTATAAACCATTAGTCACTAGTGAAGATCAGTAATGGTTTCTCTGTATGGACAGGCAAATACAGTAGCTGGAATATCAGCGCACGAGATTGGTTGATTGTATTTAGTTTCACCTTTTCTACAGCGGACCGGTTCCAGATTGAGCACTGGCATAGTGTTGGTGCAAAGGTGGTAATGTGGAGTTAAAAGTGAATTAGATTTCCTGAAACAAGGACATTTGTCTGTTACCTGACTGATTATGATTTCAGGGGATGGTAAAGAAAGGATCGTCATCTTTCTCTGATCTGCTGTAACTCCCATGCCTGGAAAACTACATTCAATGTCTCTTATTTTTTGTTTTTGTTAGTTTTAAATGTCACTTGGACTTTTTATGCATTTACTTTTTGTTATTATTAAGATCAGATGAGCTTTATTTGTCACATGCAGAGTATAACCAGCAGTGAAATGTGTTCTCTGTATTTAACTCATCCAAGTGCACACCTGGAGCAGTGGACACACACACACACACACACACCTGGAGCAGTGGACACACACACACACACACACACACACACACACCTGGAGCAGTGGACACACACACACACACACACACACACACACACCTGGAGCAGTGGACACACACACACACACACACACACACATGGAGCAGTGGACACACACACACACACACACACCTGGAGCAGTGGACACACACACACACACACACACACACACACACACCTGGAGCAGTGGGGACACACACACACACACACACACACACACACACACACCTGGAGCAGTGGACACACACACACACTTGGAGCAGTGGACACACACACACACACACACACACACACACTTGGAGCAGTGGACACACACACACATACACACACACACACACACACACACACACTTGGAGCAGTGGACACACACACACACAGAGCAGTGGGCAGCCGACGCTGCGGCGCCCGGGGAGCAGTCGGGGGTTCGGTGCCTTGCTCAATGGTCTCACCTCAGTCGTGGACAATTCCAGCCGGAGCCAAGATTCGAACCCACAACCTCGGGTTACAAGTCCAACGCTCTGTCCTTTAGAGCCACGACTGCCCCAAGCAAGTTAAATGAATATTTTACCCAAAAATGAAAATTTGCTGTAAATGTGCTCATCCTCTGATCATCCAATATATAGATGAGTTTGTTTCTTCATCAGATTTGTACAAATGTAGCATTGCAATCCTCTGTAGTGAATGGGTGCCGTCAGAATGTCAAAAAGTTCACCTGTTGTCAATTCAAATGGTTTATTGGCATAACAAAAGCACATTTTGCATTGCCAAAGCATGCATAGAAGAAGAGAACATATACACCAGTGTAATAGAATGACATTAAAACAAACGGATACATGTATAGTAAAGGTTGTGTAACAACACTATATGTATTTAAGTAATAAACTGAATAACAGAAATCAGCATTATCTGGTCATGTGGTTGGTTTGGTGTGAGTTAGACGTGTGTTTACTGGATATTGGTTTCTTGGCTGAGGCTGCTATAAATCGCTATATTTGCACATTCACATTTTTCACAGAGAATGAAGGTGAGTTTTCTTCAGTAGGGGTGCAATTATTAAAGTGGGGAAATATTTAGTTTATTTTGGGATAGTAGTGGTTTCTGATGTTTTGGTATTTTGGGCACTCTGTGAGGAAGTGCAGCTCTGTTTCAATCTTTCATCAAAATCCAGCCATATATTTGATTCGAGCTGTTATGAACTGTTTTGTCTTGTAAACGCTGCAGATTTCTCTCCTGATTCAGACCTGAACACTGTTTCACTGGAGGAAGCGTTATGGATTATTGGAGTTAAAATCGTCTTAATGCTGGATTTGTTTCATCTTTTGTCTTCTCCAGATGTTAACTGATGGACTGGAGTGGTGTGATGTTTTTATCAGACTCTCATTCTGACGGCACCCATTCACTGCAGAGAGCATCTATTGCTGAGACAGTGACAGAGTTATACGTTTCTCTAAATCTGATGTAGAAACATTTTTTGGTGCACTATTCCTGTAATCACACTACTCATAGGGAACTAAACTTCATGACAAAAGTCGATTTTCAGAAATGAAAATGCTGGCAAAGACTTGCAGCTTTAAATAGACTTCTCCATTACAGGAAGAGCTGCTCGTGATCCGTTGGGACGTTCATTTATATGACCATATTAGGGCTGTAGCTATCAAATATATTAGTAATCGAGTACTCTACCAACAATGTCATCGATTAATCGGATAAGAAATACTTTTTCCTTTTAAAGAGCAATCCTAAATATACAAGAGAAAATAAGACAAGTCTCTTAAAATGAACAAGTCATTTGTTTCCTTTTTAGAAAAAGTTTTTTTTTTATTGCTGAAATAGCATGTATTAATAACTGAAAACTAAACCCATTTAGTGCATTTAATTGCCACATTAAATTAAAAATGCAAGTACAAGTAAGGTAAACATAGTACAACCTAAAACTAAGACATAAATCAAAATAATAGTATTAATAATACAATCTAAACATTGTGTAACTTAACTTCCAGCTTTGATCCTAACTAAAGCTGAAGCATGACAAGCCTTTACTGTCTTCTTAGAAGAATTGTGGCTTTTGTGAGAGGCAAAGATTAGTGAACAGGAAGCTAATGTGGAACAAAAACAAGAGTCCATACACATAACATTAACACATGTATCAGCAACATTAATTTAAATTTATTTGGAGAATAAACCCTCGTGTGTGTGTGTGTGAGTGAGAGTCTGTGTGAGAGAGAGAAAGAGAGAGAGTGTGTGTGTGAGCGTGTGTGTGTGAGAGAGCGTGTGTGTGTGTGAGAGCGTGTGTGTGTGTGAGAGAGCGTGTGTGTGTGTGTGAGTGAGAGTCTGTGTGAGAGAGAGAAAGAGAGAGAGTGTGTGTGTGAGCGTGTGTGTGTGTGTGTGTGTGAGCGTGTGTGTGTGTGTGTGAGAGCGTGTGTGTGTGTGTGTGAGCGTGCGTGTGTGTGTGTGTGTGTGAGCGTGTGTGTGTGTGTGATAGTTTAAAGGAGCATGTGGTTGCAAACAGTGCTCTGTATGTAATTACAGTAAATGTAGGGATGCACCGAAATGAAAATTCTGAGCCGAAACAGAATTCTGGATGTTCTTGGTCAAAAACCGAAAATGCTTTATAGTATTTAATAAAATAATTATTACAAAGTAATTTTGTAAGACTTTTATTTTAACTCCATTTTAATGACACTGAATTTAAAAAACACAAGCCAATAAAATAACCACACTTTTATTGATTTTTTTTTTTTTTTACAGAAAATATATTAATATTAAATATCAATGTATTTTTTTTTTTTTTTTTGTTCTATGCACAATGTACCCTTCAGCACGATGACTTTATAATCCATGCTCTGCTCTGTCTCGGAGCGCAAGCCTCCTGAGAAACAGCGCTAGTTCTTTCGCGCTTTTAAAAAGTTAATCTAATCAACGTTAATAACTCGAGCGCGTCACATTACATGATTTAACAGATTTTCACTTGAAAAAGGGCTTTTATGGAGGAGTGAAAGCACCCCGCTGGAAAGGGGGCAGAATGGAGCGCAATCGTTTTATCTCGATTATTGTATTTTCATAATCGTTGGAGGCCGAAATCGAAATAAAACTGCATTTCTATTAATTACACAGCCCTACGCAAAGGTAATAACTAATTTCTTTCCATAAAAAGTAACTAAGTAACGTAATTAGTTACTTTTTCAGGGAGTAACGCAATATTGTAACGCATTACTTTTAAAAGTAACTTAAGTGATTTCAGCATCTGCCGTCTCAATAAGGACATAAATACATAAACATCATCTCCAGAACTGTTCTGGGAGTCACTTCACCAGAATTTGACCGTTTCGTTTGAGTAAAACCTTTGTCAATTTAAAGTATTCACGGCAACCCGTCAAAATAAGTTCGTTTTTACTTAAAAGACCTTGTGCTGGAAATACAGTGGGTACGGAAAGTATTCAGACCCCCTTAAATTTTTCACTCTTTGTTATATTGCAGCCATTTGCTAAAATCCTTTAAGTTCATTTTTTTTCCTCAATGTACACACAGCACCCCATATTGACAGAAAAACACAGAATTGTTGACATTTTTGCAGATTTATTAAAAAAGAAAAACTGAAATATCACATGGTCCTAAGTATTCAGACCCTTTGCTGTGACACTCATATATTTAACTCAGGTGCTGTCCAATTCTTCTGATCATCCTTGATGGTTCTACACCTTCATTTGAGTCCAGCTGTGTTTGATTATACTGATTGGACTTGATTAGGAAAGCCACACACCTGTCTATATAAGACCTTACAGCTCACAGTGCATGTCAGAGCAAATGAGAATCATGAGGTCAAAGGAACTGCCTGAAGAGCTCAGAGACAGAATTGTGGCAAGGCACAGATCCGGCCAAGGTTACAAAAAAAATTCTGCTGCACTTAAGGTTCCTAAGAGCACAGTGGCCTCCATAATCCTTAAATGGAAGACGTTTGGGACGACCAGAACCCTTCCTAGAGCTGGCCGTCCGGCCAAACTGAGCTATCGGGGGAGAAGAGCCTTGGTGAGAGAGGTAAAGAAGAACCCAAAGATCACTGTGGCTGAGCTCCAGAGATGCATTCGGGAGATGGGAGAAAGTTGTAGAAAGTCAACCATCACTGCAGCCCTCCAGCAGTCGGGGCTTTATGGCAGAGTGGCCCGACGGAAGCCTCTCCTCAGTGCAGGACACATGAAAGCCCGCATGGAGTTTGCTAAAAAACACCTGAAGGACTCCAAGATGGTGACAAATAAGATTCTCTGGTCTGATGAGACCAAGATAGAACTTTTTGGCCTTAATTCTGAGCGGTATGTGTGGAGAAAACCAGGCACTGCTCATCACCTGTCCAATACAGTCCCAACAGTGAAGCATGGTGGTGGCAGCATCATGCTGTGGGGGTGTTTTTCAGCTGCAGGGACAGGACGACTGGTTGCAATCGAGGGAAAGATGAATGCGGTCAAGTACAGGGATATCCTGGACGAAAACCTTCTCCAGAGTGCTCAGGACCTCAGACTGGGCCGAAGGTTTACCTTCCAACAAGACAATGACCCTAAGCACACAGCTAAAATAACGAAGGAGTGGCTTCACAACAACTCCGTGACTGTTCTTGAATGGCCCAGCCAGAGCCCTGACTTAAACCCAATTGAGCATCTCTGGAGAGACCTAAAAATGGCTGTCCACCAACGTTTACCATCCAACCTGACAGAACTGGAGAGGATCTGCAAGGAGGAATGGCAGAGGATCCCCAAATCCAGGCGTGAAAAACTTGTTGCATCTTTCCCCAAAAGACTCATGGCTGTATTAAATCAAAAGGGTGCTTCCACTAAATACTGAGCAAAGGGTCTGAATACTTAGGACCATGTGATATTTCAGTTTTTCTTTTTTAATGAATCTGCAAAAATGTCAACAATTCTGTGTTTTTCTGTCAATATGGGGTGCTGTGTGTACATTAATGAGGAAAAAAAATGAACTTAAATGATTTTAGCAAATGGCTGCAATATAACAAAGAGTGAAAAATTTAAGGGGGTCTGAATACTTTCCGTACCCACTGTATATTACTATTATTTAGTACAATGTATGGGATACTACTACTGTTGAATTAAATTAATCAAACTTTATTTTTAAGAAATAATCTCACAATATGTCTTCCATGTTTTAATTTTAATAGTAAATCCCATTTATTTACCAAAAAATCAAATGTTTCAATTTCATTAAGACATTAAATGTGGGTGCCATTTTTTTTTTTACTGTTTTTCATACTTTTATTACTTGCGGAAAAACTTGAAACACAATTTTAAATAAGTATAAAGAATAAAACATTTATTTTTGTTTGACTTTATTAATAAAAATAGTATTTTTTTTATTAGCATGTTTTCTATGGTACCGAGAACAGTGGATTTCACTGGTATCGGTACCGAATACAGAAATGTTGGTACCGTGACCACACTAGTGTTCTTGCACAATGTCTGTTGTTCTTCTAAAGATCGTTTGATTTGTTCCTAAGTTTACGGTGTTGAAATCCTCATATTCATGTGGTTACATGAATGCTATTGAGCATGACTGTCAGTCATGAATGCATGAGCGGTTGATCATCTCCGCATCATAAAGGCAGGCATGTAATCATCTTATTACACTCTTTAAGTCATGTGATTATCTCTGCAAGCAGACACAGGCGCACAGCACCGTATTCCATTAAAATGTCTTATACACACATACAAGCTTTAAATTCTTTACATTTGCATTTATGCATTAGGCAGATGTTTTTATCCAGAGTGACTTCCATTGCATTCAAAGGATTCAATGGTGTGAATCATTGCATGCACCATTTGATCTATACTGAAGTACATGCATGATATTATTTCTCATAGTATTTTCTGTATACCGTAATGATGCAAAATGAACCATGCATGCTCCGATAACGAATGGTATGTTAAATTCTGCTTATTAAAGTCGTCCATGTGTTCTGTGCATGCTTTGTGCATTATTTCGTCTCTCTGAGAGCAGTGCGTGATGAGGTTTTGATTCATGCTTTATGCTGTTCTCTTGATTTGAGCCAAATTGCACTCCATGGGTTGGATTTGTACCTTTCAGATGAAGTAAGAGTGGCGTTTGGCTGCATGAGTGAAGCAAACATAATGTTCTGAATGCAAATCATGCCTTCAGACGGGCTCATGTCGTCGTAGTTAATTAAGCACTTGGAGGAGGTAAGTCCCGTCTCTCGCTGAATGCATATGGCACATTATCATCAGTCGATTCTCTGTTTCCCGCTGGTTTGGGTTTATAGCAGGCTCGCTTCACTCGAGCGCCTCCTGATTACTGAATAATCACCATCGAATCTGCATTTGTGCTCATCAGATCCTTAAACTCAGGTGAAGTGCTAGTGGTTTTTAGAAACCTGGTTCATCGCTGATAGAGTCGGTTCATTTGTTTGAGATTGAACGGCTCTAAATGTTGCTTTAACTGCAGTTTTGGTGGTTTTCTGTGCTGCTGGTCAGATGTCCTCCTGTCTACGCTCTAAACAGCAACCGTGGATAACTAACCCACTCTCTATCATGTCATTTGAATAGCTGTTATTATCTCCTCCTCAGTGTTTCTATATTCAGAGAATACAAAGTGTGTCATACTTGCCAGTTTAGTGGTAATATAGCATAAAAAATGATCAAAAGTGACATTTATAATGTTACAAAGATATCTTTTTTTTTTTTTACTTTTGCGACTACATACAGGTGCATCTCAATAAATTTGAATGTCGTGGAAAAGTTCATTTATTTCAGTAATTCATCTCAAATTGTGAAACTCGTGTATTAAATAAATTCAATGCACACAGACTGAAGTAGTTTAAGTCTTTGGTTCTTTTAATTGTGATGATTTTGGCTCACATTTAATAAAAACCCACCAATTCACTAATTGAATAATCATGAAAAATAAATATCACGTTTTCTACTAAAATATTGTGCATCACAACAATTTTCAACATTGATAATAATCAGACATGTTTCTCTGTATATAATAATGATTTCTGAAGATCATGTGACACTGAAGACTGGAGTAATGATGCTGAAAATACAGATTTGATCACAGAAATAAATTACACTTTAACACATATTCACATAGAAAACAGCTGTTTGAAATTGCAATAATATTTCATAATTTTTACAGTGTTTTTGCTCAAGTAAATGCAGACTTGATGAGCAGAAGAGGCTTAAAACATTTTAAAGAAATCTCACCAACTCATGCTTCAGTAATGCATCTTTTTTCCTGTGTTGTGGCAATTTTCTTTCATACAAACATCATCACTGAGTAAGAGACAACTCTGAGTCCATATTATAATAATAAAGTGTTTATTCTCTTGCAAGAGAAGATACTTCAGTTCTAACATACATAGCTGTAAGTCAGTCAGGAGCGAGAGAGAGAGATAGAGAGAGAGAGATAGATAAGAAGAGAGCCAGAGAGCCAGAGATAAGTAGCAAGAGAGCCAGAGAGCGAGCTAAGGGAAAGCAGTTTTGGTCTGTTTTATAGTCCTTTCCTTCCAAGGCCTCCTCCTTCCCTCCTCTAGAGGGAAAGATACCAGTTTGTTTACCGATTGATGGTTATACAGAAAAGGGAGGCAAATGCCCCCTTGACCATCTGCGTTTCCTTACCTCTATCACTTCTCAATCATAGTAAATCATCACACCAAAAATGCTTATCTAACTACGAGAAGAAAACATATAATACATACATCTGAATCTATGTCTCACTGTTTGATTACTGTCCATAAAGGAAAATTCCTTTACAATTCCTCTCTCTTTATCATTCTCTGATAACTGATTAATCAAACATTGTAATAATAATAGTACAAATAATAATAAATACAAGTTCAAGCCATTACATCACACTTATACTCTTCATCTCTGATTTTCACATAAATGATCACTCTTCTTGAACCTGTGAAGTAAGTTTTTTTGAATATTTGAAAAATGCTTAGGCTGTAAATGTTTAGCAAGCACAGTAAAGATTTCATTCTATCGCCGGGCTGAATGGACAGGCACTGCTGTTGCACCCTCGGCCTAAACCGAACCCTCAGTCACAATAGTATAAATAAGGAAAAGTATAGTTCAAAGTAGGAAATAAACATATCAATTTATCACTGTTGAGTTACTCCTGTAATATAAAATGTAAATATTAAAAGTATGTAGAAAATCCCTCAGTTTCAACCCCTCTCCTTGTACGTCCTCTCGTACACGGATAACTGCTGCTTTTAACCTTCTTTACATACCAATCATTCTTAAGAAAAAAAATAGAAACATCATAACTCAATTAACACATTTCACTGTAACTTCCGCTACTTGTGTCATCATATTGTTGGTCTGATCTCCTGTTGGTAACACCTTCAGACCTGTTGTGAAGTGTAGTATTACCAATCAAATTGTTACTGACAACAAAGTCATTATACATGTGGTTTTATACAGGCCACACATTCCTGTTACTCTGAATGGGTGCCACGGTCTTGGACGCTCCGTTCTCTCAGTTACTCTTTATCAGAGGTGCTGTTATGACCAGAGAATGTGAGAAAGTACTGTTTTTGAAACACTAAGAGTCTTATCTGTTCTGTTGATTACAGTGTCCACCCGTATGCCGGTTGCGCAATCAAAGTCGTCTCCTCCTTGCTGCTGATATCTGGTTCCGCCTAAACACACAGCTGCAATGCAAGGGTTTTTCAAACTGGATCTTAGCATTTATTGACATTCGCGTTGAACCTCCTCCAGCAATTGCTCCGCCTCCGCAATGGGCGGCACCCTCCTTCATGGTTAACGTGAACCCACGTAGCCCTCTCTGCGACCTTCAGCTTCGTGTGCGTCACCAGAAGCACCTGGAAAGGCTCTAGCCACCTTTTCGACTTCCAGCTCTTTCTCCTGTGATCACGAATCACCACGAAATCGCCAGGTCTGACCTCGTGCAGGAATGTCTCAGCAACCTTCCCCTGGGCAGCTTTTACCTGCACAGAAATATTTGACAACAGACAAGACATTTCTTTGCAGTAATTCAACATGTCATTCTCACACACATCCTTTGATGGCAGCCCCTGTTTACCCCCTTTCATGCCCATGAATGGTGGCCTGCCAAACAAAATTTCAAATGGACCTGCTGGTGCTGGTTGAGATGCCAAGGGTGTTTTTATTCCCCTAGCCAAATTGTGTGTGTTTACAAGTGACACATCTTTTGCAAAAATTTTCAGCAACCACTGTAAACCCTTTTGTAAACCATAATTCCCTCATCTGCATTATCATACCCGCTTTTGACACATGATCCAACCCATGTGTCAACTTAGCATAATGCTGAAAGAAGTGTTTGGGCAAACAAGGAATGTCATCAACACTCATCCATACACCCCCCTGGAGACTGCAGCCAGACGACCTCCATTGTTGTTTTTTCTGCTCCTGTGGAAAAAGACTGCATACTCTGTAAACAAGGGGAAATATCAGGGTTAGTCACAGATACCAAAGCACAAGTCGTTTCTTTTGTCTCCTGTGCTGCCGCGGCCTTCGCTGCCGCATCTGCTCTCACGTTTCCTGTGGAGATAAAACTTTTATCGTTAGTGTGCGCTGCGCATTTACAGATCGCGACCTTGTCTGGTAAAAGAATGGCCTCCAAAAGCTTAGACACAAGCGATGCGTTTAATATCGGATGTCCATCCGACTTCAAAAAAAATTACCATACTTCCAAAGTGCCCCAAAATCTATGCGTGACCCCAAAAGCATAACGCGAGTCTGTGTAAATTGTCACACACTTGTCTGCCATAAGATTACACGCCTCTGTCAGAGCAACCAATTCAGCTGCCTGAGCCGAATAATTTGATGGCAATTTGCCAGACTTTACGACTTCAAATTCAGTGGTCACCGCGAAACCAACCTTATTCAAGCCTGTTTGTGGATCTTTGGACGCCGACCCATCCACAAAGAGGACATTGTCACAGTTCTCTAAAGGTGTGTCCAACAGGTCTGGACGTGGTGTACACACCTGTTCCATTTGGCATGTCAAGCAAAATCGTGTGATACCTCAGCCATCGGGCTGTTGATAAATGTGATGTTCTCTGCTCTTGCAAAATCATGGAGACTGCGTCTACCATCTGTGTAAAAAAAAAACCTTTCAACCTTGTCACATGACCTCAGCCCTTTCCCTGTTGTCAGGGCTCTCAAGGGCTTTTCAAGAAATGCATAATTTGGAATAAACGTTCGACAATATGCACACATTCCCAAGAATGATAACAATTGTCTTTGTTAAAGGTCTTGGTACATCTTTGATAGCTTTTATGCGTTTCTCAGAGATAGCTTTTACTGTTTGGTGTTAGTGTGACCCAAAAAAAAAAAAAAAAAAAAATGTTATCTCCTGCTTCACACACTGTAGTTTTGTCAGACTGACCTTGTGACCCTCCCGCGCCAGGTGGTGCAAGAGAGTCACAGTGTCAGCCACGCACGTAACCTCATCTCGTGCACAAATCAATAAATCATTTACATACTGCAATAGCGCTGTTCCGCTCGATAGAGTTAATGGTTCAAGGCTCCGTCTGAGCGCTTCATTGTAAATCGTCGGAGACTCACAATAGCCCTGACACAACCTGGTAAACGTGTACCCTTTGTTGTCAAAATCAAACGCGAACCAAAACTGACTTTTTTCTTCCACTGGGACGCTAAAGAAAGCGTTGGCCAAATCAACCACAGTGAAATACATTGCATTTTGCGGAATTTGTGACAAAATTGTGTATGGATTAGGTACGCGGGCAGCTCTTGCAATAACGGCTGAGTTTACAGCCTGCAGATCCTGCACAAATCGCCACGTGACTGGTTCACTTGTGTTAGATGTTATTTTCTTTACGGGGAAAATAGGAGTTCGCACTGGAGAATCATGACAGGGAATTATTACTCTCTCCTTCAGGAGAGACTCAAAAAAAAACCGGCTGTATCCCTCTCAATGCCCCCTTCTTCAGGGGATATTGCGATGGACACAGCCTGTAATCAGACTTTGGAGTGATTACAACTGGTTCACAACCTTTAATCAACCCAACATCATATTTGTGTTTTGCCCACAATTTTGGAGGTATTTCTGCCAGGACAGGATGAATGTCTGTGGCAGAAATAGATCCGTGCTCATGTTTCTCCATTAAAAACAACACCTGCATTTCTACTGTGTTTCTGCCCGTTTGGTTTTTTTCAATCCAATCTGTGGCAGAAAGACATTTTCTCACAAACAGGCCTATTTCTTCCCATTTCTGCTCGGTGGCCTTGTCTACTGATAGTGAGGCGCAGAGTCCTCTGTTTATCAAATACAGCTGAATTTGTTTTTTCTGACAGGCTATGCCGAAAGCACACACACATTCCCACTCCAGAAAATCTTATCAAACCTTGTCAAAAACATTTTCTGCCCCGTTAATCCACTCTTCCTCATATTGATATATGCATATATCAATGAATGCAATTCATTGATACTGATACTGTTCGATCTTTGCCAATTTCAAAATCTTTTGTGCCCAATCAGAATCTCTCATCTGCTGTTCCTCTCCTGTAAATCCCAAACGGGCCAGCAGTGAGTTTCAGATTTAATTTACACATTAGATCCCTGGCCATTAACGGAACCGGACAGGTTTCAGAGCACAACAACGCATGTTTCAATGCCCTGCCCCCCCTCCGTCTCACATTTCAACGGCACAGCCCAGTTTTCTGATATTCTATGCCCTGACTTCAAGTGCTTTCAAACACTAAATCCGTCATTCTTGGTTCACAATCAACCATAAAGTCTATCATTGTCCCGTCAACTAACATGGGATATCTCTGTAGCCTTAAAAACCCTAAACTTTTGTACATTCTCAGACATTCATCAGTCAACTAACATTATTCAAAACTTCAACAGTCACACATTTAACGGTTTGCAAGCATGTCTTCATTGCAGATAGCCTTATTCAAAACTTACACACACTCACACATAAAGGTTTGCAAGCATGTCTTCATTGCACAGAGCGTTATTTGAATCAGTGTATGTGAGCGTGTTGTGTGTGTGTGTCAAGAAATTTTTACTTCCCTCTTTCGTAGCTTGCTGAATGCCTGTCACCCGCCCTCTCCTCTCCTGTTCTCCGTTCCTCTCCTTTCAATCCGCCTTACGCGCCTCTGGACAATCCTGTGCCCAGTGTCCATGGTTCTTGGACAACCTGCACTCCGTGCAGCCAGAAAAGTCATGTTCACATTTGTGCGCTGCTCGTGCTGCTTTAATCTGTACAACAGCCAGCTGCATCTGTCTCCCCCTCTGTCACTCGCGCTGCTCGTGCTTGTTCATTCAGCGTCTCGCGCTGCGGTTGTCTTGGACGGAGAAACAGTCGAGGTCGGGGCGAATTTCAATGCACCCAGCTGGGCTATTGGGTAGATGGGTGTTTTGGCGGTGCCGGCCTCACCGTATTTTCATGTGGGAAACACAAACATACTGTGGGTCATTCGGTTCTGGTCGTGCAGACACATACAAATAGACTTTCACACTTTTCATTTTCCCTTCCTGCTAACTTTCTGCACTTGCTTTTTTTCCTTCCTGCTAACTTTCTACACTTGCTTTTTTTTTTTTTCCTTCCTGCCTACTTCCTTGAGCCAACCATCTACTTTCTTGAGCCAACAATCTACTGTTTGTTCACATTTTTAACATACATGTTTAACACATTTGCAACAACAACCTGGTTGTTGAAACCACTTTCAGTTTTGTGAGACTCAATGTTCCCTCTTCGGGAAAATCATGATGCTTGATTAATTTTTCAATATCTTGCATACATTTCTGACCATAATGTTTTTTCATTTGGTAGTACACCGGTGTATCATATTTCACAAACTTGCTCTGAGATATCCCCATACTGGCTGTCTTCTGTCCCGTGGATTTGCTCGCGCACGCTTCTTTAATCTGCTAGACGTCTCCAGCAGATCCGATTTTCTCTTATCCCGCAATCGGATCGGGTTGCACTAGTAGTGCCCTCTTAATTGTGATTTATCAAAATCTTTCGATTTTTTCCTAACCCCAATTAACCTCGGTACCTGTTTGAAACCTATCTTGATCTGTACAGATCTCAAATTAATCTCAGGTTACCTATCTGAACGTTCGTGCCCAGAGTCCTCGGTACCTGTTTGAAACCTATCTTGATCCGTACAGATCTCAAGTTAATCTCAGGTTACCTAATCTGAACGTTCGTGCCCAGATTACTCTATCACAGAAACAAATCTCAGCCAATATGGTTCAATTTCACTCTTTAACCTGAATTTCACCCTAATTAAATTGAATTTAATTGTTTCTTACCAGAGATGTCGTTTTGTGCCACCTGGGTTCTTTTTGATTCCAGTGGTCGATCCCTCCGGTCCCAACAGCGGAACGGTCCCTCGTCTCTCAATCTTTTTTGCGAGGTAGGGTTGGAACTTTTCAGCTCCAAGGTGATCAGCCTCCGTCCGCTGTCAGGTCCAGAAGTCACGTCCAAGGAATCCCACTTCTGACACCAAACTGTGGTGGCAATTTTCTTTCATACAAACATCATCACTGAGTAAGAGACAACTCTGAGTCCATATTATAATAATAAAGTGTTTATTCTCTTGCAAGAGAAGATACTTCAGTTCTAACATACATAGCTGTAAGTCAGTCAGGAGCGAGAGAGAGAGATAGAGAGAGAGAGATAGATAAGAAGAGAGCCAGAGAGCCAGAGATAAGTAGCAAGAGAGCCAGAGAGCGAGCTAAGGGAAAGCAGTTTTGGTCTGTTTTATAGTCCTTTCCTTCCAAGGCCTCCTCCTTCCCTCCTCTAGAGGGAAAGATACCAGTTTGTTTACCGATTGATGGTTATACAGAAAAGGGAGGCAAATGCCCCCTTGACCATCTGCGTTTCCTTACCTCTATCACTTCTCAATCATAGTAAATCATCACACCAAAAATGCTTATCTAACTACGAGAAGAAAACATATAATACATACATCTGAATCTATGTCTCACTGTTTGATTACTGTCCATAAAGGAAAATTCCTTTACACCTGCATTGTCGTGTGTGTGTGTGTGTGTGTGTGTGAGAGACTAACACCTTCCTTGCCTGTATCTGACCCTATGAGCTGCCGTTGTCAAATTGTCTCATGTTTATGATCATTTATAGTATGACAGCGCTGACCTTGTTTCATACTAAACACCCGTTTTATTCTCCGTCCATCTGCTCGGCAGCACTGACAGCTTTATGAATTATAAACGTCTCCTCGGGACCCTCGCTCAAATCCGCCTCTCCATCAAGAGGACGTGCCGCCGATGCACATGCGTCTGAAATTCACACTTCACCACGTTTCATTTTTCCCTGCACATGAGAGTGAATAATGTCTCTAAACGAATTAAGCATTCGCTCGCACGGTATTACAGACGAGCTCATGAGGATGTTTCTGTGCTGAAATCCAGTTTCAGAGAGATCCAGATTAAACCCTTTCAGAAAACCTGCACGTGTGTGTTTATGAAAACACCTTCCTCACTGTGAAATTGTCAAAATATAACGTATACTGTCATCAGCAGCTGTCAATTCACTTTATTTGGCCCATATAAAATCCATTTTATTTTTCATTTCCCAAATTTTGTTTTCACTTAATTTTTCTGAATGCATGGTTTAATTCAGTTTTACTATCAAAAGAGTGTCTTATTAAATTCATTAATTAAACTTTATTCATAAATGTAAAGATTGGACTTGAGGAATAGTGTTGATGCTCAATTTTCATATCGTCAGCACATGAGCTCGCCGATACACGATATTATCTGCTAATTTAATTATTTATTTACTTTTACATTGCTGGAAAGTGAACCAACTCCAGCGTAAGGCTAAAAACCGCACTGAATTTGTAATTAACATGATAACAATTAAATTGAAACATTGTAAGTTGCTAATTATGATGCTTGCATTTCCTCAGCTATTCAAAAAGCAGCTACAGAAAACATTTACATTACTAAAGAGTCTAGCGCGAGTTTATGCACTTTAATAAACACTCGTTATAATCCGTGAAGCGGTCTATATTCTATGATGAATAAATCTCTTATGCTTGCATCGCATATACATCTGCACTTTGTTTATGATGAGAAACGCTGAACAACAAAAGCTGCTTTAAATGCAAAGCATGCTCACACCAAATGTGGATTTAATTTAGTTAATTGTTAAAGAAAATCTATTTTTGACGGCATCCTCATTTTACACAAGTGTCTAGTCCAGGGGTCGGCAAGCTACGGCACGCAGAGGGATAATCACTGGCACGTGAGCAATTGGGAAAACTGCATGCTGACGTAGATTTTAATGTAATAACGTCTCCCTGTAAGGAGCTATAAATACTATTAAAGTGTGAGAATTAACTTGCGCTAGTCTACGTAAGCACGTGACCGCTGCACATAGGCGCTTCAGATCAAAGCCTCAGCGAGCGCTCGTCAATGTCACAATTACTGCGATGGCCAATCAAATCAAAGTAGGCGGGGCTTACCGTTCACAGATGCTGAGCGCGAAGCGTCAGTTTAACGTTGAAAGAGAGCGAGGTGAGATGAAGCTGCAAATCATTTAATATTAGTCAACTGTTCTACGATAGAAATGTTAAATGGCTGAAAATGGTCAAATACTTGAATTTTTTTCTCAAATGTCTATTTTGAGAGAGAGAGAGAGAGAGAGAGAGAGAAGAGGAGAGAGAGAGAGAGAGAGAGAGAGGAGAGAGAGAGAGAGAGAGAGAGAGAGAGAGAGAGGAGAGAGAGAGAGAGAGAGAGAGAGAGAGAGAGAGAGAGAGAGAGAGAGAGAGAGAGAGGAGAGAGAGAGAGAGAGAAGAGAGAGAGAGAGAGAGAGAGAGAGAGAGAGAGAGAGAGAGAGAGAGAGAGAGAGAGAGAGAGAGAGAGAGAGAGAGAGAGAGAGAGAGAGAAGAGAGAGAGAGAGAGAGAGAGAGAGAGAGAGAGAGAGAGAGAGAGAGAGAGAGAGAGGAGAGAGAGAGAGAGAGAGAGAGAGAGAGAGAGAGAGAGAGAGAGAGAGAGAGAGAGAGAGAGGAGAGAGAGAGAGAGAGAGAGAGAGAGAGAGAGAGAGAGAGAGAGCGAGCTTTGAGAATTGTAAATATTCATCTCGCTCTCTACAAACAATGAAGCTGAGTTTACTTACTTAAAATACAGCAATTTTTATCCCCGCATTGCTGAGATATATAAAATAGCTATTCAGTATAGATTAATAAATGTCCCATGGCAGCATTGACGAAGTTTCTGAGCTTCTGTGTGTGAATTAAGTGATATAAACAGTTTTAATACATTGGCCTTGTCTCTCTCGCACACAGTGGTGTTCAGTATGGTCACGCTGTATAGCTGTTGTTCAAGAAATGGGGGGGTATTGGCATAGTGGTGTTCAGAAAAATGGCACGTCATGCCGAAAAGGTTGCCGACCCCTGGTCTAAAGCTTTAACAGCTCTGTATCTTTACAGGAGGTTTCTCGAAGCGTCTCGAGACTCGTTATCAAGTCTGTCTCGGTTTCTTCATGTGACTCCAGACAGACTGATGAGGAGCAGATCAGACTAAAATCTCACTGGGTTATTACAATTAATGGCTAAATTCATGTTTGGAAATGTAAACTGATATTTCCTGACACACTACAGCTTAGGATACTAGTGTTCTGATCATTTTGGCCACCACTGTATATTAAATGTAAAATATGTGTAAATATGTTTTTTATTGTCATTTAAGATAAATTGCAAAGATAGAAAGCCGTAGTTTTGCATCCTCATCACCTGGTTTGTGTGTTTGGTCCGATCCGCTCTCATACGTGATCAGTAAATTGCAGGCCTAACCCTGCAGTATTGTTATCTTTGTCTAGCCAGCGTTGTGCTGCCGGTGCGCTCGGCATTGTCTCAGGGATTTAATTTTAGCCTGGTTACGTCAGTCGCACACACACACACACACACACACACGAGAGCACGAGACCGTCTGCTACCACAGAAATGGATCTCATTCACAGAAGATTTAAAGCTTTAATAAAGACACTCGATGCTGCGGAGATATTCAGCTTTATCCTCAGATCACGCATTAATCAGCATATGTAGTATATTGTATTTACTGACCGTGCATAAGAATGCAGCTGTTAACTGTATAACTTCTCTATTTTTAATTTAATGGTCACTATAATTAGTCACGGATCACTTCTTGAATGGAAAATGTGACTCTGATGCTTTCAAAACACTGATCTGTTTGAGTATCAACATTGATTCAACCAATGGGGTGAGTTTGGGGGCGGGGCTATCTGTTTGACTAACCAATCACAGATATGGAAATTGTTTTGGAGAAAATCAGTCATTATTTTGGGAGTTGCATGTTGTGATGAGCAGAAATGACACACTTCAGCTTTTTAAAAGTCTGTACAAACGCCTTTGCTCCTCTGAAAGTTCCCCGTTCCTGATTTCATTGTGGGTTCGAATCCCGACTCCGGCAGGAAGTCCACGACTGCTCCCCGGGCGCTGCACAGTCGGCTGCCCACTGCTCCAAGTGTGTACACTTGGATGGGTTAAATGCAGAGAACACATTTCACTCCTCATTATACTCTGTATAATTGTGTATGTGACAAATAAAGCTCATCCGAGCTTAATTTGTTGTTGTTTGTTTGAGAAGAACTAAACCGAAGTCAATTTCCTCTTTCTCTGCGTTGTTTATCGGACTCTCAGTAGGTTTATTTTGGCGATCCTTCCCACCTGAGACTGTTTCAGTTGCATCTGATTTCCAGGTACTGCAAATGAACACACATGAGGTTCAGTCTTAGAAAAAACTGCTTCCAAACTGTGACGAAACTGTGTTTTTACTGTAAAGCTCTTAGAAGCGTCTTAAAAATAGTTCCTATGAATCATTAAAAATCTGAAGTCTTATGAACTACTTTTATGGTTCTGCGTATATACGAGGAATAGTTAATTAGTTATTGACCGATACAGCTGTTATTGGTTGCATGAGGAAGCAAAATAAAACCGAAATTGTGATATGGCTTAGTGTGATGATTTATAAATTATAAAATAATAATTATAATTATGCCTAAATTAATTTTAGTGAAATCGTACAGCAGTGATGTTGAGTTTGTTTTTAATATATTTTTTAAATATTTTATAAAAAAAAAAAATTATGATCACAAAATTCTGGCCAAATTTTGATGATTTACAAAATAAGAATTATAATTATGCCTAAATGAATTTTTCTTTCATACAGTGAAATCGTACAGCAGTAATGTTGAATTTGTTTTTAATATTTAAAAAAATATTTTATTTAGTAGTAGTAGCAGCATTAATAATTATATTAAAATAAAAATTATGATCACAAAATTCTGGCCAAATTTTGTAGCCCTACAAAGAAGTTGGGCTACTTTTAATTAGCCATTTTAATTGCCCCCCCCCCCCCCACACACACACACACAAATCATGCTGCCCTAGTATTCATGCACTGATATTTAATTTAATCTTCTAAAAATGTCTTTATTTAGCAGACTTTATCATATATATGGCTTTTTTGCAGATGAAGTTATTCATGCAGGAGAGAAAACGATACACCTGTGTATGATGTAAAGCTCGTTTGAATGCCATAAAAGAGCGCGTATGTGTTGTAGGCCACTTGTCAGATTGAATATCTCCAGATATAGTTTTTATCCTCGAGTATGTATTTCATCAGTAGTTTCTGCAGGAGAGACTGTGAGTGCGAGCGCAGTCTTTGTGTCTCTCTGCGCTTGGCTTTACTCCACAGACGCAGGCATTAAATCCCAGCGAGAGCGTTCCTCACGAGCTGCATGTGTGAACCGCATCGATCTCTCTGTGAAATATCCTGATTTCACCGTTTCAGAAGCTGCAGGGAGAGCCGATCAATAAAGCGGAGATGAGAAATATAGACTGCAGCACTTTTAAAGTTAAAGGCTCCTGATGACTGGACTTTTATAAGCTGGGTTATAGTTTTATGACCGTGTTGAAGAAATTAATGTCTTTAATGGCTCATATTTGTAGGCAAATGAAAGATGTGTCAGTGTGAGGAGGTTCAGATGCACTAATAGTGCCGATTTGTGTGGAGTTTGATGGTTTTGTGATGGTTTGACTGGGTTTAACGGTACATTCATGCATTCTTCAGCTCTTTTTATCGTCATCTCGTGTGATTTCAATAGAGACCACTTTTAACGGTTGTGTTTTATCATTTTTACTTTAGTGGACATGTTTAAAAATCAGCACTCAAACACAAGATTTATTCTGCTTTCTGGAAGAAAATTTCAAGATTAATTCAAAATTGTTAATTTTTTTTATGTTATTTAATTGCATATTATGCTTCTGTGCACATTTTTCTAAATAAGAAAATGTGTGTCCTTATCTTCCATCAAAATATAATAACTTTAGTTTAAATATTTATGGAATAAAATGAATTATAGATTTTGTAATGTACTGTCAAATTTTATTTTAAGGTCCAGATCTTGCTATTAACAAACCGTTAACTTTGGCCTTTGCCTCTATAAACTCCTAATGTGCTGCTTATTAATAGTTAGTTGTTAATTTTAGGATTTGGGAGGGAGAATATGTGCTTTATGAGTACTAATAAACAGCCAGTGTGTTAATATGCTAATAAACAACTAGTTAATGGTGAGAATTCCCTAAACTAAAGTGTTACCTAATATACTTGTATCATATATTTGTTATCTATAATAAATCTATTATTGCATCTAATTCATGAAAGGGAATGTAAATATTAATAATCAATGTTTTGAGAGGTGCAGGGTTATTTTGGTATGTTTGATTAGTTTTTATTAAGTTTTTGAATCATTTGTATATTTTTGTTATAAATATCAGCACTCTAACATATTTATTCTACTTTCTGCAAGATGACTTCAAAATGGACCCTTTCCTATTTTATACTCTTATTGAAAATCATTCTTTTGTGCACTTTTTCTAAAGAAGAAAATGTATGTCTTTATAATATTCCTTCAAAATATAATTACTTGTTCAGTCTTTATAGCGAAATTTTCACAATTGAAGAATTTTGCAACGTCAACAGTTGTATTGAACTGAATTGAATTGAATGGGAACTGAATTGAATGGACGCTGAACTGAATTGAATGGGAACTGAATTGAATGGACACTGAACTGAATTGAATGGGAACTGAACTGAATTGAATGGGAACTGAATTGAATGGACACTGAACTGAATTGAATGGACACTGAACTGAATTGAATGGACTAAACTGAATTGAACGGACACTGAACTGAACTGAATTGAATGGGAACTGAATTGAATGGACACTGAACTGAATTGAATGGACACTAAACTGAATTGAATGGACACTGAACTGAATTGAATGGGAACTGAATTGAATGGACACTGAACTGAACTGAATTGAATGGACACTGAATTGAACGGACACTGAACTGAACTGAATTGAATGGACACTGAACTGAATGGACACTGAATTGAATTGAATGGACACTGAACTGAATTGAATGGACACTGAATTGAATTGAATGGACACTGAACTGAATTGAATGGACACTGAACTGAACTGAATGGACACTGAACTGAAATGAACTGAATTGAATGGACATTGAACTGAATTGAACGGACACTGAACTGAATTGAACGGACACTGAACTGAATTGAACGGACACTGAATTGAATTGAATGGACACTGAACTGAATTGAATGGACTCTGAATTGAATGGACACTGAACTGAATTGAATGAATGGACACTGAACTGAACTGAATTGAATGAATGGACACTGAACTGAACTGAATTGAATGAATGGACACTGAACTGAACTGAATTGAATGAATGGGCACTGAACTGAATTCAATGGACACTGAACTGAATTGAATGAATGGACACTGAACTGAACTGAATTGAATGGACATTGAACTGAATTGAATGGACACTGAACTGAATTGAATGGACATTGAACTGAATTGAATGGACACTGAACTGAATTGAATGGACACTGAACCGAATTGAATTGAATGGACACTGAACCGAATTGAATTGAATGGACACTGAACTGAATTGAATGGACACTGAACTGAATTGAATGGACACTGAACTGAATTGAATGGACACTGAACCGAATTGAATTGAATGGACACTGAACCGAATTGAATGGACACTGAACTGAACCGAATTGAATGGACACTGAACTGAACTGAACTGAATTGAATTGACACTGAACTGAATTGAATGGACACTGAACTGAATTGAATGGACACTGAATTGAATTGAATTTAACTGAATTGAACTGAATTGAATTGAACTGAATTGAATGGACACTGAATTGAATGGACACTGAACTGAATTGAATGGACACTGGACACGAAAATATCGTAAAGTGCTTCGAGTACCCAGAAAAGCGCTGTATAAATGTAGAGTATTATCATTATTATTAGATCTACGCGATATTTCAGCTCATTTTCAGTCTGAGTCACTGTCATGCGTCTGAAAGTGAGTTTTGATTGAGTGGATCGGTGTTGTTTCAGATGATTCAGTCCGATTTGGTTAATCTAGTTCACCAAAAAGAATCGGTTCAAACGTTCGTGAAACGGACAATGATCACAGTTTCGGCTAAAAATCTTTTCTGTTCAACTGAAGAAAGTCACCTACTCCTCGAAAGGCCTGAGGGCGAGTAAATTGTCATTTTTGGGTGAGCTATAAACAGGACATTGACTGAGGGATCGTCCAGCAGGACATACAGTCATCAGATCTCGGTTAAGCCTCTTATGTTTCATTCAGAACAAATCATGGCTTATACACAGATGAATGGCCATCATTCCCGAGTGAAGTCTGTCATTGCCTCGAAAGATTTAGTCGAGGCGTCCTCTCATTGGTTCTGAGGAAAACACACGGACACGTACAGCATGGATCAGAAGAGATGATTGTTAAGAGGAGCAGTGTGGTGTAGTTGTTGTATTGACATCAGTATATGGGGGTGGCTGGGTGTTTATATATAGACATAGTCACCTATAATTTTATTATAATTATAATAAAAACAAAAAATGGTCTTGCTTTCAATGAATGAGTGTGAATTTGAACACCCACGGCGTTTGAATTTGAATGACAAAAATAAAATTCACTTAAATTCCACTTATATACAAATATTACTCTATAACAAAATTATCAATTTGGGATAGAGTATCCCTTTTACTTTTAAAGTTTTTCTAATTTTACCCTGTGGGATTTCGTCCACCCTGTGGGACGCCTATGTATACTTTACTATATTACAATTAAATCCTAATATAATCATGACAAACTACATAATGATGATTAATTTATGACAAGTGCACCTGAAAAATCTACATCATAACAGCAGTTCTGACCTCTGTCACAGACAATCTTCTTAGTTGCCTTTTTTTCTATCACACTTTAGAAATCATAAGAAATTATACATCACTTAAACTTAAAATCTCAAAATTCATCACATTTTAAAATCAGAGATTGCATTAACATGGACATAGTTCATCAAAATCATGTTACAAAATGTTTTTGTTTATGAATTATAAAAATGTAAGTTTGGATAGTGCACTATAATGTATATGTTCAAAACTGTGCGTGGCAGTTAAGGGGTTAAGTAGCTCGTGTGTGTGTGTGTGTGTGTGTGTGTGTGTTCCAGTTTTGTCATTTCAGAATATCAAGTTAAACTCTACTTTAAAAAATTACATTACAATTCAAATTCAGGATATCCAGATAAAAAACAGCTGATCTGTGCCTTTTTTCTTTGTTTGGTAAATGCTGTCTGAATTGATTTGCCCAATAATTAAATCAGCAAATAGATGTCATGTGCCAAAACAATATGCACAGAAATGATTGCATGAAAGCAGATGTGCAAACACCATAAACAGCAGACGTTTGATTTGATTTATCTCCGTGTCGGCCTGCAGCTTTACATCGGCTCTGTTGGAGTTCTTTTGGTGAGACGCAGGCGGTGGGTTTGATGGGGGATTTACCAGCGGGGTAAATGCGTCTCTCAGGGCTCTTTACAGTAAATAATGCTCCGGGTTTAGTGACCGTGGTACAGTCGTTAAACACCGGTCCGGCTGTAATGAGAGAGGAGGGCAGGTGTGTAAAGAGGGTTTTGTGTACCTGGCACAGGTGAACGTCGTCAACCGGAGTGCATTTCAGGCCTTCTTAGTGTTCTTTAGGGATGGAAGTGTGTTAACGTGTAATATAACGGTTCTGAGTGATTCAGATTCATCTTAAAGATTGGATGAGGTCAGTCAAAAGTGTGTTTGTTTTCGTTTGAGTGACGGAGATCTCTTCGATCTTCCTCTGAAAGTCTATTAACTGTCTCATAGTCTCGCCTGAAATCTAAAGGTGATCGAGCCTTTTCTATTTTAGCCCTCAAACTGTTAGATTATCATCTTCCTTATCTGGATTTAAATCATCATTGAAGACGTATATATTTTCTCAGGTCTATTCATAGTTGTTGGTCTTAGTGAGAACATTTCTTATTCCTGTTTTTATGTTCATTTAATTTAATACCTTGTATTTTTTTATCATTGTATTATGTTACAAGCACCTTGCTCAGCATCTAATGTGGTTTAAAGGTGCTATATTAATAAACTTGACCTTGATAATGTTGCATAACCTGTAACTGCGTGAGTTATGTTTTATGGCTTGGTTACGTTGTATTCTTTCACATTGTTTTACATGCTGTCTGTGACCCGCTAATGCAGGAGTTCAGGAGTTGATGGAAAAACTACTAATTAATTCAATTAAATTAGATTTTATTTAAAAAAAAGGAGCTGCACAATTAATCACAATACAACTACAAAATCATTTTTTATAATATTTTTGTTGTTCTTGTTCTAATATTGTTGTTCAAGTTCTTGTTGTAATAGAAACACGTTGTTGTTATTAGTAGTAGTAGTTGTCGTAGTATTAATTATTATTTAAATGTTAATTTGAAAAGTTAATCACAATAAAATATTTTTTTATGAGATCAAATTTGTTGTTTAGATGTAAATTTAAAACAGCTATTTTAAATAAAATATTTTTGATGGTTGTTGTGTAAATTTAAAACAATTAATCCGTTAATCTGCACTATTAATAAAAATAAAATGTATATGAACAATTTATTGAAAGAAAACATTTTTTATGAGATTATTATTTTAATTAACCGTAATTTTTTTAAAATTTAAATGAACCTGAAATCTTTCATTGAGATAATATTATTATTATTATCATATTAAATAAACATGCATTTGTTTTAAAATGAAAATTAACCTGAAATCTTTTAATGTGATGATGATGATGATAATAATCTTATCTAATTAAAAGATTTCAGATTAATTTCCATTTAATTTATTTTACGTGTAATTAAAACAATAATAGTAGTAATAATAATAATAATCTTATCTCATTCAAATATTTCAGGTTCATTTCCTTTTTTTTTTTTTAAATGAATGTGTAAATAAAACGGTAATAATAATGCTGTTAATTAATTAAACTATTAGCTTAAAATCTCAGGGGTGCTTCAAGTAAATATTTTCCGCATAAGTTGAACATTTCCAGACGCCAGATGAAGCTCAAGCAGCTGCAGTGTTTAGGTGCTCGTCTGGCAGTCACAGCGTCTCCTGTTCCTCAATAGCACGTTTATGCAGAAGAGCCGCAGCGCATGTCGTATTCAGCCGACGGCTTGATGCTGTCACGAGGTGCTCACGGCTCGATGCGGTCACACGACGCTGTCCTGAATCATATCATTGAGTGTTCAGAGTTCAGCTGTGTTTCGACCAGACAAACCCTCGGCTTTGTGTCCAGAGCTCAGCTGATCGTCTGTTTCTTCTGGGATTCACATGTGTTTCAGAAACGAGTGTGTGTGGTGCATCTGCTGCGGGATTAACGCGCGCGCACACACACACACACACACACACACACACACACACACACTCACACACTAACTCACACACTCACACACACACAGATACTGGTGCATCTACTGAGGGATTCACTCACTCCCTCACTCACACTCGCACGCACGCACGCACACACAGACACACACACTCTCACACACTCACGCTCACACACTCACTCACTCACTCACGCTCACACATGCTCACACACACACTCACTCACACTCACACACTCATGCTCACACACTCACTCACTCACTCACTCACGCTCACACATGCTCACACACACACACACACACACACACACACAGAGACGCACTCACACTCACTCACTCACTCACTCACTCACACACACACACACACACACACACACACACACACACACAGAGACGCACTCACACCCACAGACACAGACACAGACACTCACACTCACTCACACACACACACTCACGCTCACACCCACACCCACAGACACACACTCACTCACTCACACACACACTCACACTCACACTCACACTCACACTCACACCCACAGACACACACTCACTCACACACTCACGCTCACACATGCGCGCACACACACACACTCACGCACGCTGGTTGTCTTTTTTAAACTCTTTAGCACGCTCCTGCTGTGCCCGTTCCAGAGAAACACCCGCACACACACACACACTCTCACACACACACACACTGTGTCCATCCCAGAGAAACACACGTTGCAGATTGAGTTAGTTTTTTTCAGCCACTTTCCTGCAAAGAACGAGGTGTTTTTATGCCTAATTATAACATGATTTCATTGCTGTATACTGTGTTAATCACTCTTACATCTAAATTAATTTGGTCATTGCTGGAGTTGATGGAAAAACGAATAAATCAGTTGAGTTTGAAATTAATGTAAATTTGAATTTAACAAATGGATGAATTGGGTTGCACAATTAATCATAAAAATAACTGAAATAAAATATCAAAAGTATACTTATTTTATTTCAGCTATAGCTGCAAAGGTAGATTTGATCATTTTTATTTAAAGTTCAAGTATTAAAATAATAACAATAAAAAAACTTGATGAAAAAATGAATAATAAAAACATATATTAAATTACTAAAACTTAAAACAAAATTAAATTGAAAACAAGATGTAAAAATAAGACCCAATTAAAAATAAAATTAGATAATTTTTTTTATCTCGTCGTTGATCTGAAAAATGATTATTTTAAGTTTACTTTAAAGAATTTGAAGGATACATGCTAATGTTTTATCGTATTATTTTGTAATAGTTAATAAAACAGTTGACCTTTTTTGGTGTTTATATGTTTCTCTATGGTGTTGAAATGTGTTCCACAAACTATGTAATGTAATGAATAATTAAGACTTCTAGAGACCGTGATCTCATGTAATTGTGCTTTATTTGGTCTCCACAGGTTTCCAGTGCCCCGTCTGCTCCAAGTTTATCTCTTCAGATGAAATGGACCTTCATCTGGTCATGTGCTTGACAAAACCCCGAGTGACGTACAACGGTGAGTGTGTGTTTACATCAGCAGAACATGTGTTTGAGTCGCTCTGTAAAGACAGAAGGATGTACTCGATGCTGTAATGATCTGTGTTCATGCGTCTCAGAATCAGCTGTGCTGTGTATTCATGTTCAAACATCTGATTTTACAGCAGAACATGTGTTTGAGTCGCTCTGTAAAGACAGAAGGACGTACTCGATGCTGTAATGATCTCTGTTCATGCGTCTCAGAATCAGCTGTGCTGTGTATTCATGTTCAAACATCTGATTTTACAGCAGAACATGTGTTTGAGTCGCTCTGTAAAGACAGAAGGATGTACTCGATGCTGTAATGATCTGTGTTCATGCGTCTCAGAATCAGCTGTGCTGTGTATTCATGTTCAAACATCTGATTTTACAGCAGAACGTGTGTTTGAGTCGCTCTGTAAAGACAGAAGGATGTACTCGATGCTGTAATGATCTGTGTTCATGCGTCTCAGAATCAGCTGTGCTGTGTATTCATGTTCAAACATCTGATTTTACAGCAGAACATGTGTTTGAGTCGCTCTGTAAAGACAGAAGGACGTACTCGATGCTGTAATGATCTCTGTTCATGCGTCTCAGAATCAGCTGTGCTGCGTATTCATGTTCAAACATCTGATTTTACAGCAGAACATGTGTTTGAGTCGCTCTGTAAAGACAGAAGGATGTACTCGATGCTGTAATGATCTGTGTTCATGCGTCTCAGAATCAGCTGTGCTGTGTATTCATGATCAAACATCTGATTTTACAGCAGAACATGTGTTTGAGTCGCTCTGTAAAGACAGAAGGATGTACTCGATGCTGTAATGATCTCCTCTCATGCGTCTCAGAATCAGCTGTGCTGTGTATTCATGTTCAAACATCTGATTTTACAGCAGAACATGTGTTTGAGTCGCTCTGTAAAGACAGAAGGATGTACTCGATGCTGTAATGATCTCCTCTCATGCGTCTCAGAATCAGCTGTGCTGTGTATTCATGATCAAACATCTGATTTTACAGCAGAACATGTGTTTGAGTCGCTCTGTAAAGACAGAAGGATGTACTCGATGCTGTAATGATCTCCTCTCATGCGTCTCAGAATCAGCTGTGCTGTGTATTCATGTTCAAACATCTGATTTTACAGCAGAACATGTGTTTGAGACGCTCTGTAAAGACAGAAGGACGTACTCGATGCTGTAATGATCTGTGTTCATGCGTCTCAGAATCAGCTGTGCTGTGTATTCATGTTCAAACATCTGATTTTACAGCAGAACATGTGTTTGAGTCGCTCTGTAAAGACAGAAGGATGTACTCGATGCTGTAATGATCTGTGTTCATGCGTCTCAGAATCAGCTGTGCTGTGTATTCATGTTCAAACATCTGATTTTACAGCAGAACATGTGTTTGAGTCGCTCTGTAAAGACAGAAGGATGTACTCGATGCTGTAATGATCTCTGTTCATGCGTCTCAGAATCAGCTGTGCTGTGTATTCATGTTCAAACATCTGATTTTACAGCAGAACATGTGTTTGAGTCGCTCTGTAAAGACAGAAGGATGTACTCGATGCTGTAATGATCTGTGTTCATGCGTCTCAGAATCAGCTGTGCTGTGTATTCATGTTCAAACATCTGATTTTACAGCAGAACGTGTGTTTGAGTCGCTCTGTAAAGACAGAAGGATGTACTCGATGCTGTAATGATCTCTGTTCATGCGTCTCAGAATCAGCTGTGCTGTGTATTCATGTTCAAACATCTGATTTTACAGCAGAACATGTGTTTGAGTCGCTCTGTAAAGACAGAAGGATGTACTCGATGCTGTAATGATCTGTGTTCATGCGTCTCAGAATCAGCTGTGCTGTGTATTCATGATCAAACATCTGATTTTACAGCAGAACATGTGTTTGAGTCGCTCTGTAAAGACAGAAGGATGTACTCGATGCTGTAATGATCTCCTCTCATGCGTCTCAGAATCAGCTGTGCTGTGTATTCATGTTCAAACATCTGATTTTACAGCAGAACATGTGTTTGAGTCGCTCTGTAAAGACAGAAGGACGTACTCGATGCTGTAATGATCTCTGTTCATGCGTCTCAGAATCAGCTGTGCTGTGTATTCATGTTCAAACATCTGATTTTACAGCAGAACATGTATATATTCACCTGAATGAAAGCTTTGGTGTTTGTGCAGTGATGATGCTGAGCGGAGTACTGTCAGCTTTAATGTGTTTGTTACTTCAGGCAATTCGTTTTTTTTTTTCAAGCGTTTACCAATACTTAAAGTACTTTTAGTATAACTCTTAACACAGCAACACACCGACGTCACACAATTAGCCAAATAGTTAATTTGCTTGCCAAAACCACATTTAGTTAATTAAATACAAACCTTTCATAATTCTGAATACCTTTTTTTAGATATACTGTACTAACTCCATCAAAACAGCAAATCTGATTCAAAATAGTCATTCGGTCAAAATATTAGCACTAGTTTCTATCCAACAGAAACATATAGTCCATAGACTGTCAAAATGATAACAATTAATGGCATTACAAAAACTGCATTACATGTCATGTCTCGGTCCTACCAGCATATAATAGACAATATACAAATCAATAGTTTTTAGTAATTTAGTCTTCAGTTTACCTTCAACTGAAACCCGTTTTACATTTTTAAGTGTTGAATATGTTCCTTCTTGGCAACATACTATCTAAAACTGAATGAGTCATTACTTTATAGAATACACAATAGAGAAAATGGGTGTGTGTGTGTGTGTGTGTGTGTGTGTGTGTGGTGTGGGGGGGGGGTTGATGTGGATGGTGCTCCCGTGATCAATACAGCATACATGGCCTTTGGTTACTATGCAAACTTTTTTCCATGACCGAATAAAAAAGTAAAAACCATATTTGTGGCCTTTTATATCTCACAATTCGGACGTCTATATTGGAATTGTGAGTTTACATCTTACACTGCAGACTTTATCAGAATTGTGAGATACTGTAAATTCACAATTTACAAGAAAAAAAAATTGAGATAGTCACAAAGACCCTTTATATTCCATGCTAGAAATGATATTTCATAGGTTGCACTTGTGTAAGAGGAAAAAACACACATTCTGACTCCTTTCTCTTACCTCTTCTTAAAATAATGATCTCTCTCTCTAATTCTGTGTTGTTCTGCATCCACAAAACAATTCAAAGACGTCGTTTTCACTCTGTTATTGATGATGTAATAGAAAGAGCTTCAACACCTGACTATTCCTCCAACTGAGACTGGAATCAGCTATTTCTACATATTTCAATGATCTGTTACTAATAGTGCTTATCAGTTGTTACAATATTTCATATAGAGAGATTTTTTGCAGAGTGTGTTGTTGCAGAAGTAGAATCTTTGTACTGTATTTAAAGTTTGGAACATTAGGTCTTCATTTCTGACATGCTGTGTTTAAGCATTTGTAAATATGACTAAAAACATCCGTGATTTTGAGTAAGCTTGTATGAAAAGAAAATGTAAGCATTTTAGAAACCTGGGAGCTGATATTGTGTGAAAACAACACAACTTGTGTTAATAATGGTTTGGTCACAACAGACGGATGTTGTGCTAATTGAGTTTTGAAAATGTGATTAGAGATTGGACAAAAGATGTTAGCAACTGAAAAAACTGCAACGTGTCTCGTGTGCTGATTAACACAGACCTTATTAGAATATGCAGATCAGGTAGGCTACATGAAGATGAAGGACAAAAGATGTATTGCATCTTCATTTTTCATCACTTTGAGGGCTTTTATATAAGAAATAAACTCGTTTCACTTTCAAGTAGGCTACTTAGATTTGTGTATATAAAAATTTCCCAGCAGAAGTGTTTAACTAATCATCTTTGTTAATTATTGTGTGTTAGGGATGACCTATAGACCATAATATCAGCGTGATCTTATTGTTTTATCACGTCTCGTGTGTGTTTGGCTGTTTCACGGAGATGTCAGTGATTCTTTCTATTGTAAAGTTATAACCCCGTCTCCGGTCAAATTAACATGTTTCCAAGTACTAGTAAAACCCATGTTGTTTAATTTTATATATTAACATTGTAATTATATCTGCTCTGGCATTTCGAGTGGAAGTAGTTTAAGTCTTTGGTGGTTTAGTGCTGGTTTTGTTCGGTCCGTTATGGCTCTGAGTGTTTGGATGGATGTTAGTTGCAGTTGTAAACCAAGCCTGTTTATGATTGTTTGTCGTACTGCTGCCGTGTGTAG
>CM049823.1:34366203-34373703 GCA_027422435.1 Schizopygopsis pylzovi | reverse complement strand
AGTGTGTGTGTGTGTGCGGTGTGTGTGCGGCGTGTGTGTTGTGTGCGGCGTGTGTGTGTGTGAGAGAGAGTGTGTGCGTGCGTGTGTGTGTGTGTGTGTGTGTGCGTCTTAAAAGTAATGGCCATTTTTTATATTTAATAATTTATAAGTAAAAGATTAGTTATATATAAACTATTTATTTCTATTATTTAATGCATCCATTGCTTTTTTTCCTTTTTTTCTTACATTTATTTTTGCATCTTATTTTTCATCAAAATCTTTTGCTAAATGTTTCTGTTCATGTAGCTGGCTTTATTACCATAAGTTATATTCCGAAATAACTTGATAAGACAAAACAAGCATTAAAACAACTGTGAATCAAGTTATTTTCATTCAAGCAGGATTCCCAGTCTTTGAAAACCGAGATGCATCCAAAAATATATAAATACATACATGTTGGCCTAAAAGGAAAAAAAGGTGTAGAATTTACTTTGAAGTATTTTTTACTCCGTAATTGCTAGAAAATGTCACAAATAATCACAGAGAAACAGCAAAAAGTACAAAGACTGAAATAGTATTTAGTTGTAAAATATTGCAATTCAATTACAATGTCAAAAAATCATTCTCTCGATGTAGTTGAGAGCCAAACAAGTGAGATTTCTAGACCGGAAAAAGTCATGGAAATTATTTCAATCTTATAATTTAATGGGTATATAAAAAAAAAAATTGTAACTTTTTGTGCCAGCTCTATTTTTAAAATAGTTAATCGGTTAAATATTGTGGGTCAAATATTGGTAACGTTTACATTCTGATTTGTTAGCATGAATATGAATGCTTTAGCTAAGAAGAACTAACATGTATTAATCTCTGAGTGCATGTATGACGCTTGAAGCTCTGTTTCAGTGTTTCGTCTGTTGTGAGCTCTGTGTTTATCTCTGGTCTGAGGACCTGTTCTTTCTGAGCACGTGTGACGGCGACGGTCTTGTTACGATGGTAACCGGACGGTTTGATCTCCTGCTTAGTGATCCGTCAGAGGCGTGTTAATTACCGCACCGGACCTGTAGCGTTCACAGACCTTCATCAGCAGCCTCGAGCGACCTGTGACCTTTAACTCCACCCTCTGACCTGAGCTCGGGTTCGGGGAACATCTTCATTTCTCATGTACAGGTTTGCTTTGAAATGCTTTGAAAAATATATATATTTTTTTTTTTTTACAATTTAAAAACACGAAACGTTGCAAAGGAGGACATTGAAAAAAAAAAAGATTACTTTTTTTTATTTGTATTAATATATACATATATTTGTTTTAATATAATATATTGTATATAATGCAACATTTACTTTTGTTCCATTGACCTCAATCAAGTGACCCCCCCCCCCCCCTTCAAATTAATATTTTGGGCACCTCTGCTATAAAATGACTTACTCTTCTGTAATCATTTTTTATTCCCTGAATAAACAATGTTGTTGGATTTAATTAATAAGAATGAGTTTTACTCAGAAATTGCTAGTAATTTTCACAGAAAACCGCAAGCAAACAAACACATTGAATTAATATTGAAGCTGGTTTCCACCAAGGCATAAAAAAAATGAAATCTCTCACAATACTGACTTTAATTTTCAAAATGCCATTTGTAGAAAAAATATATAAAAAAAAAAGAATTATAAGAAAAAAAATCAGAATTCTGAGTTAATATCGTAAAATTCTGAATGTTTTTCTAAGAATCCTGACTTTTTTTTTTTGTGAAAAGTCTGAATCGTGAAAGAAAAGTTGGTTACATTTTGTATTTGTTATCCTATGATGGAAAAGTTCTTTCATAAATTAAACATAAAATTAAGCAAAAAGTCTGAAATAATACAGACAAAATTGATGTGAATTATTTGAACTCAGAAGTTGCTAGAAAAGTCACTATTTTGTATTTATAATTTTTTTTTTACAAAGAAACTGCAAGTCAAACATGAAATGTATAATTTGAAAGGCTGAAATAGTATTTTCACTTGCTTCTAGAAGTCGTTTGAACTCTTCTAGTGCATGTGTGTCAGTGCTGTATAACGAGATGAAACGCTCTGGAGCTGCAGGTGAACTCGTTTGTCCGTGTGAGACTGGAGAACGTGCTGATACAAGCGCTTTTGCACGTGTGTGTTCTCTCAGACGAGGTGTGTGTTATCAGTGAAGATCTCCTCACGCTCAGAGCATGCACGAGCCTGCCTTCATCAACATACTGTACGTGACTCGTGATGAAAGAGTGATGTTTCTCTGCGTTTGGTCTGTTTCTGCAGCTGTAGGTTTATCAGCAGAAGAAGTGCTCCGGATGAACAGAGAGAGAGCGATAATCAATACTCATCTCCTCTTTCTCGTAGATACAGACCACAAAAAGAAAAAGGGGAAGAAAATCTGCCAGCGCAGACAGGGTTGTTTTTAGTTGCACTTCTCCATCACTTATTTAAAGGCTTCAGCTGATGGATATAATTAGATTAGAGCTCGACCAGCGATGTTTTTCAGAAACCAATACTGGCGTCTAGAGACTTACAGATGACGGACTTCATATAACGGAGAATTAAACGGAGAAAAATGTCACAAAGTGACAAAAAATAGCCTGTTTAAAAATGGACGGCCAAAAATTCCCCTCCTGTGTTTTTGTTATTGTTCACAAATCTCAAGAAAATTGTCCATACTCAAAATCAACAGAAAAAAATATTTTATACATAAAGAAATTGTCCATTTATAGAATTAATAGACACATTATTTTCATGACGATTAATTTCACTCTTATGACTGTAATGCATTTATTTATGTGTATATAAATTGTCTGACTGAACAAGAGCAAAATAAAGACCTGTTCACTTCACCCTGTCAGAGACAAACTGACCTGGAGTCATTCATTTTCACTGACCGATGTTTAAATCAGAGAAGGTCCTGGTTGCATGTGATCCAGCTTTGCTCATGTTCAGGGAAGTTATGGATGGGTTCGTGTATGTTGGTGTGTGTTTGTGTTTGCAGCACGTGCAGCCTCAGCGTGTGTGTGTTCATGTTTACGTTGTCTCTCCATGGCTCTGTTTGTTCCCGTCACTCTCTGAAGGTCACTGATGTCACGAGTCTGTCAGTTCTGATCGAGTTCAGTCCACATTCCACCAGTGTCAGAGACACCGACACCACAGCTGAGCTCCGCTTACACACACTCTCGTACACACACACACACGCGCACTCTCGCTATTACACTCACACGCGCACGCTCGCACTCTCTCTCTCACTCGTACACACACACTCTCACTCACTCACACACACACACGCTCGCTCGCTCGCACGCACGCACGCACACACACACACACACTCTCTCTCACTCACTCGATCACTCACTCACTCACTCGACTCACTCACTCACTCACACTCTCTCATCACCCACATCACACTCACATCTCACCACGTACTCACTCCACTCAACTCACACACGCACACTTACACTCGTACACACACTCTCACTCACTCGTACACACACACTCTCACACACACACACACACACACACACACACACACACACACACACACACACACACTCGCACACACACTCGTACACACACTCGTACACACACTCTCACTCACTCGTACACACACACTCTCACTCATTCGTACACACACACTCTCACTCACTCGTACACACACACTCTCACTCACTCGTACACACACACTCTCACTCACTCGCACACACACACACACACACACACACACACTCACTCTCTCTCACTCACTCGTACTCACTCACTCACTCACTCGTACTCACTCACTCACTCACACTCTCTCTCACTCACTCACACTCTCTCTCACCACGTACTCACTCACTCACTCACTACACACACACTCGTACACACACCTCACTCACTTGTACACACACTCACTCTACACACACACACACACACACACACACACACACACACACTCGTCACACACACTCGTACACACACTCGTACACACACACTCACTCACTCGTACACACACACTCTCACTCATACTCTCAACACACACATCTCTCTCTCACTCGTACACACACACTCTCACTCACTCGTACACACACACTCTCACTCACCTCTGCTACACCGTACACAGCCACATCAGCACACACACACACTCTCTCACACACACACACACACACACACACACACACACAGACTCGTGGCATGTCGCCGTCAGAAGTTCCTCAGCTGCAGCAACAGTCAAAAGTTGAACTGCAGTCATGATCTTAACCTGAAATAATCATTGTTATAAGAACAGTTTGTTTGTAAGTTTAATGGATTAGTTGTAGCAGTGAAGAAGCATCAGAAGAGTGCATCATGCAGGTTCTCATACACACTGTACAAACTTTTGACTAGTGTTGTGTATGTCATTTATTAAATTATTATTATTATTATCTTTATTTATTTAATAATAATAATTAGTTGTTTGTAGTGTATGAAACATGAGAGTGCAAATGGTTCATTCCCACTGTACACATTTTACTATTGTATAGCTGTGCAATGTATCATTTATTAAAATTGTAAATGTATACATTATGTATTAATAATAATAATTATTGTTATTATTATGAAAATGTTTGGGCAAAGAAATCCCCTGTAGTGATTTTTATTTATTTACATCACAAAAATGAAATAGAAAATGTAACATTATGTATTTATAATAGATTTTATTCTGTCCATTTAGATTTTTTTTATTTATATTTTGTCAGAGGTAATTAAACACCATTTGTATTTATTTTTATGTTTTGAATTATGATTTTTTTATTATAAGTTCAAAGTTAAAGCAAATACTACCATAATATACAAATTATTTTTTTAAATCACTCTGAGAAAAAGATTTTCTAATATTTAATAAAAAATTGAGCTAAATGTACTTAAGTTTTATGAAACCGTTTTAATGATGACATTTTTATTTTAGGATTTTGCATTATTTTCCTTTTGATTCTGGGTGAATATGACCCAGACATATTATTGAGCTTCATCTTCAGCTTATATATTTAAGACATATAATTGCATATGAATTTATTTCGACTCTGGTGTGAAATGAGGCAGATTTGTGACTGAGATTCACTCACTCAGTGTGTCCAGCTCCGCTCGTGTTTTCCGTGTGTTCTCAGATCTGGAGGGGTCCCGGTGGGAATCGGACCCTGTGCACATGCTGTCAGTCGCTCCGAGTCCATGCACCGCTGTCATCTGTCGTCTCCTGTGACCCGGCCGCAGCGGGAAGCTTCGTCTGATATTACATAACCGCTAATGGCTGTGTTTATTTTAGCCTGCGAGTGTCGCAGATGTCACGGCCTCGTGCTTTAACGACGTTCACGGGTGGCCCTGATACGCATCCCTGCAGATTACTCAGCTTAATATCACAGGAATACTGCGACACACAAACACATGCAGCCTTTTCATCTCATTTGAATCGGATTTAAATATGAAAATAATTCATGAAGTACTGCACAATATAAAAAAATAACTTGAGCTGCTTTCCCCCCAAAAAACACTCAAGAGAAAATGCATTTGTTGAACCTTTTCCTTCAGATATTTCTCCTTAAGTGCCTTAGTAGAAATGAACGCAGACCCACATGATTCAATAGTTGTCATTCAGTGACCTGTGGAGAAATATTGCAATATGCAATCCATATTAAAGCACTCGCCGCAATATTTCAGTCACTAAACAGCGCGACAAAACACTTAGAAAGTGTCTTAAAGGGGTCATATGATGTGATTTCAAGTGTTCTTTCTCTTTGGCGTGTTACAAGCTGATGTGTATAGATAAGATCCCTGAAGTTACAAAGATTAAACTCTCAAAACCAAAGAGATATTCTTTATCAAAGTTAAGACTCGTCACGGCTCAATCAAACACGCTCCACGTGTCTACGCCTCACTAATTTTGAAAGCTGAAGCTGGCGATTATGGAAAGGGGCGTTACATTTCTGACGCGGCTTGTGGTGTTCGGCCAATCACAATGCACTGTGCCAGCTGGCCAATCAGAGCAGACTGTGCTTGTCGAGAAGGAGGGGCTTTGTAGAAAAGAAGCGTTTGAGAGGCGGGGCTTAGAGGACCTACAATAAATGTACAGTATTTGAAAAATGTGTTTTTTTTACAATAAAACGTCAACTTATTTGGTTACACAAAATAACAATCTTTTAAAAAGCATCATATGACCCCTTTAATGTATTTAAAACGGTGATGTTAAAAGATCAAATTCAGTACACACCTTATTGATGACGCATGCTTTATATATAAATATGATGAATTATATTATAGATTAATTGAGAATCACAATTGTTTTTGTCTCAAATCGAGATCACGATTCTCCCACAATTCTGAACTAAATTTAATAATGTGTGGCAAAATATTAATGGCTGCAGTCTCTTTAAAAATGTTTAATTTAAATGAATTCTTAAACATCTTAAAATATATGTATTTAAGACAGCAATTTGTATTATTAAAATTATGAAAAGTTTGAATGAATGATTCAATAAATACTTCACTTGTTTCATTACTGGATTATTCATTATTGTTCATTATTCATTATTGTTTTTGAACAAATCTCTTGAATGAATGATTCAATGATAAATAACTCTGTGTCGCCACCTAGAGGAGAAATAATGCAATCGACACAAACATTATTTGAAGCGCCGGTTACTTTCAAAAGCCAGGGTTTGCTCTATTTTGATCACAACCACAGACATCAGTGTTCATATCCGAACTATAAACTTCCCTCCCAGTATTTCTGTGATCATATGAGTGACTAAGACAGAAATAATACTTTGTGGTTGAAAAGACTTGTTTGTAAAGCTGTTTCTTACCTAAACGCATCTAAGCACACATTACTCACCTATAAAGAAAAAACAACGCAACCTCGGCGTCTGATTCGTGATTCTAGTCCTTCCCGCTCTGAGTTCTCTTCAGCGCTGGAAAGCTGCTCCATTATTTCCTTATACCTCTTGCTTGATCATAACCCTTCTTTTTAATGTTTTGTTTCTCAGATAAAGTCGATCTGCTAATATCCGTCCTGTGCACTCAAACGGAGCGCTCTCTTCTCTCGTTACAAGACACGCCCCCTTACTGCTGATTGGCTACGTGTGTTTTTTTTTTTTTTTTTTTTTGGACTTGGCCCGATGCGGTGTTTTTCAAAAATCACTTAGTGCACCTTTAATGCAAACCGCATAAAAAAAAAAATAACTGGCGGTCAGTGGAGCAAAACCTCGTTTTGCCCTCCAGGTGGGCGTTGGGTGTGACGTCGTGTGAAAACTATCAGTAAGCCATCTTTATGAAGGCGGCATCGATTCACACACTGTACCTTTAAGAGTTCAGGAGCTGCAGCACGGCTCCGTGTAACGTTACGACTCTAATCCGGTCGGGATTTGTGTCGGATCACTTCGGTTTGATGGTTTATTCCTGTGTAAATCCTCCTGTGGCAGATCTCTGCTGTCTGTTTTACATCATATTAGCTTAAGATGACGATCATTTCCGTTAGAGTATTACGATCTGTGTTTGCTTATTAACCCT
>CM049823.1:34326203-34358703 GCA_027422435.1 Schizopygopsis pylzovi | reverse complement strand
TATCAAAAGTGCCATAATAGCTTTAAAACGCTGCTTATGCATGTTAATGGAGATGAGAAGCGGTTTCATTACAGCAGGTTTTCTGTACCGCGTGTTGCATGATGGGATACACCACTATTTTAAAACGCCTCACCGGATCATTTGCTAAACGTCTTTTACGAGATGATATTTGGCCAAGTTTCCAGCAGATCTGAGCCTGATGCATCCGACCGGATCCGTGAGGGTCATTTCTTTAATTAACTACCGTACTCCATCAGGTAACGAGCTGATCTAGTTACAGCGGTCGAGAGGAACATAATTAAGAAGTTCACCTCCTGAAGAGATGCAAACGAAGCTTGTTGGATCTCAATGTGAAAGGTTATCAGTGAACACCAGATGATCATAACCTCTTTATTTAATGATTTAGAGATATTATAACATTCCACATGTGTAAAAAAACTATGTACAGAGATTAAAAGAGCTCAATCTTTTGAAGCACAGATCTTTACATACTTGTCTGAGATTTTTATTACAATGTGTTTAATCATCATCTTTAGTACAGTGACTGATTTCTCAGATTGATAAAAGTGTTCAAGTGTCGCTCTTTTCAGAGCAAATACATCACAAATCCTGATAACACTTGAAGCCTTTATGTATAATGCATTATAAGCACATTCGTATATATATATATAAATGCATTATATTTGCAGATGCCTTGTTACATTCTTTGGTTGTTTGCTGTGCATTTTAAGGCACTTTACTTTCTAAATGTGTAACAATGAACAAACGTATTGTAGTTATGCTTGTAATGCATTATAAGGTGCATCACAAGGCATAATTAATGCATTAAATAGGGATGCACCGATAGCACTTCTACCAGAACGAGTCCGATATCAATATTTCTGGTACTTGTATTTTCATGCATTTGTCATATTTACAAACATTGGGTAGAAAAACTCAAATCTATTTTCTGAAATTAAAGCTGCATTTTCCAAAGCGACTCATATGCGATGAACGTAAACGCACGTGCACACATAACTGATGCAGAATAACTGATGCGTAAATGTAAACCGTACATTAATTACATGTACTTCGTAGACCTCCTTAATGTCTAATAACTCCATTCTGCTCTCTGTTGACTGTTTCTTTCTCTGTTCACACACTGAGTGTTATCAGTTTTTGGTACCGGGGCATTTTAAAGCACGAGTGCAGGAGCGGTGCATCCCTAAAAAGGCTTTAAGTATCACCACAGAGTCTCATCTTACTGTATTTGTTACGCTGATAAACCTGAACGCTTTGAATCATGCTGCTTCTGTTACTGAAGTAAACCCATGTCTGTGGCATGACACCAACTTCCTCCTTTTCTCAAATCACGTGTTTTACTGGTTCTTCTCAGCGGAAGCGAAGCCTCTTGTCTCCCTCGTAGAGTCCTTCTTCTTCTTCAGAAACCCGGTCTCCTTTAATACTGAGAACATGTCAAACTTTAACCCCTGATCTGCTCACGTAAGGCTAGTATAGAGAGAAAACTAGGGCTGTTCTGAAACCTAACGAGCTTGTAATGTGACGCCTCATTAGTGAGTGAACTGTAGCAATCTGCTTAGGCAACGATACTCAACTCGATTTCAATTGAGTTTGAAAGTTAGTTTTTCTCAGTCGCTTTGGTGCATTTCTCACATCACTATTAACATTGAGTCATTTGTGCACATCATAGCAGCAGTTTCTCATTCCTTCCAACAAATTGCAAATGCTTTTGGACATGCATCAATTGCTTTCATACAACGCTCAGCTGTTTTATAACATTATCATTTGCTTATGTCATGTCAGTCAAAATGAACTAAACTTGTGCATGCTGAATAGTCATTCCATATAAAACTAAGTCCTCATTTCATTGCTTGAGGCATTACATACAAAAATGTTCAACTAGTCAAAATCTGTCAAGCAGATTTTATAAAAATATTTTTTCCCTGAAAATGTCTCCTAAATTGAACAATTTCTCTCAGGTGAACCTCAGCTTTCAATACACTTACATGACAGTTCTGTGTATGTGTATTCACAGTGCATACTGTACAATATGTTGTCCAAAATGCATTGTTACACAGGAAAAGTTATAGTTTTTCTCGCTCCCTCTTCTGTAATAATGCGTGTGCTGGAGAACAGGGAACCGCTGCACACATTCATATACCTTGATGAGGCGGGTTTCAATCTGGCAAACGTTAGAAGACGTGGAAGGAATCGCATTGGACAGAGAGCAACCATTGATGTCCCAGGCCAACGAGGAGGGAATATTACTATGCGTGCAGCCATCTCAGAAAACGGCGTCCTCACCCATATACCCCGTCTTGGTCCATACAACACACAACATCTGCTGACTTGTTTAGACACTCTTTACAGAGACATAATCCCTGAGAATGAGAGGGTCTAACTGGAGAGCATCTGAATAAGCATGTTGTTGTTTGTGATGTGTGTTTTCAGCACTCAGATGTTGTCAGACAGTGGTTTGCAGCACATGATAGGATGCTGGTGGAATATCTCCCTCTCTACTCACCATTCCTAAATCCAATAGAGGAATTTTTCTCTTCCTGGAGGTGGAAGGTACATGACCGGCATCCACATACCCAAATGGCCCTGATAGTGGCCATGGATGCAGCATGTGATGACATCACAGCAGAGTCGCCACTCGAGGAGATACTGTCCTCGCTGCATTGCAAGAGATGATATTCGCTGTGATGTAGATGAAACTATGTGGCCAGACATAGAGCGTCTGGATGTGCATGAATGATTTACAGTACTATGTATGTTCTGTCTCTATGTACTGCACAGCTCTACCCAAAGGGAGTTTATGTTTGTTGTAAAGAAGGGTGTATTTATTCTTTTGCACAATTAGAATTGCAAAGAGCATATGCAGTAAAAATGTGAAACATACATATTCAGTGTCTTGTACTCGATACCTCACTAAATACAGTAATGTCTAACTTTACTGTAGTTTTCAAATGGCTGTGCAAATAGTGCTGTCGAAGCCGGATTGGACCCGTGGACTAGTCAGAAGCCGGATTGGACCCGTGGACTAGTCAGAAGCTGGATTGGACTTCAGTGCATTACCACAGTCGACCCGGCACATCAAAAGTGCCATAATAGCTTTAAAACGCTGCTTATGCATGTTAATGGAGATGAGAAGCGGTTTTCTGGTGTTGCATGATGGGATACACCACTATTTTAAAACGCCTCACCAGATCATTTGCTAAACGTCTTTTACGAGATGATATTTGGCCAAGTTTCCAGCAGATCTGAGCCTGATGCATCCGACCGGATCCGTGAGTGTCATTTCTTTAACTACCGTACTCCATCAGGTAACGAGCTGATCTAGTTACAGCGGTCGAGAGGAACATAATTAAGAAGTTCACCTCCTGAAGAGATGCAAACGAAGCTTGTTGGATCTCAATGTGAAAGGTTAACAGTGAACACCAGATGATCATAACCTCTTTATTTAATGATTTAGAGATATTATAACATTCCACATGTGTAAAAAAACTATGTACAGAGATTAAAAGAGCTCAATCTTTTGAAGCACAGATCTTTACATACTTGTCTGAGATTTTTATTACAATGTGTTTAATCATCATCTTTAGAACAGTGACTGATTTCTCAGATTGATAAAAGTGTTCGAGTGTCGCTCTTTTCAGAGCAAATACATATCAAATATATCACAAATCCTGATAACACTTGAAGCCTTTATGTATAATGCATTATAAGCACATTCATATATATATAAATGCATTATATATGCAGATTCCTTGTTCCATTCTTTGGTTGTTTGCTGTGCATTTTAAGGCACTTTCTAAATGTGTAACAATGAACAAACATATTGTAGTTATGCTTGTAATGCATTAAATAGGGATGCACCGATAGCACTTCTACCAGAACGAGTCCGATATCAATATTTCTGGTACTTGTATTTTCATGCATTTGTCATATTTAAAAACATTGGGTAGAAAAACTCAAATCTATTTTCTGAAATTTAATCTGCATTTTCCAAAGCGACTCATATGCGATGAACGTAAACGCACGTGCACACATAACTGATGCAGAATAAGAGACGCGTAAATGTAAACATTACATTAATTACATGTACTTCGTAGACCTCCTTAATGTCTAATAACTCCATTCTGCTCTCTGTTGACTGTTTCTTTCTCTGTTCACACACTGAGTGTAATCAGTTTTTGGTACCGGGGCATTTTAAAGCACGAGTGCAGGAGCGGTGCATCCCTAAAAAGGCTTTAAGTATCACCACAGAGTCTCATCTTACTGTATTTGTTCTGGCTTCAGTGTCAGAGCCACGCTGATAAACCTGAACGCTTTGAATCGTGCTGCTTCTGTTACTGAAGTAAACCCATGTCTGTGGCATGACACCAACTTCCTCCTTTTCTCAAATCACGTGTTTTACTGGTTCTTCTCAGCGGAAGCGAAGCCTCTTGTCTCCCTCGTAGAGTCCTTCTTCTTCTTCAGAAACCCGGTCTCCTTTAATACTGAGAACATGTGAAACTTTAACCCCTGATCTGCTCACGCAAGGCTAGTATAGAGAGAAAACTAGGGCTGTTCTGAAACCTAGCGAGCTTGTAATGTGACCCCTCATTAGTGAGTGAACTGTAGCAATCTGCTTAGGCAACGATACTCAACTCGATTTCAATTGAGTTTGAAAGTTAGTTTTTCTCAGTCGCTTTGGTGCATTTCTCACATCACTATTAACATTGAGTCATTTGTGCACATCATAGCAGCAGTTTCTCATTCCTTCCAACAAATTGCAAATGCTTTTGGACATGCATCAATTGCTTTCATACAACGCTCAGCTGTTTTATAACATTATCATTTGCTTATGTCATGTCAGTCAAAATGAACTAAACTTGTGAATGCTGAATAGTCATTCCATATAAAACTAATAGTCCTCATTTCATTGCTTGAGGCATTACATACAAAAATGTTGAACTAGTTGTCAAAATCTGTCAAGCTAATTTTATAAAAAAATTGTAAATCTTTTTTTTTTTCTGAAAATGTCTCCTAAATTGAACAATTTCTCTCAGGTGAACCTCCGCTTTCACTGATGAGAAGGGGTGTGTGAAGCATTAGTTGTGTAGTGTCATGCAATACACTTACATGACAGTTCTGTGTATGTGTATTCACAGTGCATACTGTACAATATGTTGTCCAAAATGCATTGTTGCACAGGAAAAGTTATAGTTTTTCTCGCTCCCTCTTCTGTAATAATGCGTGTGCTGGAGAACAGGGAACCGCTGCACACATTCATATACCTTGATGAGGCGGGTTTCAATCTGGCAAACGTTAGAAGACGTGGAAGGAATCGCATTGGACAGAGAGCAACCATTGATGTCCCAGGCCAACGAGGAGGGAATATTACTATGTGTGCACCCATATACCCCGTCTTGGTCCATACAACACACAACATCTGCTGACTTGTTTAGACACTCTTTACAGGGACATAATCCCTGAGAATGAGAGGGGTCTAACTGGAGAGCATCTGAATAAGCATGTTGTTGTTTGTGATGTGTGTTTTCAGCACTCAGATGTTGTCAGACAGTGGTTTGCAGCACATGATAGGATGCTGGTGGAATATCTCCCTCTCTACTCACCATTCCTAAATCCAATAGAGGAATGTTTCTCTTCCTGGAGGTGGAAGGTATATGACCGGCATCCACATACCCAAATGGCCCTGATAGTGGCCATGGATGCAGCATGTGATGACATCACAGCAGAGTCGCCACTCGAGGAGATACTGTCCTCGCTGCATTGCAAGAGATGATATTCGCTGTGATGTAGATGAAACTGTGTGGCCAGACAGAGAGGAGCGTCTGGATGTGCATGAATGATTTACAGTACTATGTATGTTGTATGTTCAGTTCCAATATGTACTGCAATGTTGTGCACAGCTCTACCCAAAGGGAGTTTATGTTTGTTGTAAAGAAGGGTGTATTTATTCTTTTGCACAATTAGAATTGCAAAGAGCATATGCAGTACAAATGTGAAACACATATTCAGTGTCTTGTACTCAGATACCTCTCTAAATACAGTAATGTCTAACTTTACTGTAGTTTTCAAATGGCTGTGCAAATAGTGCTGTCTTGAGCATTTTCAGGAAGTGTCACCAAAATCGGACTTTTTTTGCATTGGAAAACATTTACAGAGTAAACTGTCATAATGAAAACATGAGAAAGCCATGTGACTATCTTGTTCATAAACTGGTGTCAGGACTTTTCATGACACTTTCATTGACATGAGTACTTGCTTTTGAGGAATGAGCAAGTGACACGCTTTTGCAGGTTATCAACTAGGTTTTGCACTAATTGTTTTGAGAAATGCATTAAATGTTGTGCAAATGTAAATAGTGATGTGAGAAATGCACCAAAGCGACTGAGAAAAACTGTAATGTGATGAAATACATTGCACACATCTTTGTATTGTAGTATATTAAGCCATTTTATCACTACTTCTCATTTACATTTCTCTCACTTCATTAGGAAAATTGCCTTTATTACAAAGAATAATGCAATGCTTTGAAATCTGGCTAAACTGAGGTGTCTTGAAGGCAGAATGATCTTTTAGTACAGGTTTAATGCCATTAAAATGATGCAAACTCTAGTTTTTGGATCAAATATCATCTCTTACTTGACTTCCTTCAGTGTCGTGTTGTTACTCAGGCCTTCAGACATCTGTTTGGCTCCATTAATGCTGAACTCGTTTTCTATTAGCCTGTAGAGCATTGAATGCATTATTCAATCCAAATATATCGTGCATACAGCATATACTGTAGTTGATCAAAATAGAAATGATATCCTGATCTAGTAGCTAATAAATTACCATGCATTATGTATGTTTAGATATCTTGTTTCACATATGTTGCATCTGCAGCAGACATGCATTGAGTTTTCTGAGTGATGTTTGAGTTATCACATTGATTATTTCCTTTAATGTCCACAGGCTACAATGTATTTTCATGCATTTTTTTTTATCAAGCATGCAGCAAAAAATTGTATTTGCATCATTGCATTTGCACTATTTGAGAATATTGTACACTTTTAAATTAGACACCAAAATGAGCATGCACCAGTTACATGCTGAAGATGCCAGATACAGTTAAAGTCAGAAGTTTACACACACCTTGCAGAATCTGCTAAATGTGGATTATTTAACAAGTAACAGGGATCATACAGAATGCATGCTATTGTTTATTTACTACTGTCCTGAATAAGATATTTCACATAAAAGATGTTTACATGTAGTCCACAAGAGACAATAATAGTTTAATTATAAACATGACCCCGTTCAAAAGTTTTCACCCCCTTGATTCTTAACACTGTGTTGTTCTCTGAATGATCCACAGCTGTGTGTTTATTAGTTCAGTGATAGATGTTCATGAGTCTCTTGTTTGTCCTGAACAGTTCAACTGTCTGCTGTTCTTCAGAAAAACCCTTCAGCTCACACTAATTCTTTGGTTTTACAGCATTTTTGTGTATTTGAACCCTTTCCAACAATGACTGTATGATTTTGAGATGCATCTTTTCACACCGAGGACGACTGAGGGACTCATATACAACTATTACAGAAGATTCAAACACTCACCGATGCTCCAGAAGAAGAAACCATGCATTAAGAGCCGGGGCGTGAAAACTTTTGAATTTGAAGATCAGGGAAAATTTAACTTAATCTGTCTTCTGGAAAACATGTAACTATCTTCTGTAGCTTCTGAAGGGCAGTACTAAATGAAGAAAAAATATACACATCTTCATTCTGTTCATAAGTTTTCACGCCCGGCTCTTAATGCATGGTTTCTTCTTCTGGAGCATCGGTGAGTGTTTGAATCTTCTGTAATAGTTGTAATGAGTCCCTCAGTCGTCCTCGGTGTGAAAAGATGCATCTCAAAATCATACAGTCATTGTTGGAAAGGGTTCAAATACACAAAAATGCTGGAAAACCAAAGAATTAGTGTGAGCTGAAGGATGAGTTGAACTGTTCAGGACAAACAAGAGACTCATGAACATCTATCACTGAACTAATAAACACACAGCTGTGGATCATTCAGAGAACAACACAGTGTTAAGAATCAAGGGGGTGAAAACTTTTGAACGGGGTCATTTTATAAATTAAACTATTATTTTCTCTTGTGGACTACATGTAAACATCTTTTATGTGAAATCTTATTCAGGACAGTAGTAAATAAACAATAACATGCATTCTGTATGATCCTGTTACTTGGTCAAATAATCCACATTTAGCAGATTCTGCAAGGTGTGTGTAAACTTGTGACTTCAACTGTATGTGAAACAGTTATTACTGTGCATTACTGAAATGATGAGGTATAATCAATCATACATCAGATGTGTAAGAGCAGAGTTGGACCTGAAGGCATCCGCAAAGTCTGACGCTGCATCATCAGAGATTTTATTCTGTATCAACCTGAAAAATAAGCACGTTAAATAAGAGTGCATTTGGGAATGATTATTAGGTTTTATTTTTTCAGATGCACGAAAAAAAAGTCATCCAGTCGTACCAGAAGATGTGAAGGCTTGTGTTTTCCTTCAGTGCTTTCGCCAGACTTCTTCCCCCGAGAGACGTAATGCCATTGGCAGAGAGACTAAACAGCAATGCAATCAATCTCGGCTCGCTGATATTATTTCTCAGATTGAAAGATGTGCAAGATTTACCTGAGGTTGGTCAGACTGGGGTGGTTCTTCAGAGCCTCCGCGAACGCCTCTGCGCCCTCGTCTCCGATGCTGTTGCCCCACATTCTGCAACCAATTCATATTAATGCCACCAAACCTTTCCCATAGTTTTGAATCAGTTCTGTAAAATTCCATTGGCATGGTTTTAAAGGTATGGTGTAATTATTCCAGTGCATATTCTTACCCTACATCAAAGATAGACGTGCTCTTGTGAATTGCGCTGGCCAGGTATTTCCCACCAGCACCTGTGATGTAGTTGCAGCCGAGCCTATGGCAAACAAACAAATGATGAACCATGCATTCAGCATAGAGGTCTGCACGGGCTCAAAACTGAAGCCCGAACCTGGCCCGTACCCGAGATCGTCTGACCCGACCCGACCCGACCCGAGCGGCACAGTTAAATTTAGAACCCGACCCGAAATCCCCCCCCCCACAACGAATAACTAAAAAAAAAAGGAAAAAGGTTGCATTTCACGATTGCATGCAAAGAAACGGATTAATCAAGGCTCTGCCATTTCACAAACATTTACCAGTTATTGAAGTTTGTGAACATCAGGTGCAGCGGTCGCATACATTCTGCCGAGTTTATGAATTTTGTATGGACAAGATGATGACCGTGCAAATTATGGTCATTTTTTGTCAGTTAAGGCTCGTTAGCATTCTGTCTACTTTAAATCAGACATAAGATCTTAAATAAGATTGTATTTATTTGAATTAGAGAGAGAGAGAGAGAGAGAGAGAGAGAGAGAGAGAGAGAGAGAGAGAGAGAGAGAGAGAGAGAGAGAGAGAGAGAGAGAGAGAGAGAGAGAGAGAGAGAGAGAGAGAGAGAGAGAGAGAGAGAGAGAGAGAGAGAGAGAGAGAGAGAGAGAGAGAGAGAGAGAGAGAGAGAGAGAGAGAGAGAGAGAGAGAGAGAGAGAGAGAGAGAGAGAGAGAGAGAGAGAGAGAGAGAGAGAGAGAGAGAGAGAGAGAGAGAGAGAGAGAGAGAGAGAGGAAAGTTGCGCGTGCATGTGAACCTGCGTCTGCGCGTCTCTCTCTACAAGCAATGAGGCTTAGTTACTTCAAAAACAGCGATTTTGCCGCCTTATTGCAGATAAATATAATGTTGTGACTTGCGAGTCAGTAGCCTGTCGAAGCTATTTTACTAATAAAAGTTTCCGTGCTGTTTGTGCGCGATCTCTGATATGTGTGTGTGTGCGTCTATGAAAGCAGCGAAGCCTCTGCATATAGTTTTGGTTTAGCTACAAACCCGAACCCGAAGCTATCCATTAAACATTAACCCGAAACCCGACAGTATTTCGGGACCCGCGGGTTCGGGTCGGGTAGCAGACCTCTAATTCAGCATACTCTGTTACAATGTGTACTCTTACAAGTCCTTTTAAAGTGTGCATCATCAGGAAAGCATTGCAATCATTTTTAATCCTTTTAATAAACACATCGCAGTAATATTTATTAAGGTGCAGTCAAAGCAAGAACTTGAAGAAATGACAAGATCATGTGGTTAAAAAGTCAAAACATGGACCACATGGTCTATCACTAAAGATTATTTCTAGAGCAATGTATTTTTAATGCAAAGCATGTATAAACATTTTTAAAAGAGCAGATTTTCACATTTAGATAAAGCTTCTTCCATTACCAACGAGAGATACCTACTTGAGAACCTTTAAGTGTGGACATTCTTCAATAATCTTTGCCACTAGTTTGGCTCCAACGTCTGTGATGTAGTTTTTGTACAGACTGTAAATGGAAAGAAAAGATGAGGTCTAAATGAAACCGGACAACATCAGGATGAACGGATGAACTCACCCCAAGACCTGAATGATTTTGTGTCTGATGAGCTCCTCTGCCAGAACCTCAATGCTGCTGTCCGTCAGCTGATTCACGCAAAACCTGAAAGATTGCTCACTAATTATAGTCCGTTACTGATTACAAAGTACATGACACAAATTGTGGTTACTAGCATAATCCGTTACATTACACATTTGAAGTAATATAACCAGATTACTTCTGACCTAACTCGTTTATCACATTGATTTAAATAGAATAATATACCATATTTGATATAAAAATAGTGTATTGCATTAAAACATTGTCAAGTTTTCCAATCTGGGGTTCGTTAAGGAACTGCAGGGGTTTGTGGGTTTAATGAAAAGCTAATAATTACATTATTAAAATTAATAATTTTAAAATAAAACACGTTACCCGCATGGCATTTTGACCAATTAACCAGCGTCAAGGAAACTTGAACACTCAAATATGATACTTAATTATTAAAATGTTAATTATAAAATCTCTGGGAACTTCATATATTAGGTGAAAGACGTTCAGATGACAAAAGATTGAGTCTCAGCATTATATGTAAATCAGAATTAACGTGAATTTGTGCATTTTTATATGTTTGAAAGACCAAAGACATGGTTAAATAACACAAAACAATAAATCACATAAAAATGAATGTTGATCAGTAGTTGATGCAATGATGAAATTGAGATGATTTTTGTAAATCCAGAGTCGAATGCTTCGTGGTCTGTTAATTTTCGGTGTAATTATAGCCGCTTGACTAATGACTGGTCTCTGTGAGGCTTTCTGAATGTATATAAGCAGTAGCTATTTTACTAATTAAAATCTAAAAGATCAAAAAGAATAATTAAATTGAGTAGAACGACTCAATAAATTGTGAATAATTCATTGCTATTGTGTGAATATGTAACCAACAAAAACTTTAATCTGATTCAGAATATTGAAAAATTGCAATTACTTAATTTTTTGGTCCTTGTTACAGTGTAATTATACATTTAAGTACTGAGTAATATTAATTAACTACACGTACTTCCAATATGGTTAAGGTTTGGTTACTTGCATGTAATTTATTGTTATTATATTAGTAAGTACATGTAATGTTGTAACAAGGAGACCTTAAAATAAAGTGCTGATTGTGCAATCTGATGATGTAATCCAGTTCTGCCAAAAACTAGGAACTTCATTTGTTGGTAATTGCATTCTAGTTCTTCAAATTGCATACATTTTGGGTAAAGCTAAACCCTGCCTGGCTCTTCTTACCTCACTACCGTCATTTTGCTGAAAGATGGTCTGAGCTGCTTCACGCCGTAGTCGTTGATGTTGTTATTGTCCATGTCGACACCGAGGTGCTTTCTACGATGGTGGAGGACAAAGTTCAAGGCGCTGCAGTCGGCCGAGTAGATGTTACAGAAGGCGATCTTAATGTAATCCGCCGATATGCCGTTGGCCGTCATCTTGGCAACGTCCTCGCTGTTCGTCTCAAATATGCACCGCAGCATCCATAAGAAATTTGGCATTGCATGCACCTTGTCACCATCAATGTCTGTGGATGGATAACGAGGAAGGCCTTTAAGATGCGTCTTCACGCTGTTGGACAGATAAGACTTGAGCATCTTGCGCTTTTGCTTTAATAACGCCGGTGGAACGAGATGCTCCAGGAGCGGCGCGTTGGGTTTAGACAAGAGGCCGCATAGAAATAAATTGGTGAATTGGAAGTTGGTTTGAAAAGGGTCTTTATCTCTAGGTCTCGGCTTTCCCAGACAAGGCACGCAGGAGAGATGCGACGACCTCTTGTATTCGCATTTGGAGAAGAACCTTAGAATAGATTCAGGAGTGATTTTGGAGTCAAGCACCAATGAAAACGCCGCAAAGAAGGCCTGGAGGGTCTCGTGGAGGAACTCGAAGGTCGCAGAGCCTCCGCATCCATCGTAATGCGAAGCAGGTCTCAGAAACCCAAACTGAAGGTCTTTATCTTCTAATCCGCAGGATATCACTTCCTCCATACTGAACACGAGTCCACCGCGTTCAAGACCATGCAAAGCCAGTCGAGCAAAAGCCGAAAGCTTCCGCTCGCCAGCTTTAAAGCTCTCTGCCGGACACCTCGTACTCCGTTTTAAAAGTCCAGGGCGTGCGATCGAGTGTCCGAGAAAGACCTCGGAAAGAAGCAAGAAGACGTTTGTGAGCGTGATGCAAGAATCCGGCAACTCAAAGCTGTCATACATCGAATGAAGGTGCTTGAAGCTCTTGAGGATGATCCAGCTGAACAGTGGGATGGAGCAAAGACCGCAGAGATGAGGATTGGCGTCCAGCTGATCGGTCACCATTGTGTTGTGTTCCTTCTCTGGGAAATGCAAAGCCGTGTATCTCTTCAGGTTTTCAGGTGAGAATCCCTTCAAATAGACTTTCTTCCGGATCACTTTGCTTTGGATTTCGGTGCCACTTCGTGCGCTCAGAATCTTCCGGGAACCCTTCAGCAATTTTCCACAAAGCAAGTTCATGAGAAGCAAAAGCGGACGGGTCTTTTCTTCCGGGGACACCGTTTCCGGCACGTTATCCAAGTCGAAATCCGTTTGGATTTCATCATATCCGTCAAAAGTGAAAAGCACCGTTTCTGGGAATCGTAAGATGTAGGTGAAGACCTCGTCATCGAGGTCGCCGTCTGGATAGCAGTTGTGTTTAAAGATCAGATCCTTCAGCGAGATCTCGTCCGTCTCCTTAAAGGCGCTGAACATCCTGCATCTGAACTTGAAGAAGAACTTGGCGCGAGTCTTTAGCTCCCTTCTGGACCACAGGTTCTGCAGCTTCTGAAGAACGATGGATTTGCCCACGCCAGCGTCGCCGGTGATGAAGATGGTCTCGGCCTGCGGGTTGAAGACTCCCTGGTCTCCCAGAAGCTCATCCAGACTCTGTAAGTATCCCAAACGCTCGCCTCTGTCGTTGAAGAGCTCCATCTGAGTGTCCGTGTAAAGATCCTCCAGCGGCGTCTCCTCGCTCTTCGAGTACGACGTGATGAACTGAGTGTCTCTTCCCAGCTCGTGTCGGAGCTTCTCGCAGTACTTGCTAACTGCAAAGGAGCGAAAACATTAGTGCACCAAAACAACTGGTGGAATTCAAGTAGTGTCCTACAGTACGACATGCTAATAATCGAACTAAAATCATTTGTGCAAGTTATGAACATTGATCATGCTTTCTGTATTCGTAAAATGTTACATGTGACCCTGGAGCACAAAAGCAGTCATCGACCGATATATCGGTTTACCGATATTTTTCCCGATATTTAAGCATTTTACCATAATCGGATATCGTTTTTGTTTTTGTTTTTTGTTAGCTCCAGCACGCCACCGCATGTAACTTTATACAAGATTCACTCGTTTGAAACACACTAAACTATATTAACATTTACTATAAACATTATTTCACCAATAAACATCTAAATAAACACATCTCTATCTAAATTAATGATTTATTATCTCCGCAAGCGATCGCAGTTTGAGTATAGTTCTGTGTAAATAGATAAACCGCTGTCAGCAGTTTTCATAATTTAGACAAAAACATTTTAATAATTCTGATAAAACAGTTAAGAAATGCAATAAAATACGATGTTTTGTTTGTTATAGCTTATTTCAATATTCCAGAGAATATTATTCAGTGAATTATTCTTCACTCTTTAGTCTATTAAACAGATTATAAACCTAAAACTGTAGTTTAACATGAAGTTATGACTTCTGTCCTTTATTTTCTCCATTTGAAAACATTATTTTGCTTATTGTTAATATCAGTGTTGCTGATGATGCTTTCTATAAATAAAATGTTTTTATTGTTGTAATTCGAAGATTTAATTTATCATGAAAGAATGTTAATTTTCAACCGTTTCTTGTTGTTGTTGTTAAGACGACTGAAAGTGAAGAATGGTACTTTATAACAGTAAATAAATATCGGTTCTGCATATCGGTTATCGGGTACATAAACATACAAATAATTGGTATCGGTTATAAAAAATCAATATCGGTCGATCACTAGTCTAAGCAGCACAGGTATATTTGTAGCAATAGACAACAATACATTGTATGGGTCAATTATCAATTTTTCTTTTATGAAAAAATCATTATGGTATCAAGATTGTTCCATGAAGATATTTTTGTACATTTCCTATCAAAAATATATCAAAACACATTTTTTTATTAGTAATATGCATTGCTAAGAACTTCATTTGAACAACTTTAAAGATGATTTTCTCCATATTTTGATTTTTTTTTGCACCCTCAGATTCCAGCCAAATATTATCAAATACAATATATCAGTTTTCACATGATGTATATCTAAATGTAAAGAAAGTGACTGGTGTTGTGGTCCAGGTCAAACCGAAACACTCACTGGGGTCCGTGTTAACCACTGGAATGACACGAATCGTGTCTAATGGTGTGTACTGGATTTCTTCAAACCAAGGCCGCAGATCAATGTAAGCGTCGTACGCTTCATGAAGAACGTGTACGAAATACGCGGAGCACTCCTCTCCTTTACTCTGGACCAGCTCCAGGATTTTGCGAACCTGCGGGTCCAAAAATGAGGTGAGTTGATTAATTGTGAAATATATATTGTGGAGATATACACTAGTCAACATTTGAAGTGGATCCAAACTAGGGATGCACGATGTATCGGTCATATCGCTGTCATTTGTTCTGTTATCGGTATCGGCCCGATGAGAACATTTGGCCGATATCTTTAAGCTGATAAATAATGCATTTTTCCTTCAGAGATGCATCAGATGTGCGCTGTTCACCGTGATGGCTTTGAAATGCTTGAAATATGATTAGAATAACATTGAAAAGGACAAAACACTTATATGCGACATGTGCAGAGCAAGTCTGTCATAAAGGCTACATACAATTATAATAATAACGTTACTGTAAATGACGTTGTGTAATCTTGGTGTGCTGTGTTTTGTGCGTTGAGCGCGTTCACGACGCAGCTACACCTCCATGACAGTTAAGTTCACTTGTGCATTTGCAGATTTTTGTGCAATTGTACGTAGTTATATTGTGTTTATTTGATGTATATCTCATATGAATGCGTTTGGTTAATTAATAGAGCGCTTCAGTTTGCCGGTTATCATCTTTAGCTCAGCACACGCAGCTCAAACAGTAGCGCACAACTAATAACTATGATTGGGCTGTCGTGTATAGATCATTCTAACGAGATCATTATTATAATAAAACGTTGTGAATTCTTTGGGTTTAGTTGCCGTGTTTCAGCGTGTTATTGCGGGAAACCAAGTGCGCGAGTTACACATCTAACTAGCGCATAACTTAGTTCAAAATAACTTGTGCATATATAAGTTGTAATATTATGTTCTATAAATATTTGATTCTCATGTAGCTTAATTAACCCGCTATAACAAGCGCTTCAGTTCACAGCCGTTACCGGGCTAAACCTCTAACGTTAACGTTATTTTTCCCGCTTTTAAGCCCTCCTTGATAAGTAATTTGCATTTTAATGAATCTTCAATGTTAAAACCTACACAGATACTTGTTTACGGAACATATTTAGATTTTTTTTGATCCCTCAGATGTTGACTAGCTAATATGATTATATATATATATACGGTTTCATGAAGTATAAACCAAGTAAAGAAGTCTGTGTTGTGGCCTTAAATGAAACATACTGGGGTCCGGTTAAAACACTGGAATGACAGTAATAAGTGTCTAATGGTGTTGTACTGGATTTCTTCACATACTTCATTTATTTGTAAGCCCAGATCAAATGTCAAAGCTTGTTGAATAAATCATGAAGCAACGTAATCACGAAATATCGCGAATGCACTCAATATCACTTTATACTGAGAAACAGTCTCTCAGAATTTTTCGAATTCTCTGCAGTTTTGTCGCAAATAAAGAGCGTTATGTTGAGTTTAATTTGTCGCAAATATAATGTGGAGATTATTCATTTATAGCCGTGCATCGTGCAACATTCAATGTCATGACTAGGTTTTGTATGTTAGGAATTCATGCATGCAGTATATGTTGAGGTTATATATATATATATATTCACCGGTGTATACTGTAAGTTTGCATAACATTTGTGACCCTGGAGCATAAAAGCAGTTATAAGCAGCACAGCTATATTTGTAGCAATAGACAACAATACATTGTATGGGTTATAGTTTAGGAGCTATGATACTGTTTTTGAAATCAAATATTTGCATGGTTATGACAGAAAACACTGGCATCTAATAATGCCTTGGGGAAAAAACAAACAGGTAATCTTAAAAAATAAAGCATATACATACAAATCCAAATATGATATAAACCCGTTATGAATTAGCGTGTGTGTGTGTGTGTGTGTGTGTGTGTGTGCGTGGTGTGAGAGAGTGTGTGTGGGCATGTTTATGTGGTTTATGAGGACACAAATTTGTATAATGACATGGGTATGACATAGGTATTACAAGGAGAAGGTGATTTATGAGGACATTTTCAGTGTCCCCATAATTTAAAACGCTTATAAATCATACAGAGTGAGTTTTTTTGAGGGAAAGTAGAAATGCACCGTCTCCTGTGAGGGCTAAGTTTAGGTGTAGGGTAGGTGTAGGGCAATAGCACATACAGCTTGTACAGTATAAAAACCATTACGCCTATGGAGAGTCCCCATAAACCATAAAAACCAACATGTGTGTGTGTGTGTGTGTGTGTGTGTGTGTGTGTGTGTGATGCAACTCTTTGTAATCGTTAACGTTTTCATAAGTAACTGTACTTTAATTACACATTTTCTCAGTAACTTTAACTGATTACAAAACGCATTTAATTTGTAATTAAATAAGGTAATTTAGTTACGCTACATGTAAATAGTTACTCCCCAACACTGCAGTTGAGTAGCCTACACTTAAGTAGAAGTAGGCCTACTAAAAATCATTTTTGTAGCTCTATATTAAGTACATTATGGAAGCGTACTTATCTTTTTTCCCTGGGCTATAATAGCCTGATAAAGCGACTGATTATCATATCCGTGTATGTGTTTGGAGTTAGTGAGGTAACGGTACCTGGTCAGTCTTGGTGCTGCTGCGGTGTATGATCTCGATGTCTTCAGTGCAGATGAAGCCGCTCATCTGGAGATTGTCCAGAACACACCGCGTGTTCTTCACCTGCTCCACCAGCAGCTCGCGGTGTGCCGTCAGCAGCTTCAGGTGAGAGCCCTCGCTCCTGCACGAGCCCATGTTACCTGCGCAGCCCAGACATGCGGTCAGAAAGATCCGCGCGCGCGTCAAGATCCTCGGAGATGAGGGTTACAATATAGTATTAGTATTCAAACTGATCCATCTCAGCTTCCTCGCGCAAAAGAAACGTTTGAGTGACTCTGCGACGGTTGAACGGAATACTGAGAGTTGTGTACAACCGCACCTTCCATGTTAAATAGGAAGTGAAACCAAAAGATGAGATTTGACCCGGATTGGTGAAAGCACCCTGGGTTTGCTCATTTGTGCCGTGTGCAAAAGTCATGTATTTAAAAAAAATGATTTCATACCGAGTATAGTTCAAATCTATGAACACACACGACATAACTCGAGACTTAAGGACGGTCTTTTTTTGCTGCCAAACAAAAGTTAAATGTGTTCAGAAAAGTTATCATAGTTTTAGTGACAATGACAAAAAATATATAAGCTGTGTGTGTGTGTGTGTGTGTGTGTGAAATATATATATATATGAAAAATGTCCAGAGGTTTTAACAAAACTTGAATTTGTACCAAGGGTGGGGTAAAATACCCCCCCCCCCAGTCTGACAAAGCAATTTGTTTTAAACATTTACAGCAAAATCAGCGTAAAGGCAGTTTTAGCTTAAAATAAAAAAAAGAATATAATAAACCATTATGAATTACACAATTATAGCCTACTTGAAACGTAGTGTTAGCTGATGCTAGCTAACTAGCTACCTGATGCTAACTTGAGGTAATTTTAAAAAAGTATTTTTATTCAACCAACTAGTTCGAATACATTTGATGGAAAGACAAAGGATTTGATGTTCAGAGCAGAATAATTGGGTCATTCCTAAGATTTGGTCATATTTCAGTTTGTAAAGTGGTGGTTCGCCAAAATGAATTGTTGGAAGCTTTACACAAAACTTCGGGATGGCCATTATAATGAATACAAATAATTATTGCATTTAAAAAAAATTATTATAAAATAATGTCATATCTATCTTAAACCAAGCATTTTGTTGTCATATGAGGTACTTCCCTGAGTTTGTACTTTAAAATGTGCAGTGTTTGTGATTTTTGGTAACAATGTAAGCATTTATTTGTGTTCCTTGTAAATATATTTTTTCTTAAAAAAAGCTAAATATTTGATAAAAAACAGACTTTAAAGTTACGTCCCTCAGTCTGAACTCAACCCCGTCACACTAACCGTTCTACAACCATAATAATTTATTCTCCACTCATATGTGTCATAATTGACCAGAAATGACATCATTCAGGTCTCTTTAATAGTGCTGCAGAAAATGGTTATTAGTATCATACTTTTATTCATATTGTTGGGGCATGTTATAGGCATGTTACTACTCAACCCCGTCACATATAATTAAGATGGAAAATTATTACTTTTTCAACATTTTATTTGAATCCATAAGTATATACAATGTACTTATGTTATTGATGCCATATATGGTCTACTCTCAGGGTGTATTTTGTGTGAAAAAACACAACCCCGTCACAAATATATGTATTTCTCATTAATACGGGGTTGTAAACTTGTGACAGGGTTGAGTTATTTGCTTCATTTATTAATCTTTAATGAACAAAATATAAAATAGTCATGCTTTCAGTAAATATATATATACTCCAAAATCATGACAACTCATATTTTAGTTTTAAATATCATTTTTGATGTAATATGTCCACTTAAACGTTGACAAGCATCAGAAATATCTCCCACATTTGCTGCAGAAAGACATTGATATGTTGAGCCAGAAACAAGGGGACAATATGAGAAACAAAACCAAAAATGACTATTTAAGGCAGTGTATCTCTTCAAATGTGTTCAACCTCGTCACATTAATATCTGTAGAAAAATATAGAGAAGACAATTAAGAACTAAAGTATTTCTTGCTGATCACCGTCTGACATATTAAGGACTAAAACAATAACACTGTGGTTGTAGTAAACATTTTAAATCAAAAATATTTTTAACAAAAATAAAAAGACTTAACATGACTGTGTATTTTTAGCTTCAGTCCTAAAATGTGAAAATGATGATAATTGTTACATTTGTTATTATTAAAGTGCTATGAGGGACACATGAGCAGCAGGAACATGCTTGTTTTATAACAGTTCTGTGTAAAATCCTTTTATAAACCAGTCGCTTTTTGTCCGTTACGGGGTTGAGAAAAAAAGCTGAAAATAATAAAAGGTCTGTAGTTGTGAAAATATGATTTTTCTGCAGGTTTGAGATGTTTCTAATGATGTGGGGCATTGAGAAGTTGAATCACATGTAGTTGAAAAACATGTATATTCCAAGTTCAAATGTTACCGAATCCCAGGAATGAGCCGTGTTCATTGGGGGTAATTATGGAAATATAATGACTGTACTCATATCATATATAACTGTGATGTTCTACAAAATAACAAGCTTTAAAACACTGTTTTCTTCTGAACATTAGACATCTGTGTAATGTGTTCTCATCACCTGTGTACGCTTCATAGTGAAAACTTCTACATCTCTCTCGTCAATGTAGTCCATAATTACCATAACAATTGATCTGGACTTTATCTTAGGGTTGTTTTGGGAAAAACAGTGTGTGGTGTGTGTGTGTGTGTGTGTGTGTGGGGGGGGGGGTATATAAAATGTAATGAAACTTTATTTGGTGTATCACATGTGTGCACTTGCCCATTTATTAACAATAAGCCTAAAATGTGTTAATGTCACTTTTGACGAGGATTGCATGATATTTGAATAAATGTATTTAAAGGCGAAATATTGAAGGTGTACCTATACATGCAATAGTTCCACTTTAACACCATTAAATATACGAAGTCTTTAATTATACTTCCGCACGATTAACGTGCATTAAGTACAAAATTAGTTTTTTTTAGCAGACTTGAAGTATACCAGTTTAGTGTACTAAAGTACATAAATATGAAAATGTATTTGTAGTATACTTGGCATGCTATAAGTATATTCAAGTCTATGTTTCACTGGGAAGGTTGTGTGATTATGAGTTGTGTGGCGAGGTCAGAGAAATAAAACGATAAAACAATCAGTCAGTCATGAGATTTAATGTCGGTTATGTCTTTTATGATGAGCTGCTTGGGAATTAAACGCAAAACTGGTTAATTTTTTACTAAATGTGGTGTTTATACCCTTACAGAAAGTTAGGACTGTAACTAGTATCCAATAAAATATTTAACGTCCAAGCCTGTGGAAAAACCCAATAGAAACCAATGGGACGTGTACTGGTTTTAATGGAAACTAATGTAACTGGTCACCTTCTATCGGTGGCTTGTTAACACAATGGAGTGTGTCCCAAAACACACACAGAGAACCAGTTTTAATGGTTAAAAGATGATTGTATAAAGTGGAAACCATTAGACTTTCTGTGATGGTTTCTATTGATTTTGTTCATTTTATTTTCAGCAAAACAGAACGCTGTTCTTCTAAAACAAAACCTTTTAAGGGAACGTTTTTAAGTCCGTGTTAAGACAAAACATTTATGAAGTAATGTTTATATATAATGCTCTTATTAATATTTGATGTCATAACATTGAGAAAGCATTCTTAGAACATCATTTATGGAATGTCTTCATGATTTATTTGTAAATCATTGAAAGTCATATGTTCTGAGGTCCACACTCTGGGGACGTCCTTGTTCTTTACCGTTGAGAGTAAACATACGGTGGCCGAGAGAGCTTCAGAAAACACGTGCAAATAGAAAAAGCACGCAGCAAATCAAGAACACATCTTCATCAGTTTGACAGCAGATGGAGCAAACGCTCACAACACAAACAAATACATTTTATTTGCAGCGCGTTTCTTTTTTGGTTGTGCTGTCAAAATGACGAAAGTGTTTTCTTTATTTTTCAGGTATTTTTTTTCTATTTGCAGCGCGTTGAGCTCTCTACAAATAAACATTTGTTGAAAAAGATTCTCAAAACGCCCTTATGATGCTATTTGTACTTGAACTTTCCACCAAAAAAAGTTGTAAAAAATTATAATAACAATATTTTATTTTTGTAATTTTTTTTTTATAATAATATTAATATTAGAATATAAAAAATAAATATTTTGGGTGATAAAGTTAGTAGAATGTTGTAAGGAACGTTTTTGTAACCTTTAAATAACGTTCTAATAACAAGAAGAAAACATTTTAACGTTCTTAGAATATTAAAAATAAACATTTTAAGAACTTTCAAACGTCCAGTTTTCTTGTTGTTATTAGAACGTTATTTAAAGGTTACAAAAACGTTCCTTACAACATTCTACTAACTTTATTATCACCTAAAATATAACATTATTTACATGTGTATTTTTAATTTTAATCTTTTTTGGGTGGTAATAAAGTTAAAGGGGTGGTTGACTGGGTTTTTTCTAGGCTTGATTGTGTTTATGGGGTGCAGTCTAGCATGTGTTCATGCTTGGTTTTTTTAAAAACGCATTATTTTTCACATAATTTCCCTTTATTCCACACCTCTCTGACAAACGCCTCGATTCATTTCCTGGTTTTATGAAGCTCCTCCTTCAGAAACACGCGATGGGCTCTGATTGGTTAGCTGGCTCAGTGTGTTGTGATTGGCTAACCCGTCTGAACGTCCCGCCCCTCACCTCAGCAGCATGTGCTCCGGTTGAATTGTAAACAGTGGTGTTGTCTATAATGCTTATCAGTTTGAGCCCGATTGAGACGCAGAGGATATTAGTGAAGAGGATCGTGCAGAAACTCTTAATGGTATGTTTGGTTGTTGTTGTCTCATACTTTTAAATACGCTGCTATTTGTAAGTGCTACTGCTTCTGTTAGCTTCTAATATACGGTTTTATCCTGATTAAAGCTTTAATACAGCACAGCAACCACACGCGTGTCCATTTATAATGCTTCTCCTTGCTGTGTGAATATAAGTGTATAATTGAGAATAGAGAGAGAGAGAGAGATGGACGAGTAACAGTATTAAGAACCGCTGCTTTAATGATTCTGAAACTGTGAATCATTAGAATCGTTAGAAGACAGAATCGCGATTCAAATGAATAGATTTGTACGTGCATCCCTAGTTTTCTCTTCCTCTTCTCTAAAGCAGCGCAGCATGGCCCCGCCCCCTTCGCTTCATGTTCCTGGGGGCGGGGTTTATCTGGGTTTGTGACGTATCAGACCCAGGAAGTAACTTGTTGTAGTCCCTTACCAGTCGTTTTTGTAGGCATTAAACTTCCAGAATTTTAAAAGACGATATCTCCGTTTGCATTGAACTTTCAGCGCCGCAACTCTGCAGATATTGTTTATGCTCAAACAGCAACATTACACACTAACTAATGTTAAAAAAAGAGAAATCGCAATCAACCGCCCCTTTAAAAGGATGCTGTAAGAAATGTTTTTGGAGCCTTTAAAAATCATCACAACCCTGACAAGAAAACTGGACGTTTCAGCATTTTAGAAACACTTCAAATGTTCCCACAAAGTTTATAACCTAAATGTGTTCCCTGGATAGTGTATATATCAACGGTGTAGGTTGGTTTTGGCACTGGCGGAGCATAACTGCAGAGAACAGATATTTAATTGTTTGATCAAATTATTGCTAGGGATAATTTAGTAGAGGCTGATATTGGTCATAGCATCTCTATTAAACTCTACACACTTGGTTTATGAAGTATGAGCACTTGCCTGATGATAACCTTCTTAGAAAAAAACTATTCTGTATAATATTGGGACACGTGTAGAAGTATGGGATTGCAGCTTGATGGCAACATAAACGGATAATTCACCCAAACATTCATTTACTCTCCCTCGAGTCGTTCCAAACCAAAGCTTCAACACACAAGAAGATTGATTTGATGAATGTTGGTAACTAAATAATTGATGGTAGCCATTGACTTCCATAGTATGGGGAGGGGGAGGGGGGGGGATACTATGGAAGTCAATGGCTACCATCAACTTTTTTTCCGTTTTTTGGGTGAAGTCACTTTATATCAACCACGTGTGGAGCATTTTCATTTTCAAGCATTCTGACAAACCATAACTTCCATTAAAATCAAAAGAGAATAGAAATATTGTTCAAATCCTAGTCTTATCTATAAAATATGATGGTTGAATCGGCTCTAATTTCATTTCATTACATTTTGGCATAAAATGAAGCTTCCAAAAAGGTCAATCCGAAGTGAAAATATAACACAACACAACGAATGCCAGCAAAAATACTTTATGCAGTTTTGTTTTGCTACCATACGTTACAAATGCTGCGTAAACCGAACTATTAGCATCGTGCTGTGGTGTGAGGGAGAGTGCGACGCTAGTCATCAGATTGAATCTCTTCTGTGCTTTCTTTGGGTTTTTTCCAAGCTTTCTCCAGTTTTTCCATCACAGGCAGAGCTCCCTCGTATTTGTTGGTTTGGATAGCCCGGAGTTTGTCCTGGTAGTCCTCCGGCAGGCCGTTCTGCTCCGCGCCCATCACAATAACCTGAGACACAGAAGGACTTCATGAACAGAACACACTCTCTGCAGGAATCTAGACTTGTGAGTGGCATGAAAATGGCGTTTATTGCATGTCAGAAATGTCGTTTTTGTGTCAGACTTTTTCTATTACAGTTAAAAACGGCTTTTATTTGTATTCTTTAAGTGCAAAGTAGATAAAAGTGTCCCTGGAGCACAAAAGCAGTCATAAGCAGCACAGCTATATTTGTAGCAATAGCCAACAATATCATTGTATGAGTCAAAATTATACATTTTTATTTTATGCCAAAAATCATTAGATATTAAGATCATGTTCCATGAAGATATTTGTACCGTAAATATATCAAAACTTAATTTTATTAGTAATATGCATTGCTAAGAACTTCATTTGAACAACTTTAAAGATGATTTTCTCAATATTTAGATTTTTTTGCACCTCAGATTCCAGATTTACAAATATTGTCCGATCATAACAAACCATGCATCAATGGAAAGATTGCTTTCGGATGATGCATTAATCTGAATTTTGTAAAAATGTATCCTTATGACTGGTTTTGCGCTCCAGGGTCTCGTGTGTGAATTAAATGTAGATTTTAGGTTAAATGTAAATGAATGTATTTTGGATATCTTTGGTCCTGACTCCATCTCTTTCACCTTCTTCATGATTGTTAATCTAGACTTTTCTGGATTTAATTCAGTTCCACAAAGTAAAGACTTAAATCAGAGCAGAAAATATTAAATTCATAAAGTCGTGGTATTAAATGTTGCATGCATTACAAGATAAATATGAAATAATGCACAAAAGTGCTGTTGTTCTTCAGTGTTTTTGTCTTGTTTGCCTGTACAATTATCTAAACATCCTGAAATAACGGTACAAAAATGCAAAATGAAGATATAACGTCTTGTTTTTTGAGAAACTGAACAAAATTAAATGAGTTTAAGCTTAAAACAAATGTCAATGCGGAACAAAAACGTGTTTTACCAAGAAATAAGTCGATTGTTTCTGAACCCATTGTCAAATATTTATCCCTTTTTTATCATAAATTCACATTACTTTAATAAATATCTTATTATATGGCTTTTTTGCGTCTTGATTTGAGAATTGTTTAAAAACAGCACTTTTGTGCATCGTGATCAGAAGATACAGTAAACGTTATCTTAAGCTATTTGTGTGCGTGTAAAATTAAATCATAAACCGAGGCGGACATTAGTGATGTATTTTGACTTTACTCTAGTAAATATAAAAAGATCAGTGTTTTTCTTTGGAAAACTTTACTTCACTACATCACAAAGCATAATGTTGTACTTTTTACTGCACTGTTTCATAAATAAAAGCTGTTGTTTTTTACCTTTAATACTTAAGAACATTACAAATGTAGTACTTTCTTGTACTCGAGTACATCTTTGAATGACTTTTACTTGAATAAAAGACAGAAAGTACTAGATTTCTAACGTGATTGAGTATTAAATGATATTTAATATGAGACGTAGTGCAGTAAAAAGTACTATATAAACACAGATAAAGCACTGGCACTTTACAGCAGAGTAATAATACTGTTCAAAAGTCATGAACGTTTAGAGGACACACAGTATTGACAGCGTGCTCCTTGATTTCTCACATGTTCTTGAATTGGTCAAACGGGTCTTAAAGGCATGCATTTGTAGAAAAGCTGAAATCGCCATAATTTGTCATCATTACACGGTGTTGCAAACTAAATTTGACACGTTTTATAGCACATTGTTTAATGTGCATGTGATAAGAACAATATTTTTGCATGTAAATGTTGTAGAGATTTATTTATAAATGCATAAGCACATGTGCTGCGTGCCTATTTTCATATACTAAAACTGACATGTGCAATTTAAACGGATAAATATGTGTCTCTGGAGCACAAAACAGTCATAATATATTTGTAGCAATAGCCAATAAATCATTGTATGAGTCAAAATATACATTTTTATTTTATGCCAAAAATCATTAGATATTAAGATCATGTTCCATGAAGATATTTGTATCGTAAATATATCAAAACTTAATTATTGATTATTAATATGCATTGCTAAGAATTTAATTTGAACAACTTTAAAGATGATTTTCTCAATATTTAGATTTTTTTGCATCCTCAGATTCCAGATTTACAAATATTGTCCGATCATAACAAACCATACATCAATGGAAATATTATGTATTCCGCTTTCAGATGATGCATAAATCTAAAACATTGACTCTTATGACTGGTTTTGTGCTCCAGGGTCACATATGTAGAAGTCATGTTGTGGCAGAGACTGTATTGTGTTATGAAAATGATAATGCATATTCCGGATGCTTCGGTTGCTGGCGGTGCTCTATTGTCTCATACAAAGCTGTCCGGAGCAAACGCCAGATAAAACACCTCAACATTGTCCACAAATAACAGAAGAAGAATGATTTCAGATGACTCGCTTTAGAGAAGCGTGTGTTTCTGCTGTGATTTAACACACAATAGAGGATAGGAAATCCCAATCTTCATTCAGAAATACTCATACAGTAATCGTGACGGATCCAGTTCATTAAATCCGTCTGAATGATTCGTTTGGAGGAAGTGATTATTAATAAATCATTTCATTTCCAGTCTGTTCCTCATACAAACATATCATGTGACCTCTTATCAAACTGCTTTTGTCTCTCTGTGTTTTACTCATAATTACCAGATCAAATATTTTATCTAGAATAATGTTATGCTACGCTCTATAATATAATATTTGCTTGAAATGTTGAGTAAAAAATATTATTCTGGTTATGCCACCATGCTCTGAAATATTTCAGCTGGTAAAAATTGTTACTTAAACAAAATATTTGTTCTATTTATGCCAAGCTCTAAAATATAGCATGTGTTTAAAACTATAATTCTGGTTATGCAAAGCCCAATAATATTATATTTGCTAGAAATTGTGAGTAAAAAATATTATTCTGGTTATGCTAAAGTTCTAAAATATTATATTGTACTAGAAACTGTAAAAAAAAAAAAACTAACTACAATAATCTATATTTATAAAATGCATACAAATGCACATAGAATTATAATTTTCCATTGATTTCCATTTGGTCAAAATTATGAGTAAAAAATATTTTTCCAGCTATGCCAATCTCTAAAATATATTATTTCAAAAATATATTTTTTATCTTTTTTTAAAGTAGCTAGAATAATATATTTTTATAATGCACTAATTTCCCAGGTTTTTCCAGGTCTAGATAATCACTCTTTTAAAATCATACTTAAGTATCCTAGACTGTGAAAATCCTCGCTCTTGTTAAGGGGTTGAATTAAAATAAGATATATCTTAATTTTTAAGCCTGAAACAATCCTGTGTCAGATCATGAGAGAGGGACAAAGACCCCGTCTTGTGATCAAAGATCATTTTTCACAGTGTCAGAAATACATTATGATCATCGCACCGTGTGTTTGCTGCTACGATCCACGTTTACTGACCAACCAATAAAACATTAACTGCTTTCCTCCAGATCTTATGCCTTTCTCTTTCACCGCCTGCACTCTTGTTCAGCGCTCATAAAACCACAGCTGCTGAAGAGGGATTTATCATGCTCTTTTTAGTCAATAGTTCATAATAGTCTACACACATGATGTCGTAGCCAAGTTTATTAGATCCATGTCACACAGTGTGACATGCAATGATCAAAATCATGCAGGCTTTAAGTACTTTTAAGCAATCTTGATTCCCTTTTGAAAGTCTTCCTGCGTCTTCATTAAACAAGCTACAGATAGTACAAAATGCTGCGGCTAGAGTCCTTACCAGGTCAAGAAAATATAATCATATTACTCCAATTTTACAGTCTCTGCACTGGCTACCTATTAAGTTTTGTATCAGTTACAAAATATTATTACTTGCCTATAAAGCCCTAAATGATTTAGCTCCTGCGTACCGAACTAATCTTCTATCACGCTACAATCCAACCCGCTCCCTTAGGTCGCAAAACTCTGGACTCTTGGTAGTACCTCGGATAGCAAAGTCCACTAAAGGAGGCAGAACTTTTTCATATCTGACTCCTAAACTCTGGAATATCCTTCCCGATAACGTTTGGGGTTCAGACACACTCTCTCTGTTTAAATCACATCTCTTTAGCCAAGCATTCATATAATGCATCTCATAATCTTGTACTGCAGGTATATCTGATTATTATTCCTTAGCTTGGGTTGAACACGTAATTTTTTGCTTGCTGCTAAACTTTGCTAAATGCTTGATTCTTACTGTACATTTCTGCCATATGGACACTGACTATAATGTAGAAACTTGAATGTAAAAACAAATTGCATCCTGAAAAGCGCAACACAAATAAACTTTGAGTTGATAAGTGTTGTGAACTACTGCCCTGCTAAAAGCCGTGTTTCTGTGAGTCGTTAAAGCACGCAGCAGACCGTACCTGAAGATACTGCGGTGAAGGTGGTGCGTAAACACAGCTGTTCATGATGTACGTCCGGCAGCTGAGGTCCTGTCCGCTGGTGGAGACGTTCACCTCCACTGGACTGTAGGTGCCCATTCTCACATTCTCCTGCCTGCCACACATGAAGAGCTCCATCACTCACTTATCTCGGACTGAAAATACTGGCTTGTTTCAACTCAGCTTTGGGTCAAATATGGACTCACCCAGCTGTTGGGTTAAATATGGACTAACCCAGCTGTTGGGTTAAATATGAACTCACCCAGCTGTTGGGTTAAATATGGACTAACCCAGCTGTTGGGTTAAATATGGATTCACCCAGCTGTTGGGTTAAATATGGACTAACCCAGCTGTTGGGTTCAATATGGACTCACCCAGCTGTTGGGTTAAATATGGACTCACCCAGCTATTGGGTTAAATATGGACTCACCCAGCTGTTGGGTTAAACATGGACTCACCCAGCTGTTGGGTTAAATATGGACTAACTCAGCTGTTGGGTTAAATATGGACTCACCCAGCTGTTGGGTTAAATATGGACTCACCCAGCTGTTGGGTTAAATATGGACTAACTCAGCTGTTGGGTCAAATATGGACTCATCCAGCTGTTGGGTCAAACCCAGCTGTTGGGTTAAATATGGACTAACCCAGCTGTTGGGTTCAATATGGACTCACCCAGCTGTTGGGTTAAATATGGACTCACCCAGCTGTTGGGTTAAATATGGACTAACTCAGCTGTTGGGTCAAATATGGACTCATCCAGCTGTTGGGTCAAACCCAGCTGTTGGGTTAAATATGGACTAACCCAGCTGTTGGGTTAAATATGGACTAACCCAGCTGTTGGGTCAAATATGGACTAACTCAGCTGTTGGGTCAAATATGGACTCATCCAGCTGTTGGGTTAATATGGACTAACCCAGCTGTTGGGTTAATATGGACTAACCCAGCTGTTGGGTTAAATATGGACTAACCCAGCTGTTGGGTTAAATATGGACTCACCCAGCTGTTGGGTTAAATATGGACTAACCCAGCTGTTGGGTTAAATATGGACTCACCCAGCTGTTGGGTTAAATATGGACTCACCCAGCTGTTGGGTTAAATATGGACTAAGCCAGCTGTTGGGTTAAATATGGACTAAGCCAGCTGTTGGGTTAAATATGGACTCACCCAGCTGTTGGGTTAAATATGGACTCACCCAGCTGTTGGGTTAAATATGGACTCAGCCAGCTGTTGGGTCAAATATGGACTCACCCAGCTGTTGGGTCAAATATGGACTCACTCAGCTGTTGGGTCAAATATGGACTCACCCAGCTGTTGGGTCAAATATGGACTAACTCAGCTGTTGGGTCAAATATGGACTCACCCAGCTGTTGGGTCAAATATGCACTCACCCAGCTGTTGGGTTAAATATGGACTCACCCAGCTGTTGGGTTAAATATGAACTCACCCAGCTGTTGGGTTAAATATGCACTCACCCAGCTGTTGGGTTAAATATGGACTCACCCAGCTGTTGGGTTAAATATGGACTCACCCAGCTGTTGGATTCAATATGGACTAACCCAGCTGTTGGATTCAATATGGACTAACCCAGCTGTTGCGTTAAATATGGACTAACTCAGCTGTTGGGTCAAATATGGACTCACCCAGCTGTTGGGTCAAATATGCACTCACCCAGCTGTTGGGTTAAATATGGACTCACCCAGCTGTTGGGTTAAATATGGACTCACCCAGCTGCTGGGTTAAATATGGACTCACCCAGCTGTTGGGTTAAATATGCACTCACCCAGCTGTTGGGTTAAATATGGACTCACCCAGCTGTTGGGTTAAATATGGACTCACCCAGCTGTTGGATTCAATATGGACTCACCCAGCTGTTGCGTTAAATATGGACTAACTCAGCTGTTGGGTCAAATATGGACTCAGCCAGCTGTTGGGTCAAATATGGACTCACCCAGCTGTTGGGTTAAATATGGACTCAGCCAGCTGTTGGGTCAAATATGGACTCACCCAGCTGTTGGGTCAAATATGGACTAACTCAGCTGTTGGGTCAAATATGGACTCACCCAGCTGTTGGGTCAAATATGGACTAACTCAGCTGTTGGGTCAAATATGGACTCACCCAGCTGTTGGGTCAAATATGCACTCACCCAGCTGTTGGGTTAAATATGGACTCACCCAGCTGTTGGGTTAAATATGGACTCACCCAGCTGTTGGGTTAAATATGCACTCACCCAGCTGTTGGGTTAAATATGGACTCACCCAGCTGTTGGGTTAAATATGGACTCACCCAGCTGTTGGGTTAAATATGGACTAACCCAGCTGTTGGGTTAAATATGGACTAACCCAGCTGTTGGGTTAAATATGGACTCACCCAGCTGTTGGGTTAAATATGGACTCACCCAGCTGTTGGGTTAAATATGGACTCACCCAGCTGTTGGGTTAAATATGGACTAACCCAGCTGTTGGGTTAAATATGGACTAACCCAGCTGTTGCGTTAAATATGGACTAACTCAGCTGTTGGGTCAAATATGGACTCACCCAGCTGTTGGGTCAAATATGGACTCACCCAGCTGTTGGGTTAAATATGGACTCACCCAGCTGTTGGGTTAAATATGGACTCACCCAGCTGTTGGGTTAAATATGGACTCACCCAGCTGGTGGGTTAAATATGGACTAACCCAGCTGTTGGGTTAAATATGACTAACCCAGCTGTTGGGTTAAATATGGACTCATCCAGCTGTTGGGTTAAATATGGACTAAACCCAGACTGTTGGGTTAAATATGGACTCATCCCAGCTGTTGGGTTAAATATGGACTCACCCAGCTGCCTGGGTCTAAATATGGACTCAGCCCAGCTTGTTGGGTTAAATATGGACTCAACCCAGCTGTTTGGGTTAAATATGGACTCACCCAGCTGTTGGGTTAAATATGGACTTACCCAGCTGTTGGGTTTCAAATATGGACTACACCCAGGCTGTTGGGTCAAATATGGACTCACGCCAGCTGTTGGGTTAAATATGGACTGAACCAGCTGTTGGGTCAAATATGGACTCACCCAGCTGTTGGGTCAAATATGGACTACCCAGCTGTTGGGTTAAATATGGACTCACCCAGCTGTTGGGTTAAATTCTTACAATAATTGTCACCTCATTTTTGAACCTATACGTGAAAGTGCATATTCAAATTTAAAATGTTATATTTCATAAATGCTTTGGCATACAGACCTAAGGTTGGACTTTTCTTTAGATTACTGCAGAAGTGGAATTATTTCAAAATAGTAAATTATCAAAAAGTTATAGAATTTAGTATCTATCTATCTATCTATCTATCTATCTATCTATCTATCTATCTATCTATCTATCTATCTATCTATCTATCTATCTATCTATCTATCTATCTGTATATATATCTCTGTATAGCTATATATAGTTATAGAATTTACTGAAAATGTATTTAGTTTTAAAGAAAAAATATTTTACTAAATATTTTTGAATCCAAATTGGTATAAATTGGTCTTATGTCGAAATAAGTTGTTCCAAATTTTAAGTTGATAAAAAAAAAAAGATTTTAAGACGTTATACCGCAAACGCACTGGGTGCCATCAAAACTCCATTGAATTTTGTAAAAAAAAAATTAATGCATTTTTCTGTCACACATGACTGAACTTCTCGGTCAATATTACTTCTATTAAAAATAACCACCAAATATGGAATTAACTATGTATTTTGTCAAGATTTTTATTTTTAATGTAATTTGATACTTGACTCCGCCCACTAAGGGGAGGAGACTGCTAAAAGATCTTAAAGTTCCATTCTGACCCAAAGTTGGGTTAGTCCGTATCTGACCCAAAGTTGGGTTAGGCCGTATCTGACCCAAAGTTGGGTTAGTCCATATCGGACCCAAAGTTGGGTTAGGCCTATCTGACC
>CM049823.1:34301203-34323703 GCA_027422435.1 Schizopygopsis pylzovi | reverse complement strand
AGACAGATAGACACACACCTTGAGTTTGGCGACGCAGTAGATGATGGCTGACGGGTTCTTCAGCTGCAGTCGCTCTTTCAGCAGGTTGCTGCCGTAAGCGAAGTACAGGAAGGTGGATCCGTTCTGCCGGTCACTGTTGTCCATCACTGAGTCTTCAGAGGGCAGAGGGGCTAGGAGGAAGAGGACGAGGACGAGGAAGAGGAGGGACAGGGTGAAGAAATGGAAGCGAGACAGTTTTGCGTTGAATCAGGTCAGCAGTGCTCCGAGCGAATGAGATGGAAAACACCTCTGTTAGCGGAGCTCCATTCTCATGCAAATCCATTGTGTGCCAAAGCTCTGTTCAGCCCCCTGCATTCATCTGAGCCTAACCCTGACCACTATCAGCAAGAACTTTCCCAACCGTCCCTCTGGACGCAGCAGAAACGACCCTTAAGCAGTCAAAATCACCTAAAAACTGCCGTTTACATAGATACGTCTTCTGTGCGATGTACATTTCTGCGTTTGAATTCTGAATATTGAATTTGATGTTCTGAATGTTCTGAAACTTGAAGCTGTATTTTTTTTAAACTGAATATTTGCAGTCTAAGAATTTTAGAACAAAAAAAATCAGCTGTTTGAAAATACATGTCTATAAAACTAAAATTTCAAGTGTTAAATATTCAAGTAAAAAATTCAGAACCATGTTAAATGCCACACAGTATTCAGTTTTGTTTAGTTTTGTCAAATTTACACAATTCAAATAGTTTTGTCATATGTTAAGCAATGCATTTGAATAAGAGAAACTGACCTGGGGCCAGTTGCACAAACATAGTCACTATGTAAAACTCAAGAACTACTTTAACTAACACGCAGTTAATCAAGTGATGCCTAGCCTTGCTTTTCAGAGTCAAATTAAACCAATCTATGTTTTTATCCAACAGCTTTTTAAAAAGTTATGACCAGTCTTACAGACAAAAATAGATGACTAATGTTTAAGACTAGTCTAAGCAGTTTATGCAATCAGCGCTTGATTGTAATAATTATAATAAACTAAACGCACTGTCATGAGCACTGACTGGATATACTGTAAATGCCGTGACTGTTGATTTGACCGGAGATTGGTTTTCTCTACATCCTTTACATTCAAGTTTCATATTTTTATGTTGCATTTTAGCTGATTATACAAGTAATAATCTAAATAATAAAACAATGTGATTCAAGAAGTGATGTTGATAATGAACCTGATGCTTTGTCAGTCTCAGTCGTGTTTCTCTGTTTAAAGATTTAATGACGCACAGTAACTATCAGTATAAGGTGTTAGATTTATAAATATATAAGAACTGATGTTATTCTTCAGGATCTCTTGATTTAGATTTGTTGTCTCGAGATCCTCCGTTAACATGTGATGAAACGAGCAGCTGAGCGTAACCCTTGCGCTGTGGTCAAAATCCTTTAATTTGGTGTTCCTGGACAAAAAATGACCAGACTGTATCATCAAATCTCGGATTCAATCTTTTTGCTAACTCATTTTCTTTCAATTGGCACAGATTTGATTTATTTTTGGAATAAGCCTCATTAATCTGAGCTCATGCGCCTCAGTTTCTGGGTGAAAAAAGCATTGTTTGCATTATATTAAAAGCATAATTTTTTTCACTCAAAAACTGAGATGCATAACCTCATATCAATATAGTTTATGATCAGTTAATTTAATCAAAAATAAAAACCCATGCTAACTGAAAGAAAACAAGTTGATAAAAAGACAGAGTCCAAGATTTGATAATAATGATGCAGCATAATGAGAGATTTATACATTTGTATTCTGGTTATTTATAAGTGTAGTAAGTTGGAGGAAAACGTCCTAAAATATAGAAAATGTTTTAGCAAGTTGTTGAATCCTGTGTGAGTTTTAGTCCGATGTGATAACTTCGAATCGTCTCTGGGTCAAAATGACCAGAACACCACATATGAGGGTTAAATACTGCCAAGCTGACAGGGACGAGTAGAAGCAAGTGTCTCAGAGTTACTAGTCTTCTCCTGTTGTCTAGTTTCCTCACCTGAACTCAGGAGGATGAATCCGGCGAAGAGCAGCGTCAGGCTGATGATGAAGCTCTGGGAGGAGGACATGTTCGTTTCAGGGTTCAGCTGGTTCTGTGTGGATCGAGAGACGGCTGGAGCGGGACATTTGGACCGGAGGGAGGATCCTGAGAATCTCATCAGACCCCCGACGGTGTCATCCATTCACATCTTCATATGAGACCCAGTCATACGCAGCAGGTATATTTGGAGCAATAACCAACAATACACTGTATGGGTCAAAATTATACATTTTTATTTTATGTCAAAAATCATTAGATATTAAAATCATGTTCCATGAAGATATTTGTACCATAAATATATCAAAACGTAATTATTGATTAGTAATATGCATTGCTAAGAACTTCATTTGAACAACTTTAAAGATGATTTTCTCAATATTTAGATTTTGTTGCACCCTCAGATTTACAAATATTGTTCTGTTACGTGATATTTCACTGTGATTAATTGTGAAATGTAGAAAAATAGTTTCTACTCATTTTGTTTTCAGTGACATTAAACTCGATGTGTTGTACATTAAACACAAACGCTGTTCATTCTGTTGTTTGAATCAGTTAATATTTGCTCGAATACCTGGGTTTTTGTCAATTCGGCTTGACAAAAACCCAACAGCTTTATTGATCTCCTCTAGAAAACTGAGCTTATGTTAATAAATATTAATTGTTAAAGGTTGTATATCTAGATGTATTTCTCATGTGCACGTGCTCTCTGAGTCGCGATGCCAATAGATGGCACTGTTAGACAAACATAATGCACTTAATAAACAACAAAATACACATGGATTTGAAGCTTCTGTGAACCGTTGCTTTGTTCTCATGAATGATATTATCATACCAGCTGAAAATACACGGTTTATGCACTGAGCTCTTTAGATAAAGGACTAGATTTATTAGCATCAAATCTGTAAAAATGCATGCAAAACTAATGTCTTCATAACTAATGTATAACTATGCCTTGTGGTTTCTGTGGTGAAGATCAGTCACGGGTAGTTTTGCACAGAGTTTAGTTTCCCACGAGTCCTGAATCCAGCAATACACCAAACTTAATGAGCATTACAGATTGCCCCTTTTGTCCTAAATACCCCCTTTGGTTATATATGTGATACCCAGCTGACAGTTTGTTATGCAACAGTGTCCTTAAAGACATAGTTCACAGTAATGGAGTAATGTGTATTATTGTGATGTTTTTATCAGACTCTCATTCTGACGGCACCCATTCACTGCAGAGCATCCATTGTTGAGACACATTTCTCCAAACCTGATGAAGAAACAAACTCATCTGTATCTCGGATGAACTGAGGGTGAGAACGTTTTCAGCTAATTCTCATGTTTGTCAGAACTATTCCTTTAATTGCAGTTGCATGAACCGATCATGAATTAGTTAGTTGATGTGAAGAGACATTGCATGGTTGAAAGGTCACAAGGTCACACTTCCCCACAGCGGTTTGTCAGGACATTTACGGTGATTTACCACATCTTTACAGTCGGGGTCATGCACTTGTTTTGTCCGGAGATGTTGATGTGCCTCCCGTTGAGCGGCGTCACGCTGGTTCCTCCATCTGTTTGTCAGAAAGCGTTCTCGATGTGCTCCAGGTTAATTCTAATCATTGATTTGAACATCATCACTGCAGCACATCACTGAGACATCAAATAAACATGCACATCAGTCCTGGAGCAGATGCATGTGTTTGGGTGGAAAAACAAGTCTTCATGCAGTTCTACAGCTGTGTGGCCCGCTGAGACCTCACACTGTGTGAATGAGAGCGTCTGCAGATCAACACACCTGCCACTGAACACCTCCATGTTTCTCTGTAGCGTCCGTCCCAGTAACCGCAGTTATAAGACAAGTCAATGAAACACCTCCATGTTTCTCTGTAGCGTCCGTCTCAGTAACCGCAGTTATAAGACAAGTCAATGCCACTGAACAACTCCATGTTTCTCTGTAGCGTCCGTCCCAGTAACCGCAGTTATAAGACAAGTCAATGAAACACCTCCATGTTTCTCTGTAGCGTCCGTCTCAGTAACCGCAGTTATAAGACAAGTCAATGCCACTGAACACCTCCATGTTTCTCTGTAGCGTCCGTCCCAGTAACCGCAGTTATAAGACAAGTCAATGCCACTGAACACCTCCATGTTTCTCTGTAGCGTCCGTCTCAGTAACCGCAGTTATAAGACAAGTCAATGGAACACCTCCATGTTTCTCTGTAGCGTCCGTCCCAGTAACCGCAGTTATAAGACAAGTCAATGCCACTGAACACCTCCATGTTTCTCTGTAGCGTCCGTCCCAGTAACCGCAGTTATAAGACAAGTCAATGCCACTGAACACCTCCATGTTTCTCTGTAGTGTCCGTCTCAGTAACCGCAGTTATAAGACAAGTCAATGAAACACCTCCATGTTTCTCTGTAGCGTCCGTCCCAGTAACCGCAGTTATAAGACAAGTCAATGCCACTGAACACCTCCATGTTTCTCTGTAGTGTCCGTCTCAGTAACCGCAGTTATAAGACAAGTCAATGGAACACCTCCATGTTTCTCTGTAGTGTCCGTCTCAGTAACCGCAGTTATAAGACAAGTCAATGGAACACCTCCATGTTTCTCTGTAGCGTCCGTCTCAGTAACCGCAGTTATAAGACAAGTCAATGCCACTGAACACCTCCATGTTTCTCTGTAGCGTCCGTCCCAGTAACCGCAGTTATAAGACAAGTCAGTGCCACTGAACACCTCCATGTTTCTCTGTAGCGTCCGTCTCAGTAACCGCAGTTATAAGACAAGTCAATGAAACACCTCCATGTTTCTCTGTAGTGTCCGTCTCAGTAGCCGCAGTTATAAGACAAGTCAATGAAACACCTCCATGTTTCTCTGTAGTGTCCGTCCCAGTAACCGCAGTTATAAGACAAGTCAGTGCCACTGAACACCTCCATGTTTCTCTGTAGCGTCCGTCCCAGTAACCGCAGTTATAAGACAAGTCAGTGCCACTGAACACCTCCATGTTTCTCTGTAGCGTCCGTCCCAGTAACCGCAGTTATAAGACAAGTCAATGCCACTGAACACCTCCATGTTTCTCTGTAGTGTCCGTCTCAGTAACCGCAGTTATAAGACAAGTCAATGCCACTGAACACCTCCATGTTTCTCTGTAGTGTCCGTCCCAGTAACCGCAGTTATAAGACAAGTCAATGAAACACCTCCATGTTTCTCTGTAGTGTCCGTCTCAGTAACCGCAGTTATAAGACAAGTCAATGAAACACCTCCATGTTTCTCTGTAGCGTCCGTCCCAGTAACCGCAGTTATAAGACAAGTCAATGGAACACCTCCATGTTTCTCTGTAGCGTCCGTCTCAGTAACCGCAGTTATAAGACAAGTCAATGAAACACCTCCATGTTTCTCTGTAGCGTCCGTCTCAGTAACCGCAGTTATAAGACAAGTCAATGAAACACCTCCATGTTTCTCTGTAGCGTCCGTCTCAGTAACCGCACCTCCAATTTAATTTATATATTTTTTATGATTTAATTGATTATTAGCTTTTCACAACCCCGTGTAGGAAACCCTGCTATATATCATCAACAAACAGAAACATTTGGTTTTGCATGATGCTCAAAAGTCATGCATCTTAAAGACAGATTTAAAAACGCATATCAGTGATGCATATTCATAATCATATCAGTGCCATGATATGCCCTGCAGACCCTGAACGTCTGAAACAGGCCTGAGTTTAATAAAGTCATGGAGGTCAAACACCTGTGAAAACAATGTTCAGAACAGTTTACACCACATCCACAGCCTTCGTCAAGTAGATTATACGAGGACATCTCCCTATAGGAGCTTAAATAAGACGTGTTGTTCAAGCTAAATCAGGTTTGAGGTGTGTGACCTTCGTGACCCCCTGATGGGGTCGTGACACAAGGCTGTTTATTTACCCAGGAGAAACACTGGATGCTGGGAAATATGTCAATGAATTTAGTGAGGTCAAATACTAGCCTGAACATCTGATCATGTTAGATGAGGACAGCCAGTGAAGTTCATAACGTGTCAGTCACAGCATTCTTGATTTACATGTGTCACGTGCATTAGATATTCTTCACATAAGACAACGTCAAGTTTAAGATTAGGAGGAGTTTGTTTCTTTCTTCATCAGGTTTGGAGAAATCCTCTGCAGTGAATGGGTGCCGTCAGAATGAGAGTCTGATAAAAACATCACAATAATCCACAGTCCATCAGTTAACATCTGGAGAAGACAAAAGATGAAACAAATCCAGCATAATTCATAATAACTCTTCCTCAGTGAAAAGTGTTCTGGTCTGAATCAGGAGAGAAATCTGCACAGATAACAAAACAGCTCTTAACTAATATGTGGCTGGATTTTGATGTGAGAGACAACAGCAGATGCACTTTATCACTGAGGAAGAGTTATTATGGATTATGGACTCAATGTATTTTAGTTAAAAATGTCTTAATGCTGGATTTGTTTCAGCTTCTGATGTTAACTGATGGACTGGAGTGCTGTGATGTTTTTATCAGACTCTCATTCTGACGGCACCCATTCACTCACTGCAGAGCATCTAATGAAGAAACAAACTTATCCTAATCTCACGTTTTCATTTTTTGGATGAACTAAGCGTTCTTCATGCTCGGGTAAATCAATGTTTGAGAGAGAAATGACTTTAAATATTGGATGTGCTATAGTACACTTCTCCCACAGCTCGTTTTATTACTGAATGATAGACTCCGTCTTTACAGTATGTTCATGACTCTTTCATGAACTCCGCAATAAAAGACGTGATAATGAACACTACGGCCGGCGACTCAATCAAACATTCAGTCAGTTAAACTCTGCATCCCTCCCTCCGGCTTCATTAGAAAACTCCCTCTTCAGCTTACTGGACTTTGAATTATTCCCTGACTCTCCGGGGTTCGTGTGTTTCAGACGGCAGACTGTTGAAGGACATTACAATCCTCGTCATCATGAGTAAAGAAGCCCGTCCATCCTGGGACAGTCCCATGCAGTTTGTCCTGGCGTGTGTGTCTTATGCCGTGGGACTCGGGAACGTCTGGCGTTTTCCGTATCTCTGCCAAATGCATGGAGGAGGTGAGAGGATTCGTCTCCGCGTGCTCGTTCTTTAGAGCTAGACTTTAAACGAGAGCTTGATAACAGCAGCAGCAGAACAAGACACAAATATAACATTTTTATTTCAATCTTAGATCAAAAACAACTCTATTTAATTGAAGAAAATAAAAAACAGGTTGGTCGTTCATAAATTAAATTCAGTTATGTATAAAAAAATACTGTGATGATTATGTATTTTGTAGCATATTTGTAACATTTAGCCTCCATAATGATAAAGACTTTACAAAAATTATAAAAAAATAAATAAAATAATTCTTTTTAATGCTCATAAATATAGTGCACAGCATAAATGAGTACACCCCATCTGAATAAATATAAAACATGTATTTTCTTAATGATTACTGATGTAATTCATGGAAAGATGGGAAAATTGAAATATACTGTACATATATATATATATTTTCTGTAAGATAAGTAAATTAGCCATTTGTTTTTAAATGAATTATTGCAGAAATGAGTACACCCTTACTTCAGCAAATGTATAATATTCTAGTTCTTACAAAACAAATCTACTTCATAATTAGACTGGCAGAAATATATACTTCATAATTCCGTTTATTGAAGAAGTTTTGTGTTTAATAGGACTGAATCAAGCTGAAGACATTACATTAATAAAACTTTTCAGGTAGAAAGTAATTAACTAGTGTTAATTCATTAATTAATTAATTAATTATAGAAACCAATGTCAATATTTGCTTTTTACAATGTGGTTACTTTATATAATTTTTTACTTAATGACATTTTAAATTCTTGTTATTTTCCTTATTTTAATGTTTAATGCTTGTAAGTAATACATGCCCATATTAATTTTTTACAGTGTGTTTGTTACTTTATTTTCCTCATTTTAGTTTGTCATATTCTTAACAGTCAGATAAGGTATGATTCATTGTTAATTATAGTAATAATTCCTAATTATTATTATTACAGTTGCTACTTTATTTTGTATGAACTATTACTAATTAACTAAGAGACAGATCAAGTAGAAATAATTCATTGTAGTAAAAAATATATAAATATATTAGTGGTGGGCCGTTATCGGCGTTAACGTGCTGCGTTAACGTGAGACTCTTATCGGCGATAAAAAAAATATCGCCGTTAATCTATTCTCAAAGTTGGGTTGGGAGCTGGGTCTATACTACGCAAGCTATGATGACTTTCACCCTGATATTTTAGCGCGGATGTATACCTAGCCGAATTGCACTGTAGGGGGCGAGAACGAGTCTTCGAACTAGAGGCTCGCAGTCCGTGATGGACAGATTGTTAACGGCTGGTCTATGTGGTAATACAATCGAGCAGGACATCCAAACCAGAGGCGATTCTAGGGTGAGTGGATATCCGGGGCTAAGCCCAAAGATCCAAGATCTGCTATTACTTCATATCGATGATTGGCCAGTTTATATGAAGTTTATTATCATGTGTATATGTCAGTCAGAAGTACGAGCTTCCGTGGGCGGTTCCTGACGGGAGTAAACTGCGGTTCATCATTTTAATGCGCATGAAAACTCAGTGATGATGATGCGTACAGGGCATGGTCATAAAAACATTCGGGGCTTTTCTGAAAACATTTCAGAATGTTTCAGCCCCCTTAGCCCACCCCTAGCGCCGCCCCTGATCCAAACGCTCATTCATCATTCATCAACCTCAAATATGGCTTTTCATCTGAAAGATGTATGTAGTAGCAACTTTACATGGCCGCTCAATATGATGTTAACCTAGAGAAATGTGCGCTATTGAAGTGTTTGTGTGGAAGCGCGTTTGCTGCAAGACAGGCTCCGGTGCGCTCACGTGCTCTTAAAATCTCCGTCATTTTTGGTCATACAGATAAAAGTAGCCTAATACATCTTTCGAATCTGTAAAGACTCTACGTTTATTTGTGTGCACTCAGAATAACAACGAAACGTTGCGCTTTTAAGCAAACAGGATGCGCTTTAGGTCTCATGTGAACTTGAGCGAGAAACTTCGAAACTCGAATATATCTAAAAATACAGTACATAGAAAAATATATCTATAGAGAGTGAAATGTCAAAAAAAAAAAAAATAGAAGACGTGTGTGTTAGCATGGATGATTTACATGAAATTTAATCTGTGCAACACTGTGATGGCTTTCAGTTCAATATAATAACAAAAAACGACATTTTGGGTTTTTATTCAACTAATAAGGTGGGCACGCTGTGATTTGTACTATATTTTTACTGTAATTGACAGTTATCGGCAAAAAAAAAAAAAAAAACAACAACACGGGAGTGGGAGGGAATGGGAGTCATTCTTCCGGGAGTGGAACGGGATTTTCCTCCAGTTTTTTCGTGGGATTGGGACGGGAAGAGATTAAAGTTTGTGATGCATTTTGGAAACAGGAGATGAGCCCCTGGTCTAATGCGCCACCTGGCTTGAGAAACCCGTTCTCAAAGACTTACTTTTAGTCATTATTTGGGTAGCACACATATTCTGAATGCCTTCGGCAGAATTCAAATGAGCCATTTTAATCTAGATTAATCTAGATTAATTCCTAAATTAATCTAGATTAATCTAGATTAAAAAAATTAATCTATGCCCACCTCTAAAATATATATATATTTTTACTTTTTGTAATGTGGGTTGTTACTTTATTTGTATTAATTAATAGCCTTTACACAGTTTTAGTGTGTCATTTTAAGTTATTTAATCATAAATCATGGTGTGTGTGTGTGTGTGTGCTCATCTCTCTGTGTGTGTGTGTGTGTGTGTGTGTGTGCTCTCATCTGTGTGTTTGTGTGTGTGTGCGTGTGTGTGCGCTCATCTGTGTGTGTGTGTGTGTGTGCTCTCATTTGTGTGTGTGTGTGTGTGTGTGTGTGTGTGTGTGTGTGTGTGTGCTCTCATCTGTGTGTTTGTGTGTGTGTGTGTGTGTGTGTGTGTGTGTGCGTGCGCGCTCATCTGTGTGTTTGTGTGTGTGTGTGCGTGCGCGCTCATCTGTGTGTTTGTGTGTGTGTGTGTGTGTGCTCTCATCTGTGTGTTTGTGTGTGTGTGTATGTGTGTGCGTGTGTGTGCGTGTGTGTGTGTGTGTGTGTGTGTGTGTGTGTGTGTGTGTGTGCTCTCATCTGTGTGTGTGTGTGTGTGTGTGTGTGACCTTCGTGACCCCCTGATGGGGTCGTGACACAAGGCTGTTTATTTACCCAGGAGAAACACTGGATGCTGGGAAATATGTAAATAAATTTAGTGAGGTCAAATACTAGCCTGAACATCTGATCATGTTAGATGAGGACAGCCAGTGAAGTTCATAACGTGTCAGTCACAGCATTCTTGATTTACATGTGGGTCACGTGCATTAGATATTCTTCACATAAGACTGTGTCAAGTTTAAGATTAGGAGGAGTTTGTTTCTTTCTTCATCAGGTTTGGAGAAATCCTCTGCAGTGAATGGGTGCCGTCAGAATGAGAGTCTGATAAAAACATCACAATAATCCACAGTCCATCAGTTAACATCTGGAGAAGACAAAAGATGAAACAAATCCAGCATAATTCATAATAACTCTTCCTCAGCGAAAAGTGTTCTGGTCTGAATCAGGAGAGAAATCTGCACAGATCACAAAACAGCTCTAAACTAATACGTGAGAGACGACAGCAGATGCACTTTATCACTGAGGAAGAGTTATTATGGATTATGAACTCTATGTATTTTAGTTAAAAATGTCTTAATGCTGGATTTGTTTCAGCTTCTAATGTTAACTGATGGACTGGAGTGCTGTAATGTTTTTATCAGACTCTCATTCTGACGGCACCCATTCACTCACTGCAGAGCATCTAATGAAGAAACAAACTCATCCTAATCTCACGTTTTCATTTTTGGATGAACTACTTCTTTAAGCGTTCTTCATGCTCGGGTAAATCAATGTTTGAGAGAGAAATGACTTTAAATATTGGATGTGCTATAGTACACTACTCCCACAGCTCGTTTTATTACTGAATGATAGACTCAGTGTTTACAGTATGTTCATGACTCTTTCACGAACTCTGCAATAAAAGACGTGATAATGAACACTACGGCCGGCGACTCAATCAAACATTCAGTCAGTTAAACTCTGCATCCCTCCCTCCGGCTTCATTAGAAAACTCCCTCTTCAGCTTACTGGACTTTGAATTATTCCCTGACTCTCCGGGGTTCGTGTGTTTCAGACGGCAGACTGTTGAAGGACATTACAATCCTCGTCATCATGAGTAAAGAAGCCCGTCCATCCTGGGACAGTCCCATGCAGTTTGTCCTGGCGTGTGTGTCTTATGCCGTGGGACTCGGGAACGTCTGGCGTTTTCCGTATCTCTGCCAAATGCATGGAGGAGGTGAGAGGATTCGTCTCCGCGTGCTCGTTCTTTAGAGCTAGACTTTAAACGAGAGCTTGATGACAGCAGCAGCAGAACAAGACACAAATATAACATTTTTATTTCAATCTTAGATCAAAAACAACTCTATTTAATTGAAGAAAATCAAAAACTGGTTGGTCGTTCATAAATTAAATTCAGTTATGTATAAAAAAATACTGTGATGATTATGTATTTTGTAGCATATTTGTAACATTTAGCCTCCATAATGATAAAGACTTTACAAAAATTATAAAAAAATAAATAAAATAATTCTTTGTAATGCTCATAAATATAGTGCACAGCATAAATGAGTACACCCCCTCTGAATAAATATAAAACATGTATTTTCTTAATGATTACTGATGTAATTCATGGAAAGATGGCAAAATTGAAATATACTGTACATATATATATATATTTTCTGTAAGATATGTAAATTAGCCTCTTTTTTTTTTTAAATGAATTATTGCAGAAATGAGTACACCCTAGATTTAATTCAGCAAATGTATAATATTCTAGTTCTTACTGTATATAAAACTACTCTACTTCATAATTAGACTGGCAGAAATATATACTTCATAATTCAGTTTATTGAAGAAGTTTTGTATTTAATAGGACTGAATCAAGCTGAATACATTACATTAATAAAACTTTTCAGGTAGAAAGTAATTAACTAGTGTTAATTCATTAATTAATTAATTAATTATAGAAACCAATGTCAATATTTGCTTTTTACTATGTGGTTACTTTATTTTTACTTAATGACATTTTAAATTCTTGTTATTTTCCTTGTTTTAATGTTTAATGCTTGTAAGTAATACATGCCCATATTAATTTTTTACAGTGTGTTTGTTACTTTATTTTCCTAATTTTAGTTTGTCATTTTCTTAGTCAGATAAGGTATGAATACTTAATTATAGTAATAATTCCTAAATAGTATTATTATTACAGTTGCTACTTTATTTTTTATTAACTGTTACTAATTAACTAAGAGTCAGATCAAGTACAAATTATTAATTGTAGTAAAAAATATATAAATATATTAGTGGTGGGCCGTTATCGGCGTTAACGTGCTGCGTTAACGTGAGACTCTTATCGGCGATAAAAAAAATATCGCCGTTAATCTATTCTCAAAGTTGGGTTGGGAGCTGGGTCTATACTACGCAAGCTATGATGACTTTCACCCTGATATTTTAGCGCGGATGTATACCTAGCCGAATTGCACTGTAGGGGGCGAGAACGAGTCTTCGAACTAGAGGCTCGCAGTCCGTGATGGACAGATTGTTAACGGCTGGTCTATGTGGTAATACAATCGAGCAGGACATCCAAACCAGAGGCGATTCTAGGGTGAGTGGATATCCGGGGCTAAGCCCAAAGATCCAAGATCTGCTATTACTTCATATCGATGATTGGCCAGTTTATATGAAGTTTATTATCATGTGTATATGTCAGTCAGAAGTACGAGCTTCCGTGGGCGGTTCCTGACGGGAGTAAACTGCGGTTCATCATTTTAATGCGCATGAAAACTCAGTGATGATGATGCGTACAGGGCATGGTCATAAAAACATTCGGGGCTTTTCTGAAAACATTTCAGAATGTTTCAGCCCCCTTAGCCCACCCCTAGCGCCGCCCCTGATCCAAACGCTCATTCATCATTCATCAACCTCAAATATGGCTTTTCATCTGAAAGATGTATGTAGTAGCAACTTTACATGGCCGCTCAATATGATGTTAACCTAGAGAAATGTGCGCTATTGAAGTGTTTGTGTGGAAGCGCGTTTGCTGCAAGACAGGCTCCGGTGCGCTCACGTGCTCTTAAAATCTCCGTCATTTTTGGTCATACAGATAAAAGTAGCCTAATACATCTTTCGAATCTGTAAAGACTCTACGTTTATTTGTGTGCACTCAGAATAACAACGAAACGTTGCGCTTTTAAGCAAACAGGATGCGCTTTAGGTCTCATGTGAACTTGAGCGAGAAACTTCGAAACTCGAATATATCTAAAAATACAGTACATAGAAAAATATATCTATAGAGTGAAATGTCAAAAAAAAAAAAAAATAGAAGACGTGTGTGTTAGCATGGATGATTTACATGAAATTTAATCTGTGCAACACTGTGATGGCTTTCAGTTCAATATAATAACAAAAAACGACATTTTGGGTTTTTATTCAACTAATAAGGTGGGCACGCTGTGATTTGTACTATATTTTTACTGTAATTGACAGTTATCAAAAAAAAAAAAAAAAAACAACAACACGGGAGTGGGAGGGAATGGGAGTCATTCTTCCGGGAGTGGACGGGATTTTCCTCCAGTTTTTTCGTGGGATTGGGACGGGAAGAGATTAAAGTTTGTGATGCATTTTGGAAACAGAAGATGAGCCCCTGGTCTAATGCGCCACCTGGCTTGAGAAACCCGTTCTCAAAGACTTACTTTTAGTCATTATTTGGGTAGCACACATATTCTGAATGCCTTCGGCAGAATTCAAATGAGCCATTTTAATCTAGATTAATCTAGATTAATTCCTAAATTAATCTAGATTAATCTAGATTAAAAAAATTAATCTATGCCCACCTCTAAAATATATATATATTTTTACTTTTTGTAATGTGGGTTGTTACTTTGTTTGTATTAATTAATAGCCTTTACAAATTTTTTGTGTGTCATTTTAAGTTATTTAATCCTAAATCATGGTGTGTGTGTGTGTGTGTGCTCATCTCTCTGTGTGTGTGTGTGTGTGTGTGTGTGTGCTCTCATCTGTGTGTTTGTGTGTGTGTGCGTGTGTGTGCGCTCATCTGTGTGTGTGTGTGTGTGTGCTCTCATTTGTGTGTGTGTGTGTGTGTGTGTGTGTGTGTGTGTGTGTGTGTGCTCTCATCTGTGTGTTTGTGTGTGTGTGTGTGTGTGTGTGTGTGTGTGCGTGCGCGCTCATCTGTGTGTTTGTGTGTGTGTGTGCGTGCGCGCTCATCTGTGTGTTTGTGTGTGTGTGTGTGTGTGCTCTCATCTGTGTGTTTGTGTGTGTGTGTATGTGTGTGCGTGTGTGTGCGTGTGTGTGTGTGTGTGTGTGTGTGTGTGTGTGTGTGTGTGTGCTCTCATCTGTGTGTGTGTGTGTGTGTGTGTGTGCACTCATCTGTGTGTGTGTGTGTGTGTGTGTGTGTGTGTGTGTGTGTGTGTGCTCTCATCTGTGTGTGTGTGTGTGTTTGTGTGTGTGTGTGTGTGTGTGTGTGCTCTCATCTGTGTGTTTGTGTTTGTGTGTGTGCTCATCTCTGTATGTGTGTGTGTGTGTGTGTGTGTGTGTGTTCATCTCTCTCTGTTTGTGTGTGTGTGTTCATCACTGTGTGTGTGTGTGTGTGTGTGTGTGCGCTCATCTGGTGTGTGTGTGTGTGTGTGTGTGTGTGTGTGTGTGTGTGTGTGTGTGTGCGCTCATCTGGTGTGTGTGTGTGTGTGTGTGTGTGTGTGTGTGTGTGTGTGTGCTCATCAACATGTACACTCTTTGTGGTTCTTTACAATTCTTTTAATTCTTTCCTTTAACTGGCTCTAAAGTGCAAATGACGAGTGTAAAGGTGAACAAACCGTGAAGACAAACGGCTCTGGACTGAACTCAAGAAACAGCGTGAGATGTTTGTACAGAAAGTCACCGAAGCATCACACAAAGTTTTATCGTTCTTCTACTTCCCTGCGTCTCATCCAGATTCCCAGCACATATTATGTGTTCTACTTCCCTGCGTCTCATCTGCTGAACGTGTGTGCTTTGAGGAGCATCACCTGAATAACAATCACAAACCTTTTGTTCCGCGTTTAGCAAAGTGATCAAAGTACATTTGTAATGAGGGAGCGTTATGCGCAGTCATTCACAGCTGCTATCAACTATTCCTGAACTCCCTCTTTATCCACAGTAATCCGGCTCAGAGCTGCTCAAGTATGCGAATAACTGAACAGTTATGAAATTACAAAACATTCTGTCAGTAAAATCACAGTAATGCATGAAATAAAAGCATCTAGAGTATTTGGATATTAAATCATATCTATGAGATCAGGCTGCAAAGTCATGAAAAACCCCTCTAAATTCATGAATAATATTAATAATTGGTTTTCCACCAAAAGCAAGGCGGCATATTTTCTGTGGAGCCACTTTACAATTTAAATGAACACTTTGATCATTTAAATCTATTAATTGCATGGACATATGCTCCATATATGTCTATAAACTCTCCTTATTAAATAATTACAGTCAAAATTTGTTACAAATGTATGTGCATTTGTGAAGTAGAATTTAATAATAGCAAATGGGACATACATACAATTAAGTGAACGTGCATTTTACCAAATATTTTCTCAGAAATGAAAAATTACAAACGGCTGAAAAAGTCACAGGAAAAAAATCCTGGAAAGTCTTTCTGGTCCTGGAATCTGATTGGCTGAGAAGTGTTTCCTCCCATGAGATATTCACCCAATAGCGCCACAGAAACCGTTTCACTGTTTGTATCACTCCGCGTGCCGTATCTCTCACAGCGAGTGTCGCGCAGACGCCTAAAGGTGCGTTCACACCAGACGCGAATGAAGCGAATAAATCGCGCTATTCGCACGTAGTTAGACGCTTGAACAGTTTACTCAAATTTGAATGAAATTTGCTTCATTCGCGCGTCAAAAATTAGCTTCATTCGCAGGTGAAATATGGCTTCATTCGCGCGTGAAATTCGCTTCATTTGCGCGTGAAATTCGCTTCATTCGCACGTGAAATTTGCTTCATTCACACGTGAAATTCGCTTCATTCGCACGTGAAATTTGCTTCATTCGCACGTGAAATTTGCTTCATTTGCGCGTAAAATTCGCTTCATTTGCGCGTGAAATTCGCTTCATTTGCGCGTAAAATTCGCTTCATTTGCGCGTGAAATTCGCTTCATTTGTGTGTGAAATTCGCTTCATTCGCGCGTGAAATTCGCTACACAACAGATGTGAATTCGCGTCATGGGAGGGGCTTCTGCAGGCAGCTCCAGTCTCGTTGTTAAATGTATTCCTGTTTTTGTAAAAGTATGAAGTAGTATCGTACAGCTCCGGGTACCCACATACAACCAGATTAATTTGTCCTCTATTGTTGTTTGGGATTTTCTGCCTCCGCTCGTAATGACGTCACTGCTAGAGCAAGCTCCTGATTGGTTAACGCGGCGCGAATATCCGCCAAAGTTCAATTTTTCAAATAACGCGTCAAACGCCCCAAACGCTCAATCCGTTTCGCGCCATTCGCGCTGCCGCAGGATTGTCTATCGCGGCTTTGCATTGACTTAACATGTAAATCATTCGTCGTAACGCTTCATTCGCATCTGGTGTGAACGCACCTTAAATCCACTATAATGTTATATATGAAATTGTTTTTGTGTCATGGAATGTAGTTTTAAGAGTTTTAAGATGTGAATGTAGTTGATTAGACTTCAGATATGTGGTTAGTTTATAAAAATAACGCCTGTTTGAACGTTTGCTTTGATGTTTTCGGAGACATAAGCTCCAGATGGTCAGCGCTCATGAACCCGTGGAGAGAGCGCCTCACCTCGGCCAGATCTTCTGGAGTGTACCGCTGGCTCTCGTGTCTCTATAGTGGTCAAACATGAGCTATAATTCGTTTTGGGTCAATCTAATGGTCTGATTAATCTATTATTTGTTCCAGAGCAAATAGTTTTGGCTGAGGGCAAAATCTCATCACGTTATATTTTATGTAACTTTAATGCTGTGTATCAGAGCGCTGTTTTTGTCGATCCCTGTTGTTGTTTATTAAATGGTATTGTTCAATAAATCCTATTTTTTATAAATAGTATTAGTATTTAATAATAGTATTTATTATTGAGAAACTGTATGTGTTCATGATGGTGATTTTAGTTATATTGTTCTGCCATTAGATGGCGACAAGAGACTGTATCAGCAGAAGACTTTTATATTGAAAGAGACTGCATCCAAATACATACACTATGCATCCTATGTAGTATTAAAAAAATAGATGTCCCGAATCATAGCATGTTGAAAAGAACATGCCAAGTATTCCCGGATGGTCTGCTACTTAAGATAAAAAATTGATAGTACGACAAAGATATTGTTTTCCTCAGCGGACATTCAAACTAATGTTTTATTGTGAATATGAGATTGAGCTGAAGAATGAATGCTGTGTCTTCTGTATCATGCTCTCTCATAATACTCTACATAATATACTAGCTTTAAACTGTCAAAATGAGACGTGAATGCGTGGCAGAAGGAAGTAGTTCTGCACAAAAGAGTGTTTTTAAAGACACTCCATTGTTTTTTCTTATGCATGCTGTCGAACTGTTTTATAAATGCAATATCACACTCGTAGCAGTGCAATATTTGCTGTATATTGGTATATCAGCTGTAGGTAATGAATATACAGCCATATCGCAATGCTTCGAGTGTGATGTTGTGCATGTATTGTTTCTTTGTTTTAGTTAAATTATTTATTTTAAATACAAATATTTGTACAGGTGTTAGTTATGTGTTTGTGTGATCGTCCAGGTGGTTTTCTGATCCCGTATATGCTGATGCTGTTTCTGGAGGGGATTCCTCTCTTCTGTATGGAGCTGGCCATCGGTCAGAAGATGCGTCTGGGCAGCATCGGCGCGTGGACGGCCATCAGCCCGTATCTGGGTGGACTGGGTCAGTCTCCCTTCATTTACATGCTATAAAATGACCTGAAATCACTATTATACGATCATCTGTGCTTTACAGGTATTGCCAGTGTTATAACCTCCATGTACCTGTGTCTGTACTACAACGTCATCAACGCCTGGAGCTTCTGGTATCTCTTCCATTCATTTCAGGTCCGTTTACTCAATCTCATTTGCTTTTAACAAAAGGCGCAATACCACATTTCAGTGAATCATCTTTAAAAACTACTCCAATTCTGGAGAATGGATTCAAAATGTGGATTTCTGTATAATTGATGTCTGAAAACATAATAAAATCAGTCCAAATATATGTTACACGTGCACATGTTTGTGTAGTTAAGTATTTTTAGTAATAGCACGTAGGATGTACATGAAATTAAGTGAACGTGTTTTACGGAATATTTTCTCAGAATTTAGTCAAAAATATTTGCAAAATACGGAAGCTTGTTTCCAACACTTGTGATTTTTTTTTTTTTTTTTTTTTATTCTGAGAAATTAATTAGCAATTTCCTTTTTTTATGATGGAAACAAGCTTCCATTGATTTCAAATATTTTTGACTAAATTCTGGGGAAAAAACCTAATGAAAATAATTCAGAAAAAATTAAGTAAAAATTGTGAGATATAAACTCGGAATTGCAAGAAAAAAAATCTGCATTTGTGACAAAATCGCAATTACATTTTATTTGATTATTTTTATTCTGTGGTGGAAACAAGCTTCCATAAAAACAGAAAATCTGCCATTTTCATTGACAATTTTGCAAAAAACATTTATTTTTATTTTTTCCAGTACAAATATCTATAGATTCCCAAATCAAGATATATGTACTTGAAATATAAAATGATATATAAATGATAAGAAGTCTTGTTTTCTGAGATTTATTAACATTATGTGACTGTCTATGCTTAAAACAAGAACAAATATTAAATTATGTTTAAAACCAAAACAAAAATATCTGTCATTTGGAGTAAAAAAAAAAAAAAAAAACTTCTCCCTTTTGAATTAGGCTTATTTTTCTGACCACATTGGCAGATTTTATTCTTATTTTTCTTTAAGCATAAACAATCACTTTTTCTCAAATAACAAGACAACTTATGTAATTTTGCATTGTGAATAAATGTGCATCAATCTAGGAATGCTTGTGTATTTTTACTGCACTTTTTGATGTATAAACCATCTTTGTTTCTGGCTAAATAATGTGAATATCTGTCCAGCGTTGGGGAGTCTAGTTTCTCTGAGGAGCTTGTAATGCAGCTGCTCTCTCAGAACAGGTGCTTGATTGTAGTTGAACTGCTTGAGTCTGGATGTGGATCATGTTTCTGCAGTCGGTGCTGCCGTGGGCCGAGTGTCCCGTCAATGCGAACCGCACCGGGTATCTGGAGGAGTGTGAGGTGGCTTCATCCACTCAGTACTTCTTCTACCGCGAGACGCTGAACATCTCGTCGTCCATCGATGAGAACGGAGGCCTTCACATGGGTCAGGCGCTCTGTCTGCTGCTGGCCTGGATCATCGTCTACCTCTTCATCGCCAGAGGCGTCAAATCCACCGGCGTGGTGAGATACACTTAACATATAATTACAAAAAACTCTTCCTTTTTAATATCATTTTTATGAAGCATTAACAGGAGCTTCATACAATTACAAAACACTCCTTTTCTTTCCATTTTAGCACTTTCTGCCTAAATAAATTAAAACGTTAAAATTAATGCTGTTCAGCGATTAATCGCATTTCAAAATACAAGTTTTTTACATAATATATGTGTGTGTGTGTGTGTATATAAATACACACACATGCATGTAGATATTTAAAATTCTAAATATGTTGAGTTTATATTTTAAATATATTTATATATGATATCAATTATGTGAATAATGTATGTGTATGTGTGTCTTTATATATACAAAGTAAACAAAGACTTTTATTTTGTATGCGATTAATCCTTTGACAGCACTAATTATAATATTTGGTAACGCTTTACGATAAGGTTCATTAGTTAACATTACACTCTTAAAAATAAAGGTTCCAGAAGGGTGTTTATGCAGTGATGAACTAAGAATGAGAAATACTTCTAACTGCATTTATTAATCTTATTTCATGGTAATTTCAGCATTTACTAATGCATTATTAAAATCAAAAGTTATACTAGTTAATGCACTGTGAATGAACACACAATGAATGACTGTATTTTCATTAACTAACATTAACAAAGATGAATAAATACTGTAATAAATGTATTGTTCATTCATGTTATTTAATACTGTCACGAGGGAGGAACACGCAGACGAGGATGTAACTCAGATAACAGTCTTTAATATATCCAAACAAGGCAGGACTATAAATACACAGGATAATCATAGACCAATGAAACAAACCCAGCTGGACAAGAATGAACTGATAATCACACTGAACAAGGACAGGAAACAAACCACATATGGACACAAGAGGCGGGAACACAAGACACACACATACATTAAACTAACATGAACTAATGGAACTTTATTGTAAAGTGTCACCAAATATTTCAAAAAGTACAAATAAAATAATAATACAAATAATATATATTTTTTTTATTATAAATAGCAAACAAAATGTGTTTAATTTGTTTACATATTTAACGTATATACTTTATGTATACATTTATACTTTATTCATAATATGTGTGTATATTAATATGTAATACATGTGTGTGTGTGTGTGTGTGTGTGTGTGTGTGTGTGTGTGTATGTATATATTAGTGGTGGGCCGTTATCGGCGTTAACGTGCTGCGTTAACGTGAGACTCTTATCGGCGATAAAAAAATATGGCCGTTAATCTATTCTCAAAGTTGGGTTGGGAGCTGGGTCTATACTACGCAAGCTATGATGACTTTCACCCTGATATTTTAGCGCGGATGTATACCTAGCCGAATTGCACTGTAGGGGGCGAGAACGAGTCTTCGAACTAGAGGCTCGCAGTCCGCGATGGACAGATTGTTAACGGCTGGTCTATGTGGTAATACAATCGGGCAGGACATCCAAACGCTCATCTATCATTCATCAACCTCAAATATGGCTTTTCCTCTGAAAGATGTATGTAGTAGCAACTTTACATGGCGGCTCAATATGATGTGAACCTAGAGAAATGTGCGCTATTGAAGTGTTTGTGTGGAAGCGCGTTTGCTGCAGGACAGGCTCCGGTGCGCTCACTTGCTCTTAAAATCTCCGTCATTCTTGGTCATACAGATAAAAGTAGCCTAATACATCTTTCGAATCTGTAAAGACTCTACGTTTATTTGTGTGCACTCAGAATAACAACGAAACGTTGCGCTTTTAAGCAAACAGGATGCGCTTTAGGTCTCATGTGAACTTGAGCGAGAAACTTCGAAACTCGAATATATCTAAAAATACAGTACATAGAAAAATATATCTATAGAGAGTGAAATGTCAAAAAAAAAAATAGAAGACGTGTGTGTTAGCATGGATGATTTACATGAAATTTAATCTGTGCAACACTGTGCATAAGATGGCTTTCAGTTCAATATAATAACAAAAAACAACATTTTGGGTTTTTATTCAACTAATAAGGTGGACACGCTGTGATCTGTACTATATTTTTACTGTAATTGACAGTTATCGGCAAAAAAAAAAAAAACAACAACACGGGAGTGGGAGGGAATGGGAGTCATTCTTCCGGGAGTGGAACGGGATTTTCCTCCAGTTTTTTCGTGGGATTGGGACGGGAAGAGATTAAAGTTTGTGATGCATTTTGGAAACAGGAGATGAGCCCCTGGTCTAATGCGCCACCTGGCTTGAGAAACCCGTTCTCAAAGACTTACTTTTAGTCATTATTTGGGTAGCACACATATTCTGAATGCCTTCGGCAGAATTCAAATGAGCCATTTTAATCTAGATTAATCTATGCCCACCTCTAATATATATACACATACATACACACACACACTTACATATATATATATATATATATATATATATTTAAATGTGTATATTATGTATTATATACATTTATTGATGAGATGGAATATGCAATATATTTAAGATCGCTGTGTGTGTGTCTGTGTATTTATATTTAAATATAATTATAATTGTTTGTATATATATTATATATATATATATATATATCATATTTGTAGTTTTATTTAAATGTCTAAAATGTAATCTTAGTGTTGATAAGTCTATAAATATGTTAATTCATATCTGTAAATGTAGAATTAATGTAAGTAAATTATTGATAAATCATAATTTCTGAAAACATTTGCACAATTTCACGCAAAGATTTGTGCATATTCACAGTTAGTGAGTGACACGCATTGGT
>CM049823.1:34236203-34296203 GCA_027422435.1 Schizopygopsis pylzovi | reverse complement strand
TTTCATTATTTGTTTATTGTGAATTGAGTAAATATTGCTTAAAAAGTTTCATTTAATTTCCATGCATATGTGCGTATCTCAGTTGCTATAATTAAATGGTACAAGTCTGCATCACACACATTCTTGATGTTGTTTAATTGTATATTTATTGCTCTATGTATTGTTTACGTTACAGGGCTAATATAGAATAGCATCATTGCTCAGCAGATGCTCTTTACGTTTAGTCGATCAGTTGTCTACATTAGTCTGGTTGTTGAGTGCTGGTATTTCCTTGTCTTGTGTTCATGTGTCTGGTTTGTCTATTTACATTGTCTGGTATGTTGATGTCTGATTGTGTTTTTGTGTCGTTGGATGTGTCGTGTGTTTGTCTATTCGTGATTTGCTGTTGGGTATTTAGTTTCATGTTGCTGCTTCGGTGAAACTATTGGTTCACATCTTACGATATTACGGGTAGTTGTCGTGTCTTATGTTTCATGTGTCATGGTGTGTTACTATTACGGTGATGTTAGCTGATGCAATCAAGGCTTGAAAACATTTTTTGTGTCGGGTGATGTTGATGTGTCGGGTGATGTTGCTGTGTCGGGTGATTGTTGATGTTGATTTCGGGTATGATGTGTCGGTTGAAGTTGCTGTGTCGGGTGATGTTGATGTGTCGGGTGATGTTGATGTGTCGGGTGATGTTGATGTGTCGGGTGATGTTGATGTTGTTCGGGTGATTGTCGGGTGATGTTGTTGTGTCGGGTGATTGTCGGGTGATGTTGCTGTGTCGGGTGATTGTCGGGTGATGTTGTTGTGTCGGGTGATGTTGATGTGTCGGGTGATGTTGATGTGTCGGGTGATTGTCGGGTGATGTTGTTGTGTCGGGTGATGTGTTCGGGTGATGTTGTGTGTCGATGTTGATTGTCGGGTGATGTTGCTGTGTCGGGTGATGTCGGTGCTGTGTTCGGGTGATGTTGATTGTCGGGTGATGTTGTGTGTCGGGTGATTGTGGTCGGGTGATGTTGCTGTGTCGGGTGATGTTGTTGTCGGGTGATGTTGTGTGTCGGGTGATTTGCTCGGGTGATGTTGATGTGTCGGGTGATTGTCGGGTGATGTTGCTGTGTTGGGTGATGTTGATGTGTCGGGTGATGTTGATGTGTCGGGTGATTTGTGTGTCGGGTGATGTTGTGTGTCGGTGATGTTGATGTGTCGGGTGATGTTGCTGTGTCGGGTGATGTTGATTGTGTCGGGTGATGTTGATGTGTCGGGTGATGTTGCTGTGTCGGGTGATGTTGTGTCGGGTGATTGTCGGGTGATGTTGATGTGTCGGGTGATGTTGTGTCGGGTGATTGTCGGGTGATGTTGCTGTGTCGGGTGATGTTGATGTGTCGGGTGTATTGTCGGGTGATGTTGATGTGTCGGGTGTGTGTGATGTGTTCGGGTGATTTGTCGGGTGATGTTGCGGTGTCGGGTGATTTGTCGGGTGATGTTGCTGTGTCGGGTGATTGTCGGGTGATGTTGCTGTGTCGGGTGATGTTGATGTGTCGGGTGATGTGTCGGTGTGATGTTGTGTGTCGGTGAGTTGTCGGGTGATGTTGATGTGTCGGGTGTGATTGTCGGGTGATGTTGATGTGTCGGGTGATTGTCGGGTGATGTTGCTGTGTCGGGTGATGTTGATGTGTCGGGTGATGTTGATGTGTCGGGTGATTGTCGTGCTGTTGTGTGTCGGGTGATGTTGATGTGTCGGGTGATTGTCGGGTGATTGTCGGGTGCTGTTGTGTGTCGGGTGATTGTCGGGTGATGTTGTTGTGTCGGGTGATGTTGCTGTGTCGGGTGATGTTGCTGTGTCGGGTGATGTTGCTGTGTCGGGTGATTTGTCGGGTGATGTTGCTGTGTCGGGTGATGTTGATGTGTTGGGTGATTGTCGGGTGATGTTGCTGTGTCGGGTGATTTGTCGGGTGATGTTGCTGTGTCGGGTGATGTTGATGTGTCGGGTGATGTTGATGTGTTGGGTGACGTGTCGGGTGATGTTGCTGTGTCGGGTGATGTTGATGTGTCGGGTGATGTTGATGTGTCGGGTGATGTTGCTGTGTCGGGTGATGTTGCTGTGTCGGGTGATGTTGCTGTGTCGGGTGATGTTGCATGTGTCGGGTGATGTTGCTGTGTCGGGTGATGTTGATGTGTCGGGTGATGTTGATGTGTCGGTGATGTTGCTGTGTCGGGTGATTGTCGGGTGATGTTGATGTGTCGGGTGATGTTGATGTGTCGGGTGATGTTGCTGTGTCGGGTGATGTTGATGTGTCGGGTGATGTTGCTGTGTCGGGTGATGTTGATGTGTCGGGTGATGTTGCTGTGTCGGGTGATTGTCGGGTGATGTTGCTGTGTCGGGTGATGTTGATGTGTCGGTGATGTTGCTGTGTCGGGTGATGTTGCTGTGTCGGGTGATTGTCGGGTGATGTTGCTGTGTCGGGTGATTGTCGGGTGATGTTGCTGTGTCGGGTGATTGTCGGGTGATGTTGATGTGTCGGGTGATTGTCGGGTGATGTTGCTGTGTCGGGTGATTGTCGGGTGATGTTGATGTGTCGGGTGATGTTGCTGTGTCGGGTGATTGTCGGGTGATGTTGCTGTGTCGGGTGATGTTGATGTGTCGGGTGATGTTGCTGTGTCGGGTGATGTTGATGTGTCGGGTGATTGTTGGGTGATGTTGTGTCGGGTGATGTTGCTGGTCGGGTGATTGTCGGGTGATGTTGCTGTGTCGGGTGATGTTGCTGTGTCGGGTGATTGTCGGGTGATGTTGCTGTGTCGGGTGATGTTGCTGTGTCGGGTGATTGTCGGGTGATGTTGATGTGTCGGGTGATTGTCGGGTGATGTTGTGTGTCGGGTGATGTTGCTGTGTCGGGTGATTGTCGGGTGATGTTGCTGTGTCGGGTGATGTTGCTGTGTCCGGTGATGTTGCTGTGTCGGGTGATGTTGCTGTGTCGGGTGATGTTGTGGTGTCGGGTGATTGTTGGGTGATTGTTGGGTGATGTTGCTGGGTCGGGTGATGTTGTTGGGTCGGGTGATGTTGCTGTGTCGGGTGATGTTGCTGTGTCGGGTGATTGTCGGGTGATGTTGCTGTGTCGGGTGATGTTGCTGTGTCGGGTGATGTTGATTGTCAGGTGATGTTGCTGTGTCGGGTGATGTTGCTGTGTCGGGTGATGTTGATTGTCGGTTGATGTTGCTGTGTCGGGTGATTTGTCGGGTGATGTTGCTGTGTCGGGTGATTGTCGGGTGATGTTGCTGTGTCGGGTGATGTTGGATGTGTCGGGTGATGTTGCTGTGTCGGGTGATGTTGCTGTGTCGGGTGATGTTGCTGTGTCGGGTGATGTTGATTGTCGGGTGATGTTGCTGTGTCGGGTGATGTGGATGTGTCGGGTGATGTTGCTGTGTCGGGTGATTTGTCGGGTGATTGTTGGGTGACGTTGTGTCGGGTGATTGTTGGGTGACGTTGTGTCGGGTGATGTTGCTGTGTCGGGTGATGTTGCTGTGTCGGGTGATGTGGATGTGTCGGGTGATGTTGCTGTGTCGGGTGATGTTGATGTGTCGGGTGATGTTGCTGTGTCGGGTGATGTTGCTGTGTCGGGTGATGTTGCTGTGTCGGGTGATGTTGTTGTCGGTGACTGTTGTGTGTCGGGTGATGTTGATTGTCGGTGATGTTGCTGTGTCGGGCGATGTTGCTGTGTCGGGTGATGTTGATTGTCGGTGATGTTGCTGTGTCGGGTGATGTTGCTGTGTCGGGTGAGTTGTGGTGTCGGGTGATTGTGTGTCGGGTGATGTTGCTGTGGTCGGGTGATGTTGCTGTGTCGGGTGATTGTTGCTGGGTCGGGTGATGTTGCTGTGTCGGGTGATTGTTGGGTGATGTTGCTGTGTCGGGTGATGTTGCTGTGTCGGGTGATGTTGCTGTGTCGGGTGATGTTGCTGTGTCGGGTGATGTTGATTGTCGGGTGATGTTGCTGTGTCGGGTGATGTTGATTGTCAGGTGATGTTGCTGTGTCGGGTGATGTTGCTGTGTCGGGTGATGTTGATTGTCGGGTGATGTTGCTGTGTCGGGTAATGTTGCTGGTGTCGGGCGGTGTCGGGCGATGGTGATGTTTGTGCTGATTTATGTCTGCTTGTGATCGACAGGTTTGAGAAGGACATCGAGGACATGTTGGGTCATCGGCCGAATTGGTATTGGAAGGTGATGTGGGCAGTGGTCAGTCCTCTGCTCCTCTTCAGTCTCTTCATCTTCTACATCATCAACTACATCCAGGGCGGCACGCCGACGTACCAGGCCTGGGACAAAGATCTGGTACATTACACCGTTTTTCTATATTTACTGTAAGCTATGCTTTGGCAATACATTATAACAATCATCAAGCCATTAAAGCTCATATTGAATTGAATTGAGAACAAGAGAGAGAGAGAGAGACCGAGACACTCACACACGTCTGGTAAGCTATCCTTTTGGGGACTCTCCATAGGCGCAATGGTTTCTATACTGTACAAACCGTATTTTTGGCCAGTGCTGTCGATATCTGTCCGTCTCTATAGTCAGAGTATATGTCTCTCTCTCTCTCTCTCTCTCTCCATGGGTACAGTATGGGCAGATCGGCTTCTCTTCTCTCTCCTGTCTCTCTCTCTGTCTCTCTCTTCTCTCTCTCTTTCTGGGCAGTATGCAGTGCGCTCTCTTTGGGCAGTCAGTGCTGTCGATATCTCCTCGTCTCTAGTATATGTCTCTCTGTCTCTCTCTCTCTCTCTCTTTGGGCAGTCAGTGCTGTCGATATCTCCTCGTCTCTAGTATATGTCTCTCTCTCTCTGGGCAGTCAGTGCTGTCGATATCTCCTCGTCTCTAGTATATGTCTCTCTCTCTCTCTCTCTCAGGGTCGGTCGGTGGTGAAGGAGTACCCGGTGTACGGGCAGGTCTTCATCGCTCTTCTGCTGCTGTCAGCGCTCAGCTGTGTGCCGATCGCCGCTCTTCACTCCTTCTGCAAGAGAAAGCCGCTCCGCCGACACGTCACGTCTGACGCTGAGACACACGTCACTTCTTCTGCACACGCGTGATTAACATCTTCAGTGTTGGGCTGGTTGTACAATACGTTAGTACAGAAAACAAGCTGTTGGGACTTAAACATTATATTTCCTTCAGAAAACATGATTAAGGATGATCAGAAAAGGCCTTTTTTGCTGTGACACTTTACTTAAAGCCTTTATAATGCATTATAATCCAATTTCATAATGTACAATGCAATGCATTATATCTTATAATTGCAACCAAAATTAAAATGCATTATCATATTTTTAGGTTTGTTTGTCGTATGCTTTTTTTAAGTTTGTATTGTTAACGCATTACACTTTTTAAAGGTACATGAATGAATAGATATGCATTATGTGGTTTCAATTATTCATGTGATCATGCATTACAAGGCATAATTAATGCATTAAACTGTTTTTTTAACTTATGCACTATATACCATATAAAGGCTTTGAGAAAAGTGTTATTGTTTTTTCTCAATACAACAATAAAACTGTTTATGAATATGAACAGCAGATAATGATCCAAACACAGTCACATTTAGTGCGCCCGATTGAGAATGTAAACTGTGTAAATAAAAGTTTTTTTACTGCGGTTCATGTTATTTTAAAAGAAAATTACATTTGTATATTTGTCAAATCACAATGTTTGATATGTCTGTGAAATGAAGAGTGCGTGATGTTTGACAGGACGAAATATCATCAGACGCAATGTACTTTAAATGTAGAACTTGTGTATTTGGGTTAATCATATATAGTGCATTTTGGATCGTAATCTTCAAGCCTTGTATATGTTTTATTGGGTGCTGAACTCTTCTTCTAGCTCTTTGTCTTGTTTAACAGCACTTAAAGAAATATTATCTTGTACAGTAAAAGACAACAAAAGTGGAGCAAACTAAGAGTTTAAAGCAACCAGCTTCAGCAGATTTGTGAGTTTTCTCAACGTATTTTTTTTTTAGGAAATTTCTGCATTTTCTCAACTTTTTGTTGTATAAAGTTAAAACAAAAATATTGAGCAAACTCACAAATCTGCTGAAGCTGGTCACCTTAAAGTTCTCTCAACTTTTGAGTTGTACTGTAAAGAAAAGTTGAGCAAACTTAAAAAGTTTAAGACAACCAGCTTCAGTAGATTTGTGAGTTTTACAGTGTATTTTGAGTTCTATATTATCATTTCAAACAATGTTACAGTCTAGAATTAATACATAATAGTATATTATTGTATTCTAGATTTTTTTTGTTCAAGTTCTACATATACATCAGATATTGTTTTTGCAAACTCATGTAATATTTAGCTTCATGAAAGCATTAAATGCTGAGTTTTGGTCCTTTTTTCAGACTGACAGAGACATGCTCGCAGTGAAGGATCACTAAAAATAGAAAAAGCAGCATAAACGTGAATACATGAGTGTTTGGAGCAACTGGTGTATATTATTTTAGGGAAGATTATTTCTGGCACAACAAAATAAAACGCTAATTGTGACTATATAAAAATGTACAGGTTTTTCTCGCAATGCAGAGTAAAAAGAAGAAATTGAGTTACAATAGCAAGCTATGAATAGAATTGTGAAATATACATTTTGAGAAAATAAAGCAGGTATTATGAATTAATTAAATAAATTACAAATATTAAATGTGAAATGAAATGAAGCATTACAAATGAATTAAACTTAAAAATAGACTAAACATTTTATGAAATAAAATCATAAAAAAAATGTAAAGGCTACGCAAACAAAAATGTAAAATGAAAATATAAAAAAATACATGAAACATTTTATGAAAAAAAAAATCTAATATATATATAAAAAATACTACACAAACAAAAATGAAAATATAAAAAAAACACTAAACATTTTATGAAATAAAATATTAAAAAATTAAAATACTGCACAAACAAAAATGTAAAATGAAAATACACCAAACATTTTATTAAATAAAATCATAAAAAAATGCAAATACAACAAAATGTCAAATAAAAATATTAACAAAATACACCAAATATTTTATGAAATAAAATCATAAAAACAATTAAATACTACACAAAAAGTAATTTTGCAACAAAACCCTAATTAAAAAAGATTCAATCTTTTAGATTCAAAATGTCATTTTATTTCTTTAATTTGAATTTGTACAGTTGATCTGTGTTTCGTGTGACCATTAACCGATATCAGAATACTGAGATATAAACTCACAGCTGCAAGAAAAAACCCAATTAGACCGACCTTTATTATTTTTATTCCATGTCAGAAACAAAACAGAATTTATTGCTAGTAATAAATGCGATTCTGAGAAAAAGTCAGACACACGCTTCCACTGAATTGTAGTTTGTAGATGAAGTGTTTAAATCTCAGTCATTGAGTTCACGAGGAGAAAGCGCTCTTAATTAGACGCTCTGCTGATCCGCTCTGGTATTTTCAGCCTCAAGTCCATTCAGCTTGAGCTAATGTCATGCACACACGTTCCAGTCAATGCAACTGACCTGCTTCATTATTGCACCATTTCAGAAACAATGTGTGCTCTCTTCCCTTCAGACTGAAACTGACCCACACAAGCATCATGATACGTTTAATAGACATTGTATTTACATTCATCCAGTAAGCAGTGAGACAGAAGAATCAAATGAAGAGCATCGCAAACATAAGGCATCATTCGTCCGAAGCTCCCAAATCAGATCCCGCACGCAGAAAATCCTTCGGACCACGAGACGCTGGTCCCACGTAAAGATTCGGTCTCAAACTGTTCGTTTGTGTAAACTCCAGAATCACAGACTGAGGAAGACCATGATGGTGAAGAGGAGGAGAAAACCAGTCCATGTGACCGCTGGGTCCGTCTCAAATACTCAAATTCAACACTAAATACTGAGACGTGCAGCTGCCGCAATGCAGAACCGAATGTTTGTCTTGCTTTCCAATAAAAAAAAATATATTTATTTATTTATCTAAGCAGAATTGAAGATAAAATGACTTTTATTTTGTAATATTTTCCTTGTTTTAAGCAAAAACCTCAAAATATTTTCTAATTATTTTTTTGCTTAAAACAGGAAAACTCAATTTAGCATAAAATATATTTGCTGAAAACAAAACTTACTGTTTTAGTAACACTTTATAACAAGCTTCAACATAAAATGATATTTATAGCATTATTGAAAATAATATAGATTAAATGTTACTACATATACATTAATGATTTTTTTTTATACGTGTTAAAAATGTATATGCATAAATTCATATTAAGCTTGATTAATAAATGCTGAAAAAATAATATAATATAGTTAATTGGCCAATGCTAGCATCCAGAAACTTAAAGTGTGACGTTCTCAAACATATCTTCGTTAATGTTTTGCTTTAGTTAATGAACTAACAATACGCTATATACACATTTAATAATCTTTGATATGGAAACTTGTTTCCGCCACTCTATTAAACAATTCAAAAGGTAATTGAGACTTTTTAATCTAACAAATTAGACTTTTTTTTCAGAACTGTGAGATAAAAATTCAGAATTGCGAGAAAAAATTATGAATTATAATATATACATTTGCAATTGCAAGAAAAAAGTCTGAATTGTGAGAAATCGTAATTACCTTTATTTTTATTCTGTGTTGAAACAAAACAAAAAATAGTTTTGCAAAATATAAAAACTCTAAATTCTGAGGAAAAAAGTCTAAATTGTGTCAGAATTGCAAAAATAAGTCCGAATTGTTAAACTCAGAATTGTGAAATAAGTCCGAATTGTGAGGAAAAAAGCTAATTTTTTGAGACACAATTGTAAAAATTAAAAATAAAATACAGAATTGAGATATATACAGTGAATTATAAGAAAAAAGTCTGAATTATCAGCCATAAACTCCTTTATTTTTCATGCCTTGTATTAAAAAAAAAATTAAATTTTTTTATTTTTAAATTTCATGCCGTGGTGGAAACGGTCTTCCATACTTTGTCAATGTTAGTTAATAAAAATTCAATTGTTAATGTAAAGTTGATGCAACTTTTAATTTGAAAAACGCATGTAGATTGAGGTAGAATAGAGTTGACTAATTTCGTTCACTAATGAAACTTTATTATAAAGTGTTACGACAGAGTTTTTCTTCATTAGAAAACAATACCGTGATTCTGATTTGACGGCAGATTCGCAAACGTCCCGATACGACGAGGACTGGGCCGAGTCCCTCATGGTCCCGCTCTGTGTCTGTGAAGCTGCCCGAGAGCCCATGGAATTATGGGATGTCTGTGAGATAGGATCCTGGTGTGGAGAGCAGCGGAGCGTCCCGTCTGGCCCCTGGCCTTCATCGTCAGTACAGGCTCCAGGCCTGAGAGGAGGATGAAGACTCGGCGGGACCGAGCTGCTTCCCACACACGCAGGTTCAGTCCATCTTCTCCTTCTGCACCAGTTTGGGCGCGTCGACGAAGTCCCGGCCGTTGAAGAGGATCACGCCGGCCGTCACCACGCTCGCCAAGCCCCAGAACAACACGTACGCCAGCGTCTCTGTCCAGGTGTCACCTGGGAAATACCAGAAACCCTGACATTAATAGTGCGATATTTCTATTTGTGAGTGTCATATTTAATGCATCAGGCTTTTATGGCTCATATAGTCTGATAGACAGAATATTCAAAGACTCAAAGTGAGCAAAAATATGGGTTTGCTGCAGATGCTGATATCTATATATGACCCTGGAACACAAAACCAGTCATAAAGGTCAGTTTTTCAAAATTAATAAGCTGAATACATAAGCTTTCCATTGATGTATGGTTTGGACAATATTTGTAAATCTGGAATCTGAGGGTGCAAAAAAATCTAAATATTGAGAAAATCATCTTTAAAGTTGTTCAAATGAAGTTCTTAGCAATGCATATTAATAATCAATAATTAAGTTTTGATATATTTACGGTACAAAATATCTTCATGGAACATGATCTTAATATCCTAATGATTTTTGGCATAAAATAAAATGTATAATTTTGACCCATACAATGTATTGTTGGCTATTTCTACAAATATACCTCTTATGACTGCTTGTGTGCTCCAGGGTCATGTGATGAAATTCTGCTGCTTGTAATGTAAATCAATGAGATGTTGATAACAGTAGAGCAGATATTAATATTAATCCGTGTCTTACCAGCCATCAGGAGACATATGATGCACATCGAGAAAGCAACCACCATGATGATCGGCAGCTGAAAAGAGAAAAATTATATCCAGTTATCACATTAAAATATGCACAAATGAATTGATCATATTAAGATCAAGAACATTAATTTAGAAAATAGATGATATTTCATCTACGTTTCCTGTCAGCTTTAATAGCAGATGTAGTATAAATCTAATTAATGGCCATAAAACTCATGAGGTCACCGTAATATTAGTGCAATCAAATCATGTATATTCGATATATCGATAAATTATAAATGTATTAATAACTTGAAATCGTGTAATATGTGGATGAAGCAAGCATAAGATCCCTTTTTCTTCTTAATAACATAATCAGGGCCATGCATTACAGTGATTTTACCATGGTAACTGGTAAGTGATGTAAGCTGTTATACACTTGAAACCCGAGGTAACCCAAGGTTGTGGGTTCGAATCCCAGCTTTGGCAGGAAGTGTCCACGACTGACCCACTGCTCCAGGTGTGTGTGTGTGTGTGTCCACTGCTCCAGGTGTGTGTGTGTGTGTCCACTGCTCCAGGTGTGTGTGTGTGTGTGTGCTCCAGGTGTGTGTGTGTCTGTGGTGTGTGTGTGTGTGTGTGTCCACTGCTCCAGGTGTGTGTGTGTGTGTGTGTGTGTCCACTGCTCCAGTGTGTGTGTGTGTGTGTGTGTGTGTGTGTGTGTCCACTGCTCCAGGTGTGTGTGTGTGTGTGTGTGTCCATGGTGTGTGTGATCGTGTGTGTGTCTGCTCACAATGGTGTGTGTGTGTTGTCATGTAGAGTGTGTAGTGTGATAATGTGTGTCCACTGCTCAGGTGTGTGTGTGTGTGTGTGTTCCACTGCTCCAGGTGTGATGTGTGTAATGTGTGTGTGAACTGCTCCAGGTAGTGTGTGGTGTGTCCGTTGTACACTGTATGTGATAGTTTGTCAGCCATTCGCTCCAGCCTACTCTGTATAATTGTGTATGTGACAAATAAAGCTCATAATTTGTATTGTTGTATAAATCAGAACAATAACAGCAAATCCTTTAAGTGGCTTATTTCTTTTATAAAGCAGCAACAGCAAAATACGAACAAATGCCAAAGTGTGAGTGTGTTCAGAGACACACTGGGTCCACAGCTCAATCTGGTTCTTACCGTGAGGAACTTCCAGTCTTTGGGCTCATGTAGAGTCGTGTTCATTTCGGCCTCTTCCACAGCATAGTTCCCCAGAAACAGATCGATGGAGTCCTGCATAAAGACACGCGGCTCTATATCAGACGCTGCACGCTTGATCCACAGAAACCAAGCACCGAACACGGCTTGCTGCTACAGGAGCACGTTTAGTGCCTAGAGTGCACGGTCCGTGTCACGAGAGGTTAGTGTGTAAGTGCACGGTCCGTGTCACGAGAGGTTAGTGTGTAAGTGCACGGTCCGTGTCACGAGAGGTTAGTGTGTAGTGCACGGTCCGTGTCACGAGAGGTTAGTGTGCTAGTGCACGGTCCGTGTCACGAGAGGTTAGTGTGTAAGTGCACGGTCCGTGTCACGAGAGGTTAGTGTGTAAGTGCACGGTCCGTGTCACGAGAGGTTAGTGTGTAAGTGCACGGTCCGTGTCACGAGAGGTTAGTGTGTAAGTGCACGGTCCGTGTCACAAGAGGTTAGTGTATAAGTGCACGGTCCGTGTCACGAGAGGTTAGTGTGTAAGTGTACGGTCCGTGTCACGAGAGGTTAGTGTGTAAGTGCACGGTCCGTGTCACGAGAGGTTAGTTTGTAAGTGCACGGTCCGTGTCACGAGAGGTTAGTGTGTAAGTGCACGGTCCGTGTCACGAGAGGTTGGTGTGTAAGTGTACGGTCCGTGTCACGAGAGGTTAGTGTGTAAGTGCACGGTCCGTGTCACGAGAGGTTAGTGTGTAAGTGCACGGTCCGTGTCACGAGAGGTTAGCGTGTAAGTGCACGGTCCGTGTCACGAGAGGTTAGCGTGTAAGTGCACGGTCCGTGTCACGAGAGGTTAGAGTGTAAGTGTACGGTCCGTGTCACGAGAGGTTAGTGTGTAAGTGCACGGTCCGTGTCACGAGAGGTTAGTGTGTAAGTGCACGGTCCGTGTCACGAGAGGTTAGTGTGTAAGTGCACGGTCCGTGTCACGAGAGGTTAGTGTGTAAGTGCACGGTCCGTGTCACGAGAGGTTAGTGTGTAAGTGCACGGTCCGTGTCACGAGAGGTTAGTGTGTAAGTGCACGGTCCGTGTCACGAGAGGTTAGTGTGTAAGTGCACGGTCCGTGTCACGAGAGGTTAGTGTGTAAGTGCACGGTCCGTGTCACGAGAGGTTAGTGTGTAAGTGCACGGTCCGTGTCACGAGAGGTTAGCGTGTAAGTGCACGGTCCGTGTCACGAGAGGTTAGTGTGTAAGTGCACGGTCCGTGTCACGAGAGGTTAGTGTGTAAGTGCACGGTCCGTGTCACGAGAGGTTAGTGTGTAAGTGCACGGTCCGTGTCACGAGAGGTTGGTGTGTAAGTGCACGGTCCGTGTCACGAGAGGTTAGTGTGCTAGTGCACGGTCCGTGTCACGAGAGGTTATTGTGTAAGTGCACGGTCCGTGTCACGAGAGGTTAGCGTGTAAGTGTACGGTCCGTGTCACGAGAGGTTAGTGTGTAAGTGCACAGTCCGTGTCACGAGAGGTTAGTGTGTAAGTGCACGGTCCGTGTCACGAGAGGTTAGTGTGTAAGTGCACGGTCCGTGTCACGAGAGGTTAGCGTGTAAGTGTACGGTCCGTGTCACGAGAGGTTAGTGTGTAAGTGTATGGTCCGTGTCACGAGAGGTTAGTGTGTAAGTGCACGGTCCGTGTCACGAGAGGTTAGTGTGTAAGTGCACGGTCCGTGTCACGAGAGGTTAGTGTGTAAGTGCACGGTCCGTGTCACGAGAGGTTAGTGTGTAAGTGCACGGTCCGTGTCACGAGAGGTTAGTGTGTAAGTGCACGGTCCATGTCACGAGAGGTTAGTGTGTAAGTGCACGGTCCGTGTCACGAGAGGTTAGTGTGTAAGTGCACGGTCCGTGTCACGAGAGGTTAGTGTGTAAGTGTACGGTCCGTTTCACGAGAGGTTAGTGTGTAAGTGCACGGTCCGTGTCACGAGAGGTTAGTGTGTAAGTGTACGGTCCGTGTCACGAGAGGTTAGTGTGTAAGTGCACGGTCCGTGTCACGAGAGGTTAGTGTGTAAGTGCACGGTCCGTGTCACGAGAGGTTAGTGTGCTAGTGCACGGTCCGTGTCACGAGAGGTTAGTGTGTAAGTGCACGGTCCGTGCCACGAGAGGTTAGTGTGTAAGTGCACGGTCCGTGTCACGAGAGGTTAGTGTGTAAGTGTACGGTCCGTGTCACGAGAGGTTAGTGTGTAAGTGCACGGTCCGTGTCACGAGAGGTTAGTGTGTAAGTGCACGGTCCGTGTCACGAGAGGTTAGTGTGTAAGTGTACGGTCCGTGTCACCTGTCTGAAGCCGTCGGAGAAGTTGTTCTTGTAGTATCTGATCATAGAGTTCCAGCCGTCCATCAGCAAACCCCACTGCGTTCTCTTCCCTGTCCTGAACACAGAGAACCAATCATCTTTCTCAAAGCAGAGGTGCAAACAGGTAAAGGGGAGAGCACTGCGCGGATCGGGTGCAAAATCCCACAAGTACCCTTGCAAGACACCCCCCTTTCTCATTGGATCTAAGCAAATCTCATAGGTGACTTATTTTGATCTCAAACAAGTGAGTTGTCACTGAAAGAAGTTTGCATCTATGTCAAGCACAAGCGGAGCAGAAGACACTCTGTTTACCGTGTGAAATCGGTCTTCAGGGCTCCGGTCCCGGCGTACTGTTTGGCACAGGCGTTGGCGTTATCCGCCCATGCTGAGGGAATAACGGGTATGAATGAGAAAGTCTCACACAGCCAGACAACTGAATATCAGTGGTAGTGTTTGCTTACCGTTCTTGTATATTTTTTCAAAATCCGCCTGTTCTTCAATCCGCTGGCCCATGTGAAGAACTCCTATCCTCTACAGATGAACAAGACATCGAATATGAGCTCATTTAGGAATGAATCAGCTGTTTGAACGAATCACGTGAGTCAATGACTGAAAGATCTTTCGGAATGAATCAGCTGTTTGAACGGATCGAGGGAGTCAATGATTCAGTGACCGAATCATGTTTCGGAATGAATCAGCTGTTTGAACGGATCGAGTGAGTCAATGATTTAGTGACTGAATCATGTTTCGGAATGAATCAGCTGTTTGAACGGATCGAGTGAGTCAATGATTCAGTGTCTGAATCATCATTCAGAATGAATCAGCTGTTTGAATGGATCGAGTGAATCAGTGACTGATTCATGTTTCGGAATGAATCAGCTGTTTGAACGGATCGAGTGAGTCAATGATTCAGTGACTGAATCATCATTCAGAATGAATCAGCTGTTTGAACGGATCGAGTGAATCAGTGACTGATTCATGTTTCGGAATGAATCAGCTGTTTGAACGGATCGAGTGAGTCAATGATTCAGTGACTGAATCATCATTCAGAATAAATCAGCTGTTTGAATGGATCGAGTGAGTCAATGATTCAGTGTCTGAATCATGTTTCGGAATGAATCAGCTGTTTGAACGGATCGAGTGAATCAGTGACTGATTCATGTTTCGGAATGAATCAGCTGTTTGAACGGATCGAGTGAGTCAATGATTCAGTGACTGAATCATCATTCAGAATGAATCAGCTGTTTGAACGGATCAAGTGAATCAGTGACTGATTCATGTTTCGGAATGAATCAGCTGTTTGAACGGATCGAGTGAGTCAATGATTCAGTGACTGAATCATCATTCAGAATAAATCAGCTGTTTGAATGGATCGAGTGAGTCAATGATTCAGTGTCTGAATCATGTTTCGGAATGAATCAGCTGTTTGAACGGATCGAGTGAATCAGCGACTGAATCATGTTTTGGAATGAATCAGCTGTTTGAACGGATCGAGTGAGTCAATGATTCAGTGTCTGAATCATGTTTCGGAATGAATCAGCTGTTTGAACGAATCGAGTGAGTCAATGATTCAGTGACTGAATCATGTTTTGGAATAAATCAGCTGTTTGAACGGATCGAATGAGTCAATGATTCAGTGACTGAATCATGTTTTGGAATAAATCAGCTGTTTGAACGGATCGAGTGAGTCAATGATTCAGTGTCTGAATCATGTTTCGGAATGAATCAGCTGTTTGAACGGATCGAGTGAGTCTGTGATTCAGTGACTGAATCATCATTCAGAATAAATCAGCTGTTTGAACGGATCGAGTGAGTCAATGATTCAGTGACTGACTCATGTTTCGGAATGAATCAGCTGTTTGAATGGATCGAGTGAGTCAATGATTCAGTGTCTGAATCATGTTTCGGAATGAATCAGCTGTTTGAACGGATCGAGTGAATCAGTGACTGAATCATGTTTCGGAATGAATCAGCTGTTTGAACGGATCGAGTGAGTCAATGATTCAGTGACTGAATCATCATTCAGAATAAATCAGCTGTTTGAATGGATCGAGTGAGTCAATGATTCATTGTCTGAATCATGTTTCGGAATGAATCAGCTGTTTGAACGGATCGAGTGAATCAGTGACTGAATCATGTTTTGGAATGAATCAGCTGTTTGAACGGATCGAGTGAGTCAATGATTCAGTGTCTGAATCATGTTTCGGAATAAATCAGCTGTTTGAACGAATCGAGTGAGTCAATGATTCAGTGACTGAATCATGTTTTGGAATGAATCAGCTGTTTGAACGGATCGAGTGAGTCAATGATTCAGTGACTGAATCATGTTTCGGAATGAATCAGCTGTTTGAACGGATCGAGTGAGTCAATGATTCAGTGACTGAATCATGTTTCGGAATGAATCAGCTGTTTGAACGAATCGAGTGAGTCAATGATTCAGTGACTGAATCATGTTTCGGAATGAATCAGCTGTTTGAACGGATCGAGTGAGTCAATGATTCAGTGACTGAATCATGTTTCGGAATGAATCAGCTGTTTGAACGGATCGAGTGAGTCTGTGATTCAGTGACTCATCATAAAAGATACTTTCAATCAATGAAAACATCACATTTCAGTTCTGCTCTATAATGGTTAAAATTACATCAGAATTATTGCACTTTCACATATTAGCACAGACATGGTTTATCTGACCTCATTTAGTTTCCTGAGTTATTAAATTATAAGAAATATAAACACACTCCCTACATTATAAAAACTGTCAAAACCCAAAAGTGAAAACAGAGGGATTCGTAACATTAATTCCAATAATCATCAGTGCTTCTTCTGTAATGTGGAGAGAGCATACAAATGGTTGCCAGGTTATGAAGATAAATTAAACACAGGACAGAAAATGTGTGCTGTTAAGAGAGAAGCTCTGATTGGGGGGATTTAAACTCTTGATATCTGGCAACCCAAGCATGAAAACTCACGGAGGTCTAGAATTTTTCTCCTTTTTGTTGTTGTTGTGCAAGAAATTTTGGATATAGAGAATTTTAACTTTTTATTATTATTTAAACTATATTTTAGTCTCGCCTGACTCTTTCATAAAGACAGTCCCTTGCTTCATTTGTGATTGAATCATCTATTCTTTTTTTTGTTGAAGAAATTTTGGATATTGTGTTTTAATTTTTTTAATTTAAGCTACATTATAGTCTTGTCTTTTTTCTTCAACGATCTTGCACGTGTCCATCTTAATCATGCATAAAAAAGAACGTCAACAATTTTTTTCATCATAGTTACAAAAAAACAACTAAATTAATACTACACAATATTGGACATTGCATTAATAATGCTGATATTCAAAGTGTGGCCCAGCCCTGCATGTACATGTGTTTTGGCCCGATGATGATCCCAATAAAGATAATAAATCCCATCATCATCGCACCTCTAACTGTGACTGCAGCGAGCGGCGCGCCAGCAGACTCTGGATGACGTTGGTTCGGTCCAGACAGTCCATGCAGTTGCTTCTAAACGCCCCGTCCTGCTGTAACTGGACCGTCCCGTCCGAATCCACCAGGAAGTAGCTGTAGAAAAACATTAAACAATAAGAGCATGCGAAAATCTCAAAGCTTAGCATGCAATATAAAGCACTGCTGACCCGAACTAGTGTTAATATTGGCAGCCATTTTTAACTTAGTCCTGTCTCAAATGTACATTTTAGTTATTATCATATTTAGTAACCTTGATTTAGTTTATTCAAGTTTTAGTCGATGAAATGTCTGAGCATTTTGGTCTAGTTTTAGTCAATTAAATCATTTTCGTCATGCTGTTTAATAGTTAAACTGATAAAAAAATATTTTTGCTCAAATTATAATCATATGATTGTTGTCATTTGAGGATTTTACTTTTGCATTTTAGGTATTGCACTTTCACTATTAAGCACAAATCAATAGAACGTCGACTTGTTTGTTTGTTTTTTTATACCTCATCTAATGTACTGATTTATTATAGGCTATTTATTATATAAATTTATATCAAAGACTTGTGCACTCTGTCCGAATACATCATGAAAACTGATATTCACATCGAAAACAGCTATTTTAAATTATAACAAATTTTCACAATTTTACAGTTTTTCTGTATTTCTGATCAAATAAATGCAGCCTTGGTTAAAAAAAATAAATAAATAAATAAATAAATAAAAACAATCGCAATAATTCAAACTTTTGGCCATCAGTATATATTTGAATTAATTAACAGATTTAGATATGAAAACGAGCATTGTTTGATTGACTTGTAAACACTAGTATCTCAAATCTGCGATTCCATTATGATCCCATAACTGATATTACTGATATTATTCCATAATTTTTGTTTCAAGAATATTTGTAAAATTGTTAAAACAAACGAACAATATTATAACAGTCAAATCTCTAATAGTAAACAGTCCAGAAGCAGATAAATGTTGGAGGGGGTGTGGGAGGGTAGATCACACACATGTATTTTGGGAATGTCCGAAATTATTTGCATTTTGGCAAGGTTGAGATTATGAAAAATTCAGCATATAGACTTGCCTTTTACTTGGGCCTATCACGATAACAACTTTTTGTTGTGCAATATTTTGCCCCAGAAATAATTGCGATAAGCGATTGACATTTTAAAGACTATTTTATGCCACTGCATATATAATCATAATGTAACAGCATAATAATGCAAGAAGGTAAATCCCTTTAACCCCTTAACTGTCGCCGTCCCGTATACGGGACGCCTAACTTTACTTCAATATATTACCATTAAATCTTAATCTAATCATGACAAACTATATATCGTTGGAAAGGTCCAAGACTCCTAAATAGATATTTTACCACTGTTTGTTGTAAAAAAATTATGTAGGAGCAGTAATAGATTAATTTATGACAAGAGCGCACCTCAAAACATATACACCATAACAGGAGCTCTGATCTTTGACGCAAAAATTCTATTCGTTTCCTTTTTTTCCTATCACATGTTTTAGTAATCATCATATATTATATATAATTTGAAAGCTTATAAATCTCAAAATTCATCCTGTGAAAACCGTTTTGAAATCGGACATTGCGTTACCATAGAAATGGTACTTTAAAATCTTTTAGCGGGCTCCTCCCCTTTAGTGGGAGGTGTCATATTCCAAATGTATTACGGTCTTATAGAATCACAACTTTTTATAATCTTGACAAAATACATATCATTGGAAAGGTCTGAGTCTCAAGATTCCATATTTGGTGGTCATTTTGTGATAAGAGTAATAGTGGGAGAGAAATTGATACATTTGTGACAGAAAAGTGCATAAAAAAATTCAATGGGGTTTGAATGGCACCCGGTGGCTGTTTGTGGTATAACGCCTAAACAAAATTGCATAGTAACCTCAATTTTTTTATATATTTTTAACTTATTTAGACATATGGCTTTCATTTTATGCCAAATTTGGATTAAAACATATTTTGTAAAATATTTATTTTATATAATATAAAATAATAATTGTACATTACATTTTATTTACAGTAAATTTAAACTTGTATAACTTTTTTTTACTTTCATTTTTTGTAATGATTTCACTTCTGCAATAATCTGCTGATTGTCTTCTTTAAAAAGAGACCAACCTTAGGTCTGTATACTATTCAAAAGCATTCATGAATTATAACAATTTTACTTTAAATAGTGCACTTTTTTTTTCAAAAGGGGGGGGGGGGGGTGACAGTTAAAGGGTTTTTAAAGTGTTTAGGAGCCAAAACGGACTTGAGCGGTTTCGAACTGCCGAAACAAACTCAAAACTAACTATGTTTTGGTCTGATTTTGTTCGAAATGATGTCATATCAGTTCTTTGATTTCGTTTGAATGGGGGCCTTTATTGTTTATTGACCTTATTGTCATCTCTTCATGGTCTCATGTTAGTCATGGGAAACAAGCTACAGTCTTCGCTAACGAACTGAAGACTAACCCGAACTCATTCTGCGTTTGCGCCACCATGTCCACGAGGATCTGCAGGCGATGCCATCTCATACGGCTGCACTCCTTGTGGAAGTCAAACGCGATGTACCTGAACACAGATGTGTGTTTAGCTCTTGTGTTTAGCTCATTAGTGTTTTATCAGATTTCAGCTCACTCACTTGATCATGCCGCTGCCCAGACTCTCCACCATCTTCGCGAAGGCCTCCTCCAGCGGCTTTTCTGAGCCCTTTTGATTGACCAGGTTCAGAATCACTTGTTTGCCGTATGTGACGATCTGAGAGTCGAAGTGTCTCTGAAAACCATCCAGCTGTGACAGAATAATAAACACAGAATAATGTCAGACTAACTAAGTGCTATCTAACCAATTTTACAAATATTCATAATGGAATACAGATATCAACACATTTGAGATACTAGTGTTTAAAAGTCAATCAAACAATGCTCATTTTCATATCTAAATCTGCTATGTTTGCTCATCAAGGCTGCATTTATTTGATCAGAAATACAGAAAAAATTATAAAATTGTGAAATATTATTATAATTTAAAATGACTGTATTCTATGTGAATATCTGTTAAACTGTAATTTATTTCTGTGATCAAATCTGTATTTTCAGCATCATTACTCCAGTCTTCAGAGTCACATGATCTTCAGAAATCATAATAATATACTCATTTGCTGCTCATTACATATTTCTGATTATTATCAATGTTGAAAACAGTTTACGTACTGAAATTTAAATTCAGCTTTGCATAAGAGGAATAATTAAATTTTTAAATATATCCATATAGGAAACAGTTATTTTATATTTTAACAATATTTCATAATATTACTGTTTTACTGTATTTTTAATCAAATTAATGCAGTCTTGTGAACAGAAGAGACTTCTATCAAAAATATATTTTTTAAAAACCTAATTATTTCAAACTTTTAATAAGTGGCTACTCGTTCCAATATCTTAATGGCATTTATTAATTGTTCATAATTTTTATTACAATTTCTTTGAAGTACTGAAGCAGAGTCAAATCAAAACTTTACTTAAAAACAACTTCCATACTTTACAACAAGGTTTCATATGTTAACATGATTTAACCGCATTAGAAGAACTAACAATAAATAATACTTCAAGAGAAAAAATGTATAATTTTTCAACATTTGCTAATGCATTTTTTTAATTAAGCGTTCTCCAGTTACATCAGTTAATGCATTGAGAACTAACATGAACTAACAACTGTATTTATAACTAATATAAAGATTAATAATGCTGTAAATTCTTAGCAAGTGCGTTATATACAAATGAGACCAGATGTTAAAAACCACATCCCACCATCATGAACATCCTCATTGGTCACTTACGTCTAAACAAACCAAAGAAATAAAGAAAGTGAATCTCACATGATTGGTGCTTTTGCTGATCTGTGGTTTAGGTTTGTACTTCAGGTTTGGTCTCTGAGACCAGTAGAACGGGATGGAGCCTCGAGTCTGTGGAAGAGGATAATTCATTCATTAATGACATTAATTATTAGAAATGTTGGGAAACGCTCCTCAAATAACATGCAAGCTACCAAACCACATTCAGAATGGACGAACGCACACCAAACAACATTCCAGTAAGTTTCCACCTTTAACTTTATGGTCTTTATTGACTGCATATCTATTTATGGATTCAGATCAAAAATGAGTGTTTATTTATATGTTATCTGTGGTTTATGACTCGTCAAACCTCTGTGATATTCATATCTGCTGCCCAAAGACGTTATTTGCGTTCGTACCCTTGAGAACCGACCAGACCTTTGCTTGATATTTCAAAATAAAAGCCTCTTAAATCATCTACTCAAGAAGCTAACGTCATTCCAGTCGGTGACCACATGACTTTGATAATACCTACAGCTCTGCAGATCAATCTAAAAATAATCAACATTTAATTTGACAGAAAAAACGATACTGTCTCCTATTATTACAAAAATGCACAATTAACTGAAATAAACAGAAATCTAATTGTGACCCTGGAGCACAGACGCAGTCATAAGCAGCAGGTATATTTGTAGCAATAGACAATAATACATTGTATGGATCAAAATTATAGATTTTTATTTTATGCCAAAAATCATTAGGATATTAAAATCATGTTCCATGAAGATATTTGTACCGTAAATATATCAAAACTTATTTTTGATTAGTAATATGCATTGCTAAGAACTTCATTTGAACAACTTTAAAGATGATTTTCTCAATATTTAGATTTTTTTGCACCCTCAGATTCCAGATTTACAAATATTGTCAACAAACACTCACGTTATTGGAAAATTATTTATTTAGCTTTAATAAGATGCATAAATCTCAATTTCGAAAAAAGTGACACTTATGACTGGTTTAGTGCTCCAGGGATATGAGGAACAAAATCATGATTTCATTCCTTGACCAACATATTGCCCTGTTTTTGACAAAAACTGGTTGATTTAGTGAAGTAAACATCTGACAGCCGACTGGAAGTTTCTCGTATTAGTAAAACGAAGCAATCCCTCAACATAAGAGCATAAAAACTGATATTTGGATGCTTTACCATTTCAGAGGCTTACCTGCACAAATGAGGCTTTTGCTCCATTATACTGAACAATCTGCTCCGTCTCAACAAAGTTAGCCGCATGACCTTCAGAGTCAATACCTGGAAGAGAAAGAGCGTTTAGCAGCGTATGGAGAAAAGCCCGGCACCGTCTCAAACCGGACGAGCTTCACCTCTGACGTAGTAGCGGACGCCAGCACGGTAACAGCTCCTCCTAGAAATGATGATCCAGTCGAAGACTTTTCCGTTGATGCAGCACGACTTCATGGTGATGACTGAGAGCGGAGATTAAGGACTGTGACGTGTGGAAGAAGAAGTCAAGCTACAGTCAAACCAAACATTGTTCAGACACCTCATATCATTTTACGAGTGGGTGCAGCACACTATAGTTCATTTATATAAGTGAGGATAGCAAAATAAAATAAACTGTGACATATTATACACCAACACTGCAAAAAATGCTTTTCTTGCTTAGATTGTTTTGTCTTGTTTCCAGCCAAAATATCTTGGTAACACTTTACAATACGGTGTATTTGTTAACATTAGTTAATGTGTTAACTAACACGAACAATGCATTTATTACACTATTTATTAATGAAAATACAGTTGTTCATTGTTTATTAATGTTGCATGTTAACAAACTCGTGATTTTAATAATGCATTAGTAAATGCTGAAATTAACTAAGATTAATAGAACTTGTTCAATCTTAGTTCATGTTAATTAATGAACCTTATTGTAAAGAGTTACCAAATTGCTAAAAAAGGAGGATTTTCTAGATAAGTACAAATTATTGTCATGTTTTCAGAAAAAAAAACAAGTCAACATTAAGTGAGTTTTGCTTGAAACAAGCTAAATAATCTGCCGCTGGGGTAAGAAATATAATATTGTTTTCTGTTTGAAATAAGATTATTTTGCTTGTTCGAAGCAAAAACTCACTTGTCTAGAAAATCCTTCTTGATTTAAAGTGCTCCCATTATGTCATTTTTAAGGTTGCTAATAATGTTTTATGTGTCCTAAAGCAGATTTACATGCATACACGGTCCAAAAACACTTTATTTTTCTCCAAAAATAGCTTTAATTTGATCTAATTTCTAAATGATTCCTAAACGACTCAGTCGAAGAATCAGTCTCTCTAAACCCCGCCTCTCTCTGCTGTGATTGGTCAGATGGCGCAGTCCTTTGTGATTGGTCCACCGCGGACATTATGCAAATGTGTTGTACAGCCGAAACAGAGTAAGATTCAAATCTCTGACGACTCGTTTAGACGATTACGAGCCGATCTTTTTGTTTGATAGATAATAACTTTATTTATCGTGCGCTGTCGGCTTCACAACTTTACTGAACGTTTATGTTCACACACTGCTGCATGACACACTGCATGAAAGGTAATATTAGAAAAGGCATAATTTTATTAAGAATTTTTCGGTATTTTGGCTGGAAACAAGACAAAAGAATATAAGCAAGAAAAGCATTTTTGCAGTGCAAAGATACTTCATTCAGTATACAGTAAAATTGACCTGACCATGTTTTTTATTCAATTGCTAATGTGATCTTTATACACCACAGACTGAACAAAACGAAGCATTGCTTGGTAATTGGAGCTAAATTGGTTTTATCTAATTGTGTATTGAATTTAACAGCTGACAGCTACTCAACCCAATTCATTACATGCCTTTCTATCAAAGTTACATGATATTATTAAGAGTATCAATTTTATTCTGACACAGTTGAGCCATATTTTATTACCATTTTCTTAAACCGTGATAATGTGAGAAATGATGAAGGTGTCTGAATACATTTTGATTTGACTGAATATATGAAGACGTTATATGTACAGTATTCATGTACGCTAAAACTGTTATTGTGGTAGTTACCCAAAAATTTAAATTCTGTCATTATTTACACAAAATATGATATTCTGAAGCATGTTGGTAACCAAATTGTTGCCGGTAGCCATTGACTTTCATTGTATTTTTTCCATACTATGTAAGTCAATGGCTACCGTCAGCTGTGGGTTACTAACAATCTTCAAAATATCTTCTTACATTTAGCAGATGCTTTTATCCAAAGCAACTTACAAACGAGGACAATAGAAGCAATCAAAACCAACAAAAGAGCAATAATACGCAAGTGCTGATCTTTTGTGTTGAACAGAAGAAAGAAAGGGTTGTAAAGACATGAGGGGAGTAAATAGTGACAGTATTTTTGGGTGAACTATCGCTTTAAGGCTCAAAATATACTGTAAATAAGACTGCACGATTCTAGATAAATTGAGAATCACGATTCTGACCTAAATAAATAATGTGTAACTTAAAAATATATATATATATATTAATTGCAGCAGTCTATTTAAAAGTATCTCATTAATTTCCATTACTTATATACATTTAATAAGCCAATTTTTATATTAATATGATGAAAAATAGGTTCATTGACTCGCTCATAAACACTTTGTTTTTGAACAAATCTCTTGAACGAATGATTCAATGACAAACACATATTTAACAGTCACTTGTCGCCACCTAGAGGACAAACAATGCAATCGACACAAATGTTATTTAAAGCGCCGGTTACTTTCAAAAGCCAGGATTTGCTCTATTTCTACCATGATTATATCCAAAACTATAAACATTCCTCCCAGTATTTCTGTATAATATGAATGAATGTAATACTGTGTGACCTAAACATGATAACTGCTCGCTCGGAGTCAATTCACAGTATGGTTTTTACAAGGATTTAATAGACACGGGTCAATCCTGGTCATTTAGAGATGAGATCGCGTGGGTGTTTGACTCGAGCTCGTGATCTTTCACCGATTAATCGTGCAGCTCTACTGTAAATGTGAACGCAGAAATCTCTGAAAACGCTCGTCTGGTTAAAGGATACAGCCGTGAATAACAGGGTAGACGAATCTGTGCAGCTGTAAGAGAAAGCACAAACGTCAGATTCCTTCTTTAGATTTCTCTATAAAATCAGGCATAGAAACTGGGTATTTCATGCAGATTTCTACACGTTGTTCTGTCTTAAAAAAGCAGATTCGGCTAAAGCAGTCTTGTGTTTACCTCGGGCTGTGCCATGAACTCTCTGAGCAGGTGACCGTTCCACACGAATCTCTGATCCGCCTGCATAAAGCATCATATCAAGATATAATCATTTCATAGCTTATGATAACACACACTTCTAAAGGGGTCAAAGATAAAATCATCGTGTTTAATGTTTGAATCAGTCGATGCGGTAGGGATTATTGATTTTATTGGATCTTTCATTCATTCATTTATTCAGTTATTCTGCAGGTTCTATGGATGTCAATGTTAATGCTTTTTAAGGACAACGTAAAGAACATTATGGAAAAAATTGAAATGTTTTTTTAGCAGTAAATATCTTGTATTAGCAACACTTCACAGTTTGAAAATACTTTCAAATGACCTCCTTTAATTTTTTTTATTCATTTTACAAAAATAAAAAGCTTATGGCTTGAATACCTCTGCTCACAACAACCACTAAAATATGAAAATATTTAGCATTTTTGACTTTTTTTAATCAGTGTTTTTTTCGCAAATGTGTAACGATTCTTAAATCCAGATGCATTTACTTATGAAGCAAATGACATAAAATAAGTCTTGTTTTAATGATAAATTAATCACAATGAAGTGAGCTCATGATTAAAACAAGAACAAATATCTGTTTATGTGTTCAGAAAAATTCCTTCATTCAACAGAACCAGCTTATACACCCCACTGACAGATACTTGTTCTAAACCTAAACTCAATGAATTATGTTTAATTGATCAGAAAACCAAACTTCATATGTTCAATTTGCATCTCCAGTAAACTTATATTAATGTGTCCTGCAGCACAAAAGCAGTCATAAGAGGTATATTTGTAGCAATAGCCAACAATACACTGTATGGGTCAGAATTATACATTTTTATTTTATGCCAAAAATCATTAGGATATTAAAATCATGTTCCATGAAGATATTTGTACCGTAAATATATGAAAACGTAATTTTTGATTATTAATATGCATTGCTAAGAACTTCATTTGAACAACTTTAAAGATGATTTTCTCAATATTTAGATTTTTTTGCATCCTCAGATTCCAGATTTTCAAATATTGTCCGATCATAACAAACCATACATCAATGGAAATATTATTTATTATGTATAAATCTCAATTTAAAAACATTGACCCTTATGTCAATTGGTTTTGTGCTCCAGGGTCACATTTTAAGGATATTTGTATTGCAAAACAAGACAAAAATACACAGGATTCATATTCTTTATGCAGTGCATGCAATATTAAATGCCATGACTTTAAGACTTTCTGCTCTGATTTAAGACCTTTTCAGGCCTTCATTTGTGATTAAAGATATGTTTAAGACCTGCAAATACTTAGTTTTTTCTCTTTTGTTTTCTTTATTTAAAAAAAGAAATTCAAAAAAAGTTTAAACAAACTTAAGCAGTGTTGGGAAAATGTACTTTTAAAAGTAATGCATTACAATATTGCGTTCTTCCCTAATCAAAATCACGTTACTTCGTTACTTTTTATGGAAAGTAATGTTACGCGTTACTTTTGAGCTACTTTTTAAATCTGGGCAGGACTTGCTTGTTTGTTTTTAATATAAAAGGTTATATTTTTGGCGAACGTAAAAGCCCGTTCACAACAAAAGCTGAAGGAAAAAGGAATAAATTCATGTATAACGCTGAAGAAGAGAGTTCAACACTCTTCAGCAATAAAAAAAGAAAAATGTTTAGTTTATCTTGAGTTATTTTTGCTTATTAGTATGATTGAATTGGATCAAAGCAGTGGGGATTTCTTTAAGACTGCAAGGGAAGCTCGGCTAATGGTCAAATATGTACTATTGTGTTAACATTTTATTGACTAAAAATGCGTTCGAAGACGTTCATCTGGAAGACGAGCTGGTTCAGAATCAGCTTCATATAGCAGGTCGGCTGACTCGATTTCCTTCTCATACATTCCCGTAGCGTCACTGCATTTCTCTGTTGAAGCCGAGCGTCTGCTTCGAAACTAGACGGTCATTGGATAAATGCTGCGATTATGTCCCGCCCACAGACACTCAGCGTGAATGGAGGAGTGGGCGGGACTCTGGGCTTCTGCGTGATGATTGGAGGGTCTGTCGAAAGACTGCATCTCCTTTTGATTGACAGCGATGTTGTACTATAAAAAAAGTCGCTGAAGCTGAAGCTATTCGAGCTCAGTCCCATCGCGTATTTTGCAAGTGTAGTCGAAAGACAAACTGCTGCAACCTATTTCTTGGTATTTGCTTGCTAGGCAATTTTCATCAAACATTTCACTCAATTATACGCCACATTCCTTGTTTCAGTTTAACCTACTTCCCACATTTCCTCTGTCCAGTTTAATATCTTTTTTTAGATCGTTTGTTCATTCATTCATTCATACAGTAGGTTAGAGCGTCTTCTTGAAAAGGCACGTAGGGCAGAATTTACTGTATAAATAAATGGACAATTTTTATGATGTTGGTGAAAATGAGCTTCCCCTCTTTGAAAAGGTCAGCAGTAAAGACATTGGATTAAATACATTAAGGATATGTCTTATTTAACATTTAATTATTGCAGGTTTGCGTCATAATCTGAGTTGCATTTCATTGTTTTTACTCATTTTGAGGAATACCGAATCTGTTTTTTTTGTGTGAGATGAATTAATGCATGTTCACATTTATTCTAGTACCCCCCCGATTCCTCTCAACATTGGGACAGGAGAGCTTTCAATCAATAAATGTGGAAAAACGCACTTTTTTGAAAAAGTTACTTGAAGAAGTAATCATTTACGTAACCCCAGCGCTGGCAGTGAGCATTATGATGTGTTTTATGACAGATATGTGAAAGCGTCTCTCTCTCACGCACGCGCTCCAGCAGGGTCATCTCCTGAAACTCGGGGCTGGTGTTGGCCAGACGCTGTAATGTGTGCGTCAGGTCGTAGTCTGTGGTGAAGAAGAAGCCGTCTGTATTCAGCACGCTGTTGATCATGGACAAGAAGGCCTTGTTGTCCTGCATCTGGAAGAGCCACACAGACATCATCACGACAAAGTCAAGCTGCATTCAGATACATTTGGAGAAAGCAGAGCAACTTACTTGAATGCACTATTTGTGGAATAACATTACTTTGACTAAAAGCTTTTTTTTTCCAATGCAACGTAAACAGTGTTGGGTGAAATGCATTACTAAGCAATTAACTTATTTTTCACTTGAAAATGCAAAGTAAGGGATTACTCTTACTTTTTTGTATTTTAATTATAGAGTCATTCCGTGTCAAAATATTCCCAGTTCAAATTTTTTATTTTGCTAATATTTTTTCTGAAGGAAGATAAACATGTGTAGTGATGAAAGCCAAAATATTACAAGCCATGCATGAATATTGACTGAGTAATGCAGTGTTTTGTAGAAGGGGTCAAAATGGCAATTTTCACCTGAGATTCAGAGTCAAATTACAGGGAGGTGAAAATGACAGCATTATAATGTTAATTTTCACTCAGAGATTAGTAGGTCTGTTAATAAAATATATTGACTTTACAATCTTTGTTGCATTATGTGCCAATGGTGACCCTTCAAAAATGGGGAACCAGCATCTTTCTCCAAAGTTTGCATGTCTGTAACTTAATGAGCTTTTAGATATTGGGTCTAAAAAAACTTTTTTGGCATCTTTAGTTTTAAGGCTCTAAAAAGCCCCAAAATGTATGGACGCATGTCAAATGTAGTTGCTTTGAGATTTCCAGTTTCAACATTATTCCTCTTTAAAACAAAAGAAGTATCATATTTTTGCAAAGTGACCCACATTTGTTTTTTGACCACTGAAAATGTGTACATTTGAACAATTTACTCCTGGAGCTATATTGAAATTCTAATATCTCTGGAACCGAAGCATATAGAACATTAAAAATAAAGATGCAGAACGGAAAGTTTATTAAGACCCAATATCTAAAAGGGCATTAAGATATCTGTAATACTTCTTGAGTTACAGACATGCAAACTTTAGTGAAAAACTTGAAAAGTGCTGTTTCCCCATTTTTGAATGGTCACCATTGGCACATAATGCAACAAAGATTGGTAAAGTCAACATATTTTACTAACAGACCTACTAATCTCTGAGTAAAATGAACATTATGATGCTGTTATTTTCACCTCCCTGTAATTTGACTCTGAATCTCAGGTGAAAATTGCCATTTTGACCCATCTACAAAACAGTGCATTACTCAGTCAATATTCATGCATGGCGTTTAATATTGTGTCTTTCATCACTACACATGTCTGTCTTTCTCCAGAATTTTTATTTAGCAAAATAAAAAATTTGAGTAATTTAATGCAGTAGCATTAAACACTGTATTCAGAAAAATAAAACAGTGGATTTAACATCAAAATTGAACGTATAATGTTAAAATATATGTTTTTAATACGACATTCTCCCTTTAAATACTTATCAGATCATGAATAACTTATGCAACTTTATATTATTAATTTGAAAGAATTAAAAGCAGTTTCATGTCTATTCTGATCGTGCTGCTTCTGTGCACGCTTACGCCTCCTTTGAATACATATATCCCTCAAATCTCACCAAAATACATGACCATGACTTATCACGAGGGGCAAAAGGTTACGATTTAGTCGCACAGCATTGCTTAACGGAAACGCCGTCATTTCGAAATATGTTTTTATCGACATTTATCAATATTGCCAATATTTTGCACAAATCGGTCACCCTAAAATCATTAAAATATTTCAAAAAATGATTTTGCCTAAAGAAAAAATGAGCATGTTTAAGTAAGGAACCTATTTTCAATTTTTTACTTACTATATTTTTATATTTTAAAAAAATAATTATTGGAGTAAAATGTGACCTTTTGTGGACTTTTCCTGAGATCTGCCAATAAAGAAATACCTATATTTCCAGCAAAACATAAATATCGCTGCTCAAAACACATTGAGGCATTCAGTGTTTAAATAAAGAGATGCTCAAACGTCCCATAAAGCCGGAGCACCTAGAGGTCTGCTACCCGACCCGAACCCGCGGGTCCCGAAATACTTTCGGGTTTCGGGTCGGGTTAATGTTTAATGGATAGCTTCGGGCTCAGGTCGGGTTTGTAGCTAAACCAAAACTATATGCAGAGGCTTCGCTGCTTTCATAGACGCACACACATTGCACACAGATATCAGAGATCGCGCACAAACAGCACGGGAACGTTTATTAGTAAAATAGCTTCGACAGGCTACTGACTCGCAAGTCACAACATTATATTTATCTGCAATGAGGCGGCAAAATCTCTGTTTTTGAAGTAACTAAGCCTCATTGCTTGTAGAGAGAGACATGCGCAGAAGCAGGTTCACATGCACGCGCAACTTTCCTCGGTCTCTCGCTCGCTCGGTCTCTCTCTCTCTCGCTCGGTCTCTCTCTCTCTCCCATCTCTCTCTCTCTCTCTCCCATCTCTCTCTCTCTCTCTTCCCCATCTCTCTCTCTCGGTCTCTCTCTCTCTCTCTCTCTCTCTCCGGTCTCTCTCTCTCTCTCGGTCTCTCTCTCTCTCTCTCTCGGTCTCTCTCTCTCTCTCTCTCGGTCTCTCTCTCTCTCTCTCTCTCTCTCTCGGTCTCTCTCTCTCTCTCGGTTCTCTCTCTCTCTCTCTCGCTCGCTCGGTCTCTCTCTCTCTTGCTCGCTCTCTCTCTCTCTCGCTCGCTCGGTCTCTCTCTCTCTTGCTCGCTCTCTCTCTCTCTCTCGCTCGCTCTCTCTCTCTCTCTCTCAAATAAATGATTAATTCATTCAAATAAATACAATCTTATTTAAGATCTTATGTCTGATTTAAAGTAGACAGAATGCTAACGAGCCTTAACTGACAAAAAATGACCATAATTTGCACGGTGGAAGAATTATCATCTTATCATCTTGTCCATACAAAATTCATAAACTCGGCAGAATGTATGCGACTGCTGCACCTGATGTTCACAAACTTTCATAACTGGTAAATGTTTGTGAAATGACAGAGCCTTGATTACTCCGTTTCTTTATCAAATATTGGCACAAATCTGTCACCCTAAAATCATTACAATATTTCTAAAAATTATTTTGCCTAAAACAAAAAGGAGCTTGTTTAAAAGGAAGGAACCTATTTGCAAATTTATTTTTACTATAATATTTTTATATTTTAAAAAATAATTATTGGAGTAAAATGTGACCTTTTGTGGACTTTCGAGATCGCCAATAAAAAAATATTCCACATAAAATTATACGCTGCTCAAAACAGCATTGAGGCATTCAGTGTTTGATCATAAAGAGATGCTCAAACGTCCCATAAAGCCGGAGCACCCATATACCAGCTCCATGCGCCGAGAGCCGAGACACATTCAGCTCCAGGAACACTGACCAACCCACCTGAGCATCAGTCAGATGCAGAACCGTCTTCTTGTAGGAAACGATGTCAAAGTCAGTGGCTCTCCAGACGGCGTGACCCAGCAGATCGCCCACCTTCTTCTTCTTTGTGATGACGAGGAGATACGTGCCTGAGGAACACAAGAGGCATTAAACACTCCTCTCATCTCAAAGACTCGGCTCGTCGTGAGAAATCAAACCTGCCACCAGCCGGATGGTTCCCATGATGCCACACATGGGACGCGTCACAGCTGACGGAGGGACGTCCTTCCTCACTGGAAGAGAACAAGATACGATGTTAACTAGAGATCGACCGATATATCGGTTTACCGATATTTAAGCATTTTATCATTATCGGATATCGGTTTTGAAAAAAAACAGTGGACACACACACACACACCTGGAGCAGTGGACACACACACACACACACACACACACACACACACCTGGAGCAGTGGACACACACACACACACACACACACACCTGGAGCAGTGGAGTAAAAAACATTTGAATAATTCTGATAAAACAGTTAAGAAATGCAATAAAATACGATGTTTTGTTTGTTATAGCTTATTACAATATTCCAGAGAATATTATTCAGTGAATTATTCTTCACTCTTTAGTCTATTAAACAGATTATAAACCTAAAACTGTAGTTTAAAATGAAGTTATATGACTTCTGTCCTTTATTTTCTCCATTTGAAAACATTAGACATTATTTTGCTTATTGTTAATATCAGTGTTGCTGATGATGCTTTTTATAAATAAAAAAATTGTATTGTTGTAATTTGAAGATTAAATGTAACATGAAAGAATGTTAATTTTCAACAGTTGTTTGTTGTTGTTGTTAAGACGACTGAAAGTGAAGAATGGTATTGATTTACTTTATAACAGTAAATAAATATCGGTTCTGAATATCGGTTATCGGGTACATAAACATACAAATAATCGGTATCGGTTATAAAAAATCAATATTGGTCGATCACTAATTTTAACTATATTATTATTTTAAATGTATTATACTGGATATGTATTGTATGTGTATTAAATATGTATTGTTTAAATGCTAGACATTTATATTTATTCTTATTATATTATAGGAAAATATTATCATTTTATTATATTATACAAACACTATAAATTATATAATAATTAATCATAATATTATTAATTTTATATAATATTTTCTAAATGTATTAGATCATACTAAATGTTTATTGGTTATTGTTAGATATTTAACTTTGAGTGTAACGGTGTATAATTATTTTAAATGTATTATACTGGATATTTAGACACTGATATATATTATTATTTTATAGGAAAATATCATTTTTATTATAATATATTTTACTATAAACTGAATAATAATTTACATGATTATTATCATTAATAATATTTAACATTAAATAAAAAATATTATACTGGCTATTTATTGTTTAAATGTTAAGACACTGATATTTATTCTTATTATATTGTATATATTATATATCAATATGATTTATTATACTACGCTATGAATAAAATAAAATAATAATATTCAATTTTAAAAAGTGTATTATATTATACTAAATGTGTATTGTTAACGTTAAATATTTAACTGTTTATTATTATTTTAAATGTATTATACTTGTTATTATTGTTTAATTATTCAATGTTAGATATTGATATAAATATTGTATTATTTGAAAATACAATATAATTTTGTATTATATTTTACTATAATATTATTATACTATACTACAATTAATACTAATTTGAAATAATTATTATAAAAAATAAATAAATAATAATAATATCATATTAAAATTAAAAAAGTTTATTATACTGAACACTGAACGTGTGTATTATTATTTAAAATGTACAACACTGGATAGTTATTGTTTAAATGTTAGATATTGATATTTAGGAAAATATAATATTTGTATTATAACATTATAGTATATTACACTATACTATATTATAATTATTATTATTAATAACAACTTAAAATTATTATTATTATAATAATTAATAACATTACATGTTTTAAGTTAATGTTAGATATTTAACAATGATCGACACCCCCGCAGAATATATTTTAAAATGTTCAAATATGACTTTGATTTGCATCATAATGCTGTAGATATTTAACTCCAGATTGACACGCTTCCGTGTCCTCACAAGAGCTTCGGACCCGAGTCGTCATCAGATGAAGTCGGTCACTATCTGAATGAATATCAGCAGATACTGCTTAGCGCCTGTGCTTTCATCAACTATCCTCTCAGCTCTTCTTCAGCACCTGTGAGGGTCATTTCTGTGGACACGCGGTCGATGGCGAGGACGTCTCCGGCTCCATCATCACACGCCTCGATGTAGAACTTCTCCGGGGCCGTGTGTCTGTCAATCAGAGGAAAGACATTCAAACCCTCACGAGAGATCATCACAACATTAACTCTATGATAACCAGCACTGTTAGACATTATGACTGATTTATTTAACACGTCATATATCATAATGTACTGCACACTTGCATGTGTATTAGTCTAGTTGTGTATTAGACTGTACGTTAATGTTATTTACACACATCTAGAGTTGTTGCTCCGGGTTTTGTGGTTTTCAAAATAAATTGAAATTTTATTTAATTATTAAAGCAGCTGGGGAAAAAATTTAGTTTCTGTCAAATCTTTACATTACTTACAATTTATATTGATTGAACTCGCTTATTTTTTTATTATAATTTGATTTTACATATTTTGGTATTACTATTTGTTATAAATAATATTATACATATATATATATATATTCCCATAAACATATGATGTAGGCCTGTTAAAGCCACCTTAATTTTGCCTTAATTATTTCTAAAGAAGTACAGAATGCAATATAATATTTCCAATTTTTATTTAATTATAATTTTAACACTTTCATAGTATGGTCTTTTTTCATAGTATTTACATCAAACTCTTCAAAATGGAGCTAAGCTTCAATACATAATTAATCACTCAAAATTAGATTTGTACTTATTTCATTACGCATTTTTAATACAGAAATGATCTCTAGTGACAGTTTGTTGTGTAAAATACTTAATTTATATTGATTAGCCTCCCTTATGAACTGTGCTTTTACATTTTTCTCTATTCATGATTTGTTATAATGACAGCAACTGTTATAAATATTATTACATATACTTATTATTATCTGTATGATTTTGGCATCTGCACGATGACGACAACAAGAGGTTTAAGTAATCAATGAACAACAGTTTGACATGTTTTATTAGAGATTAATTGATTTTTGACTGTAATCTGATCAGAATGATTGATTAATATCAGCACTGTTATCTATGGCTCAAAACATAACACGCTGCTCGCTTTAATAACGTTTTGGGGAATAATAATGCCCATACTTGATGTCTAGACGGACACTACACTAGAAAGCGGCCCAGAAATGCTGTCTAGGTAACGTTAAGTTAGGCAGCTGACTATGTTTTGAGACACAGCCTCAGACAGCTGACTGAACTCACATCATTCATAGACTTGAACCGATCAAAGACGATCACTGAACTCTCTTCGATTCATGTAATCGATAATCAGGAATCGACGAGCGTCAGAGGAGTCGATAAATACTCACAGATTGAAGGTGTTGTAGGTGCTCGCCATTTTCCCATCGGCTCGTTCCTGACCTTCGTGACGTGTCAATCCAGACGCGGGAAACTGGCGACAGGCAGCGAACACAAACAGGAAATCACCTCTTAGGAGAGATAAAAGTCCCGTGGGATACGCCCCTCTTTCTCTTTTTGCTGCTTGATATCGCAAACTGGTGTGTCATATTATTTTAATGTATTATCATAATTATGAACACACTGGTTTGTAGTGTTTTACTGTTTATTGCACTTATTATTCTCATTATTTCCCTACAGCGGATAATGAACCGGAAGTCTCGCACATTCACAGACTACCGCGTTGAAAAATAAGGCGGACATAATTTAAAAATAAAATAACGATATAGATTTATTCATAGTCATTTTGTAATGTCAGTATCCCTGAGTTCGGACTGTCTGCCATAAGAGGATGTGAGCAAGTTAGCAAAAATAGTTAAATTAAATTTTAAAAAGTAAATAAATAGTAAGTATATTATATTGTATGTACGGTAAATCTGCTTGTGTGCATGGACTGAACTATGGTTGCTGCTGTAACAATTACATTTCCTATGAATGGATTAATAAAGTATTTAATAATATATTTAAAATATAAAATTGTATATTACATTTTTTTTTCACCTCCACCCACCAAACAACAATCCCAAATGCCGGAGATTAAAATTACATTAAAGAATTAATAATACAAAAATGTAATTTAATTCACATAATAAAACCATTAAACTGTAAATTATGGAAAAAAGAGGGAGAGTAAAATAAAAATAAATAATTTATTTATTATAATATTAAATAATGAATAACTGTACTATTAATGTAACTATAATTATTCATTCTTATATTGCATTGATGCTTATTATAATTTAATTAATCCATTATTCAATTTAATTAAATTATTCAAATAAATACATTTTATGGTCGATCCCATATATATATAATACATGAAGCGTTTATTTGCATTTATTGTTTTTATTGTGTTAGCTGTTTTTTTAGTAATTTTTTAACCAAAAATAATGAACCCAAATGCAGTTTGATTGAGATTAATTGAAATGCACAAAGAAAATACATGATTTATGATAATTGTTAATAACAGAGTTATCTGTTTTTGCAAATGAACTCTCCACATATACATATATATATATATATATATAGCATTAGTAATATCATTTCTGTAACACTGCATTCTATTGTAATGATAATGATGACGACACATAAACATAAAGTGTATTTTGTTCTGTTGAAAACCTTTAATACAAGAGTTATACACAGCTCTGTGTAAAAACAGTCATTGTGTTTAACAGTGATCAGCGGTCATGTGTTCAGCAGAGAGACGATCTTAATAGTGAACATCACTAGTGATCAGCGGTCATGTGTTCAGCAGAGAGACGATCTTAATAGTGCACATCACTAACGATCAGCGGTCATGTGTTCAGCAGACTGACGATCTTAATAGTGCACACCACTAGTGATCAGCGCTCATGTGTTCAGCAGACTGAAGATCTTAATAGTGCACATCACTAACGATCAGCGGTCATGTGTTCAGCAGAGAGACGATCTTAATAGTGCACATCACTAACGATCAGCGGTCATGTGTTCAGCAGACTGACGATCTTAATAGTGAACATCACTAGTGATCAGCGGTCATGTGTTCAGCAGACTGACGATCTTAATAGTGCACACCACTAGTGATCAGCGCTCATGTGTTCAGCAGAGAGACGATCTTAATAGTGCACATCACTAGTGATCAGCGGTCATGTGTTCAGCAGAGAGACGATCTTAATAGTGCACATCACTAACGATCAGCGGTCATGTGTTCAGCAGACTGACGATCTTAATAGTGCACACCACTAGTGATCAGCGCTCATGTGTTCAGCAGAGAGACGATCTTAATAGTGCACATCACTAGTGATCAGCGGTCATGTGTTCAGCAGAGAGACGATCTTAATAGTGCACATCACTAGTGATCAGCGGTCATGTGTTCAGCAGAGAGACGATCTTAATAGTGCACATCACTAGTGATCAGCGGTCATGTGTTCAGCAGAGAGACGATCTTAACAGTGCACATCACTAGTGATCAGCAGTCATGTGTTCAGCAGAGAGACGATCTTAACAGTGAACATCACTAGTGATCAGCAGACTGACGATCTTAATAGTGCACATCACTAGTGATCAGCGGTCATGTGTTCAGCAGAGAGACGATCTTAACAGTGAACATCACTAGTGATCAGCAGACTGACGATCTTAATAGTGCACATCACTAGTGATCAGCGGTCATGTGTTCAGCAGAGAGACGATCTTAATAGTGAACATCACTAGTGATCAGCAGACTGACGATCTTAATAGTGCACATCACTAGTGATCAGCGGTCATGTGTTCAGCAGAGAGACGATCTTAATAGTGAACATCACTAGTGATCAGCAGACTGACGATCTTAACAGTGAACATCACTAGTGATCAGCGGTCATGTGTTTGGCTTCGTGCCGCCCCCTGGAGGCCGGCTCCTGTACTTCATGCTGGTCCCGGGTTGACGCCGCAGCACTTCATCGCCTTTATCGATGTCTTTAGGTTCATCATAAACTGTCGAGATGTGAAAGTCTTTTCTGGGTTTTTTAAGTGGAAGGAATGAGCTGAGCTTTTCTCCATGATACCTGCAAATATTACCAAATCAAATGCATCAGGCATAAAAAGTGAGTAGAAATCATTCACTGAAAATTAAAACAATAGGATATATTACAGATGTGGCTTAGAAGTCATTTACACAGTTCTCACACTTTTTGACCGATATTTTCCCATGTTTTTTCTAATATAATTTTTGTATGGAGATGAATCTAAAAAGAGCTATTAAATATTTTTGTAGATGAGCATGATGGAATAACATGTATATTCACTTTTAGTTTACATATTTTTTATATTGTAAAGTGTAATTTATTGCGGTTATGCTTTTCAGCATCATTACTCCAGTCTTCAGTGTCATATGATCTTCAGAAATCATAATGATTTGCTGCTCAAGAAACATTTCTGATTATTATCAATGTTGAACACAGTTGTGCTGCACAATATTTTTTAGATATATTACCATTTAAATGTTTTGGAGGGGGGGGGGGTTGTTTAATAGAAATTAATGTTTTTACTCAGCAAAATGTATTAAATTAAATAAAAGTGACAGTAAAGACATCTATAAATGTAAAACAAGATTTCTATTTCAAATAAATGCTGTTATTTTGAACTTTCTATTACATTTACATTTACATTTATGCATTTAGCAGACGCTTTTATCCAAAGCGACTTACATTGCATTCAAGTTACAGTTTCTACATTTTTATCAGCTCTTGCTTTCCCTGGGAAGAGCTGATAAAAATGTAGAAACTGTAACTTGAATGCAATGTAAGTCGCTTTTAATCTGTTAAATCTGTTAATCTGTGAATCCTGAAATATCAAATGAATCACAGTCTCTCCACAAACATATTCAGCAGCACAACTTCTCAAGCTAGAAGATTGGTTGTGAATCCAGATGAATAGCAGAAATGCTCAGTGACGTCCCGACTCACCCGAAGCCCCTCTTACAGTTGGGATGCTGGCCGTCGCTCTCCAGCGCCTCCGGTATTCCCCTCCGGCTGTTCCCGAGCCCTTCCCCGTCCCTCCAGCCCTGCTTCTCCATCACGCGCCGGCCCACTCCCTACAACACACACACCACACGCACACACACACACACGCACGCACACACACACACACGCACGCACACATACACGCGCACACATACGCACGCACACACACACACGCACACACACGGACACACGCACGCACACACACACACACACACGCACGCACACACACACACACACACGCACACACACACACACACGGACACACACACACACGCACACACACACACACGCACACACACACACGCACGCACACACACACACACACACACACGCGCACACACACACACGCACACACACGGACACACGGACATACACACACACGCACGCACACACACACACACACACACACACACACACATACACGCGCACACATACACACACGCACGCACACACACACACGCGCACACACACGCACACGCGCGCACGCGCGCACACACACACGAACACACACACACATCATTTAGCATTTTTAGTTTCATTATTGACTAAAAGTGTAAATATAAAATCATAAATCTTAATTTCTTTAAAAAAAAAAAAAATTATAACAAATATATATATTAAATCATAAAATGATAAAATGGTCAACCCTTAATTTATGAAAAATACTTTTTTTTTTTTAGAATTTTTTTTAACAATGTTATGTCAACAAAATCTTACATTTAAAAAAAATCTAAACAATTATAAATGAAGACATAAAATCAAATGTATGAAAAATGACATGTATACTTTTGGGTTATACAAATTTGAACGTAAATACAATATACTAAATCTTGCAGTGAATGAAAGGAGTCATGAACTGGGAAACCAAAATTCCCTCGATCATTTGACATATAAGAGGTCCTTGTACTATAAAAACATCCTGTAAGTTTCTGAACTCAAAACTTTCTCATTGGTCTAAAAACAGCTTATATTAAAGCCAGTCTGCCAAAATGACAGCTTGTGTAATGTTCTAATGTATGATGTAATAGTGTGGATAAGCACCGCCTCCACAGAAGATCGACATCTCTGCCTGTTTAGCCCCGCCCACCAACTCAACATCACTGCATGATTAGCCCCGCCCACCAACTCAACATCACTGCCTGATTAGCCCCACCCACCAACTCAACATCACTGCCTGATTAGCCCCACCCACCAACTCAACATCAATGCCTGATTAGCCACGCCCACCAACTCAACATCACTGCCTGATTAGCCCCGCCCACCAACTCAACATCACTGCCTGATTAGCCCCGCCCACCAACTCAACATCACTGCCTGATTAGCCCCGCCCACCAACTCAACATCACTGCCTGATTAGCCCCGCCCACCAACTCAACATCACTGCCTGTTTAGCCCCGCCCACCAACTCTACATCACTGCCTGAATAGCCCCGCCCACCAACTCAACATCACTGCCTGTTTAACCCCGCCCACCAACACAACATCACTGCCTGATTAGCCCCGCCCACCAACTCAACATCACTGCCTGTTTAGCCCCACCCACCAACTCAACATCACTGCCCGATTAGCCCTGCCCACCAACTCAACATCACTGCCTGATTAGCCCCGCCCAACAACCCAACATCACTGCCTGTTTAGCCCCGCCCACCAACTCTATATCACAGCCTGTTTAGCCCCACCCACCATCTCTACATCACAGCATGTTTAGCCCCGCCCACCAACTCAACATCACTGCCTGTTTAGCCCCGCCCACCAACTCAACATCACTGCCTGATTAGCCCCGCCCACCAACTCAACACCACTGCCTGTTTAGCCCCACCCACCAACTCAACATCACTGCCTGATTAGCCCCGCCCACCAACTCAACATCACTGCAGGATTAGCCCCGCCCACCAACTCAACATCACTGCCTGATTAGCCCCACCCACCAACTCAACATCACTGCCTGTTTAGCCCCACCCACCAACTCAACATCACTGCCTGATTAGCCCCGCCCACCAACTCAACATCACTGCCTGATTAGCCCCGCCCACCAACTCAACATCACTGCCTGTTTAACCCCGCCCACCAACACAACATCACTGCCTGATTAGCCCCGCCCACCAACTCAACATCACTGCCTGTTTAGCCACACCCACCAACTCAACATCACTGCCCGATTAGCCCCGCCCACCAACTCAACATCACTGCCTGATTAGCCCCGCCCACCAACTCAACATCACTGCCTGTTTAGCCCCGCCCACCAACTCTATATCACAGCCTGTTTAGCCCCACCCACCATCTCTACATCACAGCATGTTTAGCCCCGCCCACCAACTCAACATCACTGCCTGTTTAGCCCCGCCCACCAACTCTACATCACAGCCTGTTTAGCCCCGCCCACCAACTCAACATCACTGCCTGATTAGCCCCACCCACCAACTCAACATCACTGCCTGATTAGCCCCACCCACCAACTCAACATCACTGCCTGATTAGCCCCACCCACCAACTCAACAGCACTGCCTGATTAGCCCCACCCACCAACTCAACATCACTGCCTGTTTAGCCCCGCCCACCAACTCAACATCACTGCCTGATTAGCCCCACCCACCAACTCAACAGCACTGCCTGATTAGCCCCACCCACCAACTCAACATCACTGCCTGTTTAGCCCCGCCCACCAACTCAACATCACTGCCTGTTTAGCCCCGCAGACCAACTCAACATCACTGCCTGATTAGCCCCGCAGACCAACTCAACATCACTGCCTGATTAGCCCCGCAGACCAACTCAACATCACTGCCTGTTTAGCCCCACCCACCGATTCTACAAAGCTGCCTGTTTAGCCCCGCCCACTGTAAACAAGTGAAGGAGACGGAATTTCATGGTTGCCGGCATATGAGAAATTAAACTGCACTGGTCCAAAACAACAAAAAAGAAGGTAAAAAAACAACACTAACATGCTCATGAACAGAAACTGTAAAAATAAGAGCTTTATTGTGGTTTTTCTTTTGAAAATTTTGGTCAAAGCATTGCTAAAAGAACAAAATGTTATTTATGCACTCTGAGTTATTTAAGCACTTTTGACCTAAATCACAGCATCTGTGAGGAATGAAGGTAGGCTGTCAAACACACCCAACTTTTAGCCAATCACAGCAGTGGGCGTTAACTTCCGAGTCTACAATCCACTACACCTATTCAAACAGAGCGTTCTGACGAGGGGGTTAAAAACAGGACAAAGAATAGCCTAATACTTCTAAAATATGATGCTTTTTGATGTAAAAATCTTGATAACATTATAAGTGCACCTCAGAGAACGAATCAAGTTAAGTCAGCACTATTTATGCAACGCAGATTGTGTCAGAACAGTACAAATTAAAAAACAAAGACAGTTCTTGACTCCTTTAAAAATGTCCGAACCTTTGTAAAGCGCTCAAAGCTGCCGATTTTCTGCTGGCGTCCCGGCAGACCGTCCAGACCGTCCCGCAGCCTCCTCTCAGAGCGCATGTGCACATAATCTCTGGCGTCCATATCGCCTCCGTCTGAGGAGAAACACACACAATCACAGTCACGTCTGCTCTTCCATCACAGCGTTCACGATGATCTGATCATGAACCTTTACCTTCGTCATAGTAGACGCTCATATCCACGTCCCAGTCGTCTGCTGTTTGCTCATCGAAATCTGTGCACGATCAAAGAGCGACATCACATCAACAGAGAAATTAATAAATATATGCTGGATGCACATTGAGCATCATTCATATGCAGAGCCTTTTTAAACTTGTGAGCTATAGGTACAATTACTGGTTTTGTTAAAATGCTTGAATAACGTGAGATTCAAGTCTTGATCAAATCAATAAGAAACGGGTTAAAATTTTCAAAATCAATCCATAATGTTTTGTTTATAAATTAATTAATGAATAAATAAATAAGTGTTTGAGTTTCCAGGAATAATTACAAAAACTGTATAATTTCCAGCTGTTACTGTGAATTTTATTAACTGAAGTTATATGAATATATATTTATAAGCATTTCTGAAAATCTAAAAATGACTAATGCACATATAAAATTATATAAAATATATAAAAATGCATAAAATAAATAAATTGCATTTAGATATAATTAATAATTTTATATTTGAAATTGATTTTAAAAATATATATTATTTAAAAAATAAATTAATTATGAAAAATATTTGTACACTTTTTTTTACTTTTAATTCTAAACCATTTTACAAAATAATAATACCTAACAAAAGCAAAGTAATACCTATTACTTTATGAGACGCATAATAAATATTTAAAAACCTATACAAAAAAAATCTTTAAATATTTTTGTGATGGGACAAATTCAAATATTGGCGTGGCAAGTAGAAATCTGTCCTACTGGACCAAGAGAAACCTTGAACTGAACTATAGCAGCAGATCTCTGTTTGTACCTCCTTCTTCCTCCTGCCAGAACTGAGCATCCGTGTAGAAGACGAGGCCCGATCCGCCCTTCTCCCACTTCAGCTCGATCTCCTCCTCAAACAGCCGCTCTTTAGAGCGCTCCTGACTGGTGACGTCCTCGTGGAGGGCCTCGTGACGCTCCCACTCCTCACAGCGGTCATCGTCCTGCAGAAGACACAGAGATCATACAGAGCCTGCCCCAAATACAGTTCATGCACGACACAGAGATCATACAGAACCTGCCCCAAATACACACTCACACACAGATACACACACACACACACACAGTGAGACACAAACACACACACACACACACACACACACTTACACACACACACACTTACACACACACACACACACACACACACACACACACACACACACAACCTGTGCAATATGATGCACTAAGCCATATCGCAACATACATCTAATTCAAATATCATGCAGCCATAACTCACATCATCAGGGCCGGACAGCTCCTCTTCACTTCCTGTTTCCTGTGACTCTTGATTGACAGGTGGAGTACTGGGCGGGTCCTCTTCGTCTGTTTGTGAGTTTGTGGGCGTGTCCTTATCTACTGTTTGTGAGTTTGTGGGCGTGTCCTTATCTACTGTTTGTGAGTTTGTGGGCGTGTCCTTATCTACTGTTTGTGAGTTTGCGGGTGTGTCCTTATCAATTGTCTGTGAGTTTGTGGGCGTGTCCTTCTCTACTCTCTGTGAGTTTGTGGGCGTGTCCTTCTCTACTCTCTGTGAGTTTGTGGGCGTGTCCTCTTCTTCTGTCTGTAAGTTTGTGGGTGTGTCCTTCTCTACTCTCTGTGAGTTTGTGGGCGTGTCCTTCTCTATTGTCTGTGAGTTTGTGGGCGTGTTATCTATTGTCTGTGAGGTTGTGGGCGTGTCCTTATCTATTGCCTGTGAGTTTGTGGGCGTGTCCTTATCTATTGCCTGTGAGTTTGTGGGCATGTTATTATGTATTGTTTGTGAGTTTGTGGGCGTGTCCTTATCCACTGTCTGTGGGTTTGTGGGCGTGTCCTTATCTACTCTATGTGAGGTTGGGGGCTTGTCCTTATCTATTGTCTGTGGGTTTGTGGGCGTGTCCTTATCTACTCTATGTGAGGTTGGGGGCGTGTCCTTATCTATTGTCTGTGAGTTTGTGGGCGTGTCCTTATCTACTCTATGTGAGGTTGGGGGCGTGTCCTTATCTATTGTCTGTGAGTTTGTGGGCGTGTCCTTATCCACTGTCTGTGAGTTTGTGGGCGTGTCCTTATCTACTCTATGTGAGGTTGGGGGCGTGTCCTTATCTATTGTCTGTGGGTTTGTGGGCGTGTCCTTATCTACTCTATGTGAGGTTGGGGGCGTGTCCTTATCTATTGTCTGTGAGTTTGTGGGCGTGTCCTTATCCACTGTCTGTGAGTTTGTGGGCGTGTCCTTATCTACTCTATGTGAGGTTGGGGGCGTGTCCTTATCTATTGTCTGTGGGTTTGTGGGCGTGTACAGGCGGCCGGGCCTCAAGATCTCGACTCCTCCGGCGGTGAAGACGCTCTCCTTCGCGGGCCTCACGATGGTCGTGTTGTAATACTGGTAGGGCACGTTCCCGTAGCGGCGATTCGAGCCCGTCTTGGGGAACGTGAGCCCCAGTTTGCGGATGAGCCGCGGCGGCAGCCGGCAGGACTGGATGAGCTCCAGGAAAACACACACAGGCGTGCCGACGTTCCCCACCGGCATGAGCGACGGCGGATTGAGCTCCGGCAGGCCCTTGAGGTCCGACAGCGTGAAATGCTCTGATTGGCCGATGTGGCGTCTCATCTCGGCCTTCGTCTTGTACGGGAATGAATTATGCTCTATAAACACATTTCAAATATGATGATTATAAAACAATCTGGACCTTGGTAGGACGTGTGTTAAAGGGTTACTCCGACCCAAAATTAAAATGTTGTCATTAATCACTGACCGCCGTGTCGTTCCAAACCCGTAAAAGCTTCGTTCGTCTTCAGAACACAATTTAAGATATTCTGGATGTAAACCGGGAGGCTTGTGACTGTCCCAACAGTAAATTACACCGCCACGGTTCAGAAAAGCATCGCCCAGGATACTCCATCTGCCATCAGTGGTTTAATCATAATGTTATGAAGCGTCAAAAATACTTTTTGTACGAAAAAAAATAAATAAATAACGACTAAGTCTGTGTTGCGCCATTTCAGAGATTATTCCCTGGACGCAAAATGCATGCACTGTATCAGCCGGGCCACAAGGGTGCGCTGTTTGCATTCAAATCAGAGCGTAAATCGGCGAAGACGCATCCCTGAGACGCTTCATAACATTATGATTGAACCGCTGATGGCAGATGGAGTATTCTGGTGATGTTTTACATACTTTTCTGGACCTTGACGGTGTAATTTACTTGGCAGTCAATGGGACAGTCACAAGTAGAGATCGACCGATATATCGGTTGACCGATATTTTTTCAGATATTTAAGCATTTTACCATATTCAGATATAGGTTTTGTAAAAAATAAAAACTATATATATGCTCAGGAGAAGCTCCAAGACGTCCACCGCATGTAACTTTATACAAGATTCACTCGTTTGAAACACACTGAACTATATTAACATTTACTATAGAACCATTATTTCACCAATAAACATCTAAATAAATACATCTCTATCTAAATGAATGATTTATTATCTCCGCAAGCGATCGCAGTTTGAGTATAGTTCTGTGTAAATAGATAAACCGCGCTGTCAGCAGTTTTTATAATTTAGACAAAAACATTTTAATAATTCTGATAAAACAGTTAAGAAATGCAATAAAATACGATGTTTTGTTTGTTATAGCTTATTTCATTATTCCAGAGAATATTATTCAGTGAATTATTCTTCACTCTTTAGTCTATTAAACAGATTATAAACCTAAAACTGTAGTTTAAAATGAATTTATGACTTCTGTCCTTTATTTTCTCCATTTGAAAACATTAGACATTATTTTGCTTATTGTTAATATCAGTGTTGCTGATGATGCTTTTTTTTTTTTTTATAATTGTTAATTTTAATTATAAAATATATACATACAAATTATAAATCTTTATAATTTGTTAAATATATCATAAAACTATAAATGTAAATATACAATTATATACATTTTAATATATCTTAATGTATATATTTTTTATAATTTTTTATTATATAATAGTCAAATATAAACAAAATGTTAACATTTATATTTTTTATTTGATTGAAAAACAAAATACATAAATTTAAACATTAAATGAATATTAACTTATGAATACATTTTAATTATGAAGATAAAATGATTAATCCTAATTTATGAAAAAAGTCCTTACATTTTTTTGTGTTAATCATATAAATATAAAATTAATTTACATTCTTTAACATTTTAATAAAAAAAATACAAATGTAAACATTGAATGATAAATCTTAACATGTGAAAAAAGTGCATAAATTGATTAATTTGTGTTGTTTTTGGGGCAGTTTAAATATGAATAACTACTATTTATTGTCCTAAACTTTATGTTCGTGCCGCGGGACTTTTATTTTGACAGCGCACTCACCGGCCTGCTCCGATACTCTGACTCTCCGGATCAAACACTTTCTTCTCAGCCAGTTTCCTTTCGAGTCGATCCAGTGGTTCTCCGAGTACATCTTCACGAACCTGTCTGATTCCCGAGAGCGAACCGACACCACACAACAACACGAGCCCGCGGCTTTCCCCTCAGAGCCTCCGGCCCGCTCGCTGGATCCGGTATTTACCGCGCTCTGCACGCGAAGCTCCGGCCGATGGCGGTAATGGAAACACGCGAATCCTTTACTCTCGATAAACTGACTGAAATAGTTCCTCAGCTCTACGGATCGGAACCCAGCGGGAATGTTGTTTACAACGAAAAACGTCACCTCTTCCGACGCCGCCATACTTCCGACTGCGAAACCGGAATCCACATCCGGCTGTGACACACGCACACAACGCGAAAGGGATTTCAAAATAAAAGTATGAAATAACGTACAGTTAAAGTCCCTTCTGTAGGTATTCAATAGTCTTTGGTACAGTACAGTGACAAAAATAGGCGCAGAAACAATTTTCAGAAACTGCTAGTAAATTACACAAATAATTACGGCACTTATTACATTGAATAGAGTAAAATAAAGTGGAATTGTATTTTCTCGCAATTTACAACAGTCTATGTTGATATTGAACACGTTATGTTTTACTATTCTATTAAAATAAAACATTTAAAAAATGTTATTTGTGAGGTCACAATTTTTTTATCGTGGTGTTTAGTATATATACTATTATACTGTACCATATTTAAAATACCGTGGTATTTAAACTGAATAAGTATGGTATTTTTTGTAAATGTACATTTAAATTGACATCTGTGCACTTATCCAAATTGACTTAAATGTAAATAAAATTAATGTAAATGTATTATTTTTGACAAGAAAATAAAGCATATGATTTGAATTCTCTTTGCCGGGTTTTGTGTTTTGGTTCAAGAAAGACCAATATGCTTAATATGAACAGAAAATACAATAATAACTAATTTCACAGAGAATTGCAAAAACACCTCAGGAAAAAAAGTCAAAGAAACGAGTTATGAAAAAAACAACATTCTACCCTTTTATTAAAATATATTTCCAAAATAATTTCGATGCTGTCATGAAAAAAAATAACAACAACGTGTCAAAAAACAAACATAATTGTCCCCATGCGTGTGTAATATCTACGCTTAGATAAACTCAGATTACTGGCACTGTACAGAGAGGAGATGCATAGGAAAGAGTGTCAGAACTATTGCTTTGATTCATAGAGTGATATATTTGGTGTTTCTCAACATTTCAAGCATTCAGAAATTATTCTGTCGTCATTTACTCATCCTCATACGAGTGTGTGAATGTTGATTTTTGGGTGATTTATTCATCTACAGCGTTTCATTGCTTTAAAAGTGTGCTCAGTCTGGTCCACTAGAAAGCAAGCATCTCTAGATGTGTTGTGAATCCAGAGAGACAGCGAGTCTGAAGGCCAGAGGAACGTGATCGGTCAGTCCGGCCAGCTGAGTGACGTATGTGAACTCCTCCAGCTCCTGAAACACACAATACTTCAGCTCGTATTACTGCATTTAAACATAACTTATCACACAATACTTCAGCTCGTATTACTGCATTTAAACCATAACTTATCACACCAATACTTCAGCTCGTATTACTGCATTTAAACCATAACTTATCACACAATACTTCAGCTCGTATTACTGCATTTAAACCATAACTTATCACACCAATACTTCAGCTCGTATTACTGCATTTAAACCATAACTTATCACACCAATACTTCAGCTCGTATTACTGCATTAAAACATAACTTATCACACAATACTTCAGCTCGTATTACTGCATTAAAACATAACTTATCACACAATACTTCAGCTCGTATTACTGCATTAAAACATAACTTATCACACAATACTTCAGCTCGTATTACTGCATTTAAACCATAACTTATCACACAATACTTCAGCTCGTATTACTGCATTAAAACATAACTTATCACACAATACTTCAGCTCGTATTACTGCATTAAAACCATAACTTATCACACAATACTTCAGCTCGTATTACTGCATTAAACATAACTTATCACACCAATACTTCAGCTCGTATTACTGCATTAAAACATAACTTATCACACAATACTTCAGCTCGTATTACTGCATTAAAACATAACTTATCACATCAATACTTCAGCTCGTATTACTGCATTAAAACATAACTTATCACACAATACTTCAGCTCGTATTACTGCATTAAACATAACTTATCACACAATACTTCAGCTCGTATTACTGCATTAAAACATAACTTATCACACAATACTTCAGCTCGTATTACTGCATTAAAACATAACTTATCACACCAATACTTCAGCTCGTATTACTGCATTAAAACATAACTTATCACACAATACTTCAGCTCGTATTACTGCATTAAAACATAACTTATCACAACAATACTTCAGCTCGTATTACTGCATTAAAACATAACTTATCACATCAATACTTCAGCTCGTATTACTGCATTTAAACATAACTTATCACATCAATACTTCAGCTCGTATTACTGCATTAAAACATAACTTATCACAACAATACTTCAGCTCGTATTACTGCATTTAAACATAACTTATCACACCAATACTTCAGCTCGATTACTGCATTTAAACCATAACTTATCACATCAATACTTCAGCTCGTATTACTGCATTTAAACATAACTTATCACACAATACTTCAGCTCGTATTACTGCATTTAAAACATAACTTATCACACAATACTTCAGCTCGTATTACTGCATTAAACCATAACTTATCACATCAATACTTCAGCTCGTATTACTGCATTTAAACCATAACTTATCACATCAATACTTCAGCTCGTATTACTGCATTTAAACCATAACTTATCACACAATACTTCAGCTCGATTACTGCATTTAAACATAACTTATCACATCAATACTTCAGCTCGTATTACTGCATTTAAAACATAACTTATCACACAATACTTCAGCTCGTATTACTGCATTTAAAACATAACTTATCACACAATACTTCAGCTCGTATTACTGCATTAAACCATAACTTATCACATCAATACTTCAGCTCGTATTACTGCATTTAAACATAACTTATCACATCAATACTTCAGCTCGTATTACTGCATTTAAACCATAACTTATCACATCAATACTTCAGCTCGTATTACTGCATTTAAACATAACTTATCACATCAATACTTCAGCTCGTATTACTGCATTAAAACCATAACTTATCACATCAATACTTCAGCTCGTATTACTGCATTAAAACATAACTTATCACATCAATACTTCAGCTCGTATTACTGCATTAAACCATAACTTATCACATCAATACTTCAGCTCGTATTACTGCATTAAAACCATAACTTATCACATCAATACTTCAGCTCGTATTACTGCATTTAAACATAACTTATCACACCAATACTTCAGCTCGTATTACTGCATTTAAACCATAACTTATCACATCAATACTTCAGCTCGTATTACTGCATTAAAACCATAACTTATCACACCAATACTTCAGCTCGTATTACTGCATTTAAACATAACTTATCACACAATACTTCAGCTCGTATTACTGCATTTAAACCATAACTTATCACATCAATACTTCAGCTCGTATTACTGCATTTAAACATAACTTATCACATCAATACTTCAGCTCGTATTACTGCATTTAAACCATAACTTATCACATCAATACTTCAGCTCGTATTACTGCATTAAAACCATAACTTATCACATCAATACTTCAGCTCGTATTACTGCATTTAAACCATAACTTATCACATCAATACTTCAGCTCGTATTACTGCATTTAAACCATAACTTATCACATCCAATACTTCAGCTCGTATTACTGCATTAAACCATAACTTATCACATCAATACTTCAGCTCGTATTACTGCATTTAAACCATAACTTATCACATCAATACTTCAGCTCGTATTACTGCATTTAAACATAACTTATCACATCAATACTTCAGCTCGTATTACTGCATTTAAACATAACTTATCACACAATACTTCAGCTCGTATTACTGCATTAAAACATAACTTATCACATCAATACTTCAGCTCGTATTACTGCATTAAAACATAACTTATCACATCAATACTTCAGCTCGTATTACTGCATTTAAACCATAACTTATCACACAATACTTCAGCTCGTATTACTGCATTAAAACCATAACTTATCACATCAATACTTCAGCTCGTATTACTGCATTTAAACATAACTTATCACATCAATACTTCAGCTCGTATTACTGCATTTAAAACATAACTTATCACATCAATACTTCAGCTCGTATTACTGCATTTAAACCATAACTTATCACACCAATACTTCAGCTCGTATTACTGCATTAAACCATAACTTATCACACCAATACTTCAGCTCGTATTACTGCATTAAACCATAACTTATCACATCAATACTTCAGCTCGTATTACTGCATTTAAACCATAACTTATCACACCAATACTTCAGCTCGTATTACTGCATTTAAACCATAACTTATCACCAATACTTCAGCTCGTATTACTGCATTAAACCATAACTTATCACACCAATACTTCAGCTCGTATTACTGCATTTAAACCATAACTTATCACACCAATACTTCAGCTCGTATTACTGCATTAAAACATAACTTATCACATCAATACTTCAGCTCGTATTACTGCATTTAAACCATAACTTATCACACCAATACTTCAGCTCGTATTACTGCATTTAAACCATAACTTATCACAACAATACTTCAGCTCGTATTACTGCATTTAAACCATAACTTATTACATCAATACTTCAGCTCGTATTACTGCATTTAAACATAACTTATCGCACCAAAACTTTTTAATGTACAGTATGTTTTAAACTGTGAAGCTCACTAAAATATGGTTCATTTTGTTAATATTTTGAATTTGATTTGATTTTCAGCTTTTATATTAATTCTAAAGATTTTTGTAATTTTGTTGGGTTTCTGTAATTTTTAGTAGTTTTTAATTGTCTATATATATATATATATATATATATATATATATAAATGCAACCCTGGAGCACAAAAGCAGTCATAAGCAGCACAGATATATTTGTAGTAATAGCCAACAATACATTGTATGGGTCAAAATTATATATTTTTATTTTATATCAAAAATCATTAGGATATTAAGATCATGTTCCATGAAGATATTTGTACCGTAAATATATCAAAACTTAATTTTTGATTAGTAATATGCATTGCTAAGAACTTCATTTGAACAACTTTAAAGATGATTTTCTCAATATTTAGATTTTTTTGCACCCTCAGATTCCAGATTTATAAATATTGTCCAAACCATACATCAATGGAAAGATGATTTATTTAGCTTTCAGATGATGCATAAATCTCAATTTTAAAAATAATCACACGTATGACTTGTTTTGTGGTCCAGTGTCATATATATATATATAGTAGTTGTTTTAGTACATCAAATGAGAAATGTTTAATTGGAAACTAGCTGAAATAAAAGAATTTACTGTTTTAAAAATATTTTGCTTTAATTATCATTTATTTTATTTCAAGTAACAAAAAATGTATAGTTTTAGTAAACTAATAACTCTGATGTGAATGTATTTTCTTGGACTGAAATATATGGAGGGCAAAATGTATTTTTAAATGCTTAGAAAAATATATTTTTATATTGTTAAAATATATTATCACAAATATACAAAATATTTTATTTTTTGTAAATACATTTTAGCCATCTTTTTTTTTATATATATATTCGTTTTGTTTTTGCCATATGGGATCTTCTGTGGCAGGTGTACTACATTAAAAGCACATATTAAAGCCCAGAAAGCTGGTTGTGGTCAGGACACGCACGGTTTTGCCGTGACTGGAGACAGAGCTCTCTCGGTACAGCAGGTAATCGATCCGCCGGCCCGTCCAGGGTTGATCAGGCTCAGGATAGACCAGAGGAACGCCTTCCACGGGCACCGGTGGAGAAATATAGTCCTTACGTATTTCTTCAGTCTCCAGAGTCCTGCAGAGAAGATCACAAAACACCAAAACCTGCTCAACTAAGATGCATCATGAACTTGATTTTACAAAGCATGGCTGTTATAAATATACACTATATTGCCAAAAGTATTGGCACCCCCTTCTAATGAAAGGTTCGACTGCTTTAGTAATGTCCATGAGTGTAAATCTTAATGTTTAAGCATATAATGATATTCTAGGGAATCTATTTGTATAGCAACAGTTTGTACAGAACTCTTTTCTATTCTAACATGACAGTGTCTCTGTGTATAAGACAAGAATCAAAGAGAAATGATGATTCAGTCAGTGTGGAAGAACTTGACTGGTCTGCAGAAAGCAGCTGAACACCTCTGGTGTGACTTTAAATGAGACACAAACTCATCACCAAACACTAATGACTTGTACATATGGGTGCCGTCATTCGTACACTTCAAAACTGATGCAACAGAGGTGCAAATACAATTTTTAAGTACAATAATTTCTTTGTTGCCACAGTTTGGAAGTGTCTTGTTCTCTTCTACAGAAGGGGTGCCAGTACTTTTGTCCATATAGTGAATGTACAAGTCATTGGTGTTTGGTGATGAGTTTGTGGCTCATTTAAAGTCACACCAGAGGTGTTCAGCTGGGATTAGACCAGTCAAGTTCTTCCACACTGACTGAATCATCATTTCCCCCCCCCCCCCCCCCCCCCCCCCCCCCCCCCCCCCCCCCCCCCCCCCCCCCCCCCCCCCCCCCCCCCCCCCACACACGCGCACACACACGCACACACACGCACACACATCCAAACACCAAATCTAATTTTTTATATTTGTTTACTAGTGGGTGCAGAACACTACAGTTAATTTATATAAGTGAGGATAGCAAAATAAAGTAAACTGTGACATATTATACACAAACATTATTCATAAGGACTGCCAGTAAAATTGATACAAATTTGGAACCAAATATTGACCACGTTTCGTTTCTTTTTTTTTTTTTTTATCCCAATGAGTTGGCGGTCCAACCCCGGGTGGGCTCTAGGGACCAGCCTCTCAACGGCCTCGGTGCTTCGGCTAGCGGTGCCCTGGAACGGAGGACGGCAGGGGACGGCCGATCTAGCTGCTCTAGAGACCCCCGAAGGGGTGGCGAGCCTCCCATCTCCGCTACATTTCTGGGAAGAGACTGAGAGAAGCGCTCGCTGGAGACCGCTGTGCCCTAGAACACTGGCAGGGTTAGCAGACTGATCTCCTGAGGGCACTGAGGAGAGACGGGCACCGTGTAATGCGGTGTAAACCGCTCTTCCCCAGAGGGGCCAGGCCCTCAAGGCCCTGGACCATGGCATCAGGGCATTCTGGCCGAAGACTAATGCGCGCGTTGCCGCTCAGAACAAAACAAATAAATCTTCTTGGAGAGAAACTGCTGCAGATTAGCGCACTCTCACTCAAGGGGGAAGAACTGCAGCTTAGGCTTCCGCCCCGGGAGAGCGCTAGACCTGGGGAATACAGGTGCAAATAGGGCGAACCCGTCTCCAACCCATCCGCCAGATCTATGTGCGCCCCGTGATCTCACTCGCCGCGGTGCCTCAGCAGCAGCGGGACCGCGAGATCATAGGCGCGGACACACTCCTCGGAGCGTGCCCGGCGGGAGCACAATGCATTGCAGCGGACGCTGGATCTGATGGGAAAAGAAGATAGGGGATCACCCGTCTTAATCTTCCCATCTAATCCATCTGCGCGGAGCGCAGGTGAAAACTCCCTCCTCAAAGAGAGTTTTCGCCTCCAGCCATATCATCGCAAAAACTGTGTGTATCCCGAGAGAGCGCTAGACCTGGGGAATACAGGTGGAAATAGGGCGAACCCGTCTCCAACCCGTCCGCCAGATCTATGTGCGATCCCCGTGATCTCACTCACCGCGGTGCCTCAGCAGCAGCGGGACCGCGAGATCATAGGCGCGGACACACTCCTCGGAGCGTGCCCGGCGGGAGCACAATGCATTGCAGCGGACGCTGGATCTGATGGGAAAAGAAGATAGGGGATCACCCGTCTTAATCTTCCCATCTAATCCATCTGCGCGGAGCGCAGGTGAAAACTCCCTCCTCAAAGAGAGTTTTCGCCTCCAGCCATATCATCGCAAAAACTGTGTGTATCCCGAGAGAGCGCTAGACCTGGGGAATACAGGTGGAAATAGGGCGAACCCGTCTCCAACCCGTCCGCCAGATCTATGTGCGATCCCCGTGATCTCACTCACCGCGGTGCCTCAGCAGCAGCGGGACCGCGAGATCATAGGCGCGGACACACTCCTCGGAGCGTGCCCGGCGGGACGCTGGATCTGATGGGAAAGGAAGATAGGGGATCACCCGTCTTAATCTTTCCATCTAATCCATCTGCGAGCACAGCCACTGCTCCGCCTCAGCGGCAGCGTGGCAGGTGCTGCGAGGACGCAGGTGAAAAACTCCCTCCTCAAAGAGAGTTTTCGCCTCCAGTCAGAGAGGAACACACAGTCTGTAACGTGATCTACTTTCGCCCTCATTGGCCTTTGATATGTCTGCTTCTAGTCTTTCTTTGCCTATCTTTTTAAGAATAAACTTTCTTATTTCCTATCTTGATAGTAACAGACTCACAGAACACATTCGACTGACACACACAGAGAGCTTTGCTGAATGACAAAAAGCTGGCGCCGGCTGCACATCACGTGCTTTTAAGCATCCTGGTCATGACGTCACCGCACCTGACGTCTGGCCGTCAATTTTGACTGATTACACATATGATTCAGAGCTGGACAACGCTGATGGCGTTCCCCTAGCGTTTCGACGCAGCTCGATGTTCCCGGAGGGGAACATAACTTATCACATCAATACTTCAGCTCGTATTACTGCATTAAAACATAACTTATCACATCAATACTTCAGCTCGTATTACTGCATTTAAACATAACTTATCACACCAATACTTCAGCTCGTATTACTGCATTTAAACATAACTTATCACACCAATACTTCAGCTCGTATTACTGCATTTAAACATAACTTATCACACCAATACTTCAGCTCGTATTACTGCATTTAAACATAACTTATCACACCAATACTTCAGCTCGTATTACTGCATTAAAACATAACTTATCACACAATACTTCAGCTCGTATTACTGCATTAAAACATAACTTATCACACCAATACTTCAGCTCGTATTACTGCATTAAAACATAACTTATCACACAATACTTCAGCTCGTATTACTGCATTTAAACCATAACTTATCACATCAATACTTCAGCTCGTATTACTGCATTAAACCATAACTTATCACACAATACTTCATCTCGTATTACTGCATTTAAACCATAACTTATCACACCAATACTTCAGCTCGTATTACTGCATTAAACCATAACTTATCACACCAATACTTCAGCTCGTATTACTGCATTAAACCATAACTTATCACAACAATACTTCAGCTCGTATTACTGCATTTAAACCATAACTTATCACAACAATACTTCAGCTCGTATTACTGCATTTAAACCATAACTTATCACATCAATACTTCAGCTCGTATTACTGCATTTAAACCATAACTTATCACACCAATACTTCAGCTCGTATTACTGCATTTAAACCATAACTTATCACATCAATACTTCAGCTCGTATTACTGCATTAAACCATAACTTATCACATCAATACTTCAGCTCGTATTACTGCATTAAACCATAACTTATCACACCAATACTTCAGCTCGTATTACTGCATTTAAACATAACTTATCACATCAATACTTCAGCTCGTATTACTGCATTTAAACATAACTTATCACACCAATACTTCAGCTCGTATTACTGCATTTAAACCATAACTTATCACATCCAATACTTCACTCGTATTACTGCATTTAAACATAACTTATCACACAATACTTCAGCTCGTATTACTGCATTAAACCATAACTTATCACACCAATACTTCACTCGTATTACTGCATTAAACCATAACTTATCACACCAATACTTCAGCTCGTATTACTGCATTTAAACCATAACTTATCACACCAATACTTCAGCTCGTATTACTGCATTTAAACCATAACTTATCACACAATACTTCAGCTCGTATTACTGCATTTAAACCATAACTTATCACACCAATACTTCAGCTCGTATTACTGCATTTAAACCATAACTTATCACATCAATACTTCAGCTCGTATTACTGCATTTAAACCATAACTTATCACACAATACTTCAGCTCGTATTACTGCATTTAAACCATAACTTATCACACAATACTTCAGCTCGTATTACTGCATTTAAACCATAACTTATCACACAATACTTCAGCTCGTATTACTGCATTTAAACCATAACTTATCACATCAATACTTCAGCTCGTATTACTGCATTTAAACCATAACTTATCACACAATACTTCAGCTCGTATTACTGCATTTAAACCATAACTTATCACACAATACTTCAGCTCGTATTACTGCATTTAAACCATAACTTATCACATCAATACTTCAGCTCGTATTACTGCATTTAAACCATAACTTATCACATCAATACTTCAGCTCGTATTACTGCATTTAAACCATAACTTATCACACCAATACTTCAGCTCGTATTACTGCATTTAAACCATAACTTATCACACAATACTTCACTCGTATTACTGCATTTAAACCATAACTTATCACACCAATACTTCAGCTCGTATTACTGCATTTAAACCATAACTTATCACATCAATACTTCACTCGTATTACTGCATTAAACCATAACTTATCACATCAATACTTCAGCTCGTATTACTGCATTTAAACCATAACTTATCACATCAATACTTCACTCGTATTACTGCATTTAAACATAACTTATCACACAATACTTCAGCTCGTATTACTGCATTTAAACCATAACTTATCACACAATACTTCAGCTCGTATTACTGCATTTAAACCATAACTTATCACATAACTTCAGCTCGTATTACTGCATTAAAACCATAACTTATCAATCAATACTTCACTCGTATTACTGCATTAAACCATAACTTATCACACAATACTTCAGCTCGTATTACTGCATTTAAACCATAACTTATCACATCAATACTTCAGCTCGTATTACTGCATTAAAACATAACTTATCACATCAATACTTCAGCTCGTATTACTGCATTTAAACCATAACTTATCACATCAATACTTCAGCTCGTATTAGTGCATTTAAACATAACTTATCACACAATACTTCAGCTCGTATTACTGCATTTAAACCATAACTTATCACATCAATACTTCAGCTCGTATTACTGCATTAAACCATAACTTATCACACAATACTTCAGCTCGTATTACTGCATTAAACCATAACTTATCACACCAATACTTCAGCTCGTATTACTGCATTTAAACATAACTTATCACACAATACTTCAGCTCGTATTACTGCATTTAAACCATAACTTATCACACCAACACTTTTTAATGTACAGTATGTTTTAAACAGTGAAGCTCACTAAAATATGGTTCATTTTGTTAATATTTTGAATTTGATTTGATTTTCAGCTTTTATATTAATTCTAAAGATTTTTTTAATTTTGTTGGGTTTGTGTCATTTTACTAGTTTCTAACGGTCATATATATATATATATATATATATAAATAAATGCAACCCTGGAGCACAAAAGCAGTCATAAGCAGCAGCTATATTTGTAGCAAAAGACAACAATACATTGTATGGGTCAAAATTATACATTTTTATTTTATATAAAAAATCATTAGGATATTAAGATCATGTTCCATGAAGATATTTGTACCGTAAATATATCAAAACTTAATTTTTTATTATTAATATGCATTGCTAAGAACTTCATTTTAACAACTTTAAAGATGATTTTCTCAATATTTAGATTTTTTTGCACCCTCAGATTCCAGATTTACAAATATTGTCCGATCATAACAAACCATACATCAATGGAAATATTATTTATTCAGCTTTTATATGATGCATAAATTTCAATTTTAAAAATAATCACCCTTATGACTTGTTTTGTGGTCCAGTGTCATATATATATATATATATATATAGTAGTTGTTTTAGTACATCAAATGAGAAATGTTTAATTGGAAACTAGCTGAAATAAAAGAATTTACTGTTTTAAAAATATTTTGCTTTAATTATCATTTATTTTATTTCAAGTAACAAAAAATGTATAGTTTTAGTAAACTAATAACTCTGATGTGAATGTATTTTCTTGGACTGAAATATATGGAGGGCAAAATGTATTTTTAAATGCTTATAAAAATATATTTTTATATTGTTAAAATATATTATCACAAATATACAAAATATTTTATTTTTTGTAAATACATTTTAGCCATCTTTTTTTAATATATATATATATATTCGTTTTGTTTTTGCCATATGGGATCTTCTGTGGCAGGTGTACTACATTAAAAGCACATATTAAAGCCCAGAAAGCTGGTTCTGGTCGGGACACGCACGGTTTTGCCGTGACTGGAGACAGAGCTCTCTCGGTACAGCAGGTAATCGATCCGCCGGCCCGTCCAGGGTTGATCAGGCTCGGGATAGACCAGAGGAACGCCTTCCACGGGCACCGGTGGAGAAATATAGTCCTTACGTAGTTCTTCAGTCTCCAGAGTCCTGCAGAGAAGATCACAAAACACCAAAACCTGCTCAACTAAGATGCATCATGAACTTGATTTTACAAAGCATGGCTGTCATAAATATACACTGTATTGCCAAAAGTATTGGCACCCCCTTATAAAGAAAGGTTTGACTGCTTTAGTAATCTCCATGAGTACAAATCTTAATTTTTAAGCATATAATGATATTCTAGGGAATCTAATTGTATAGCAACAGTTTGGACTCTTTTCTATTCTAACATGACAGTGTCTCTGTGTATAAGACAAGAATCAAAGAGAAATGATGATTCAGTCAGTGTGGAAGAACTTGACTGGTCTGCAGAAAGCAGCTGAACACCTCTGGTGTGACTTTAAATGAGCCACAAACTCATCACCAAACACTAATGACTTGTACATATGGGTGCCGTCATTCGTACACTTCAAAACTGATGCAACAGAGGTGCAAATACCCTTTTTAAGTGCACTAATTTCTTTGTTG